>NQVE01000006.1:62500-457101 GCA_003260385.1 Cuscuta australis
CATTAAAATAAGTTTTTAACAAAAAGTCATTATTTTGAAAATCGCTTCATTTTTGGTCAAACGTAAAAATATTCTTTATTGGACCAAAATAATATTTAAAACTACTTTTGTTTTATAATAAATTTTAGGCCATATTTTGTGGCGTTACAGTATCTTTTAGAGTTTAGGAAGGAAATCAAATCCCATTCCTATTCTACTTAGGAAATTTCGAATGACACTTTAAGGAAGCTTCTAAATTTATTTTGTCAACTTTAATTATCATATAATTAACACAACATAAATAATATAACATTTATTATATATACATATACACGATATATATATATATATATATATATATATCTATATATATATATATGTATGTATGTATGTATGTATGTATGTATGTATGTATGTATGTATGTATATATAAAAATATATATATTCTTGCGCCTCAATAATAATAAAATAATAAACAATTTATTATTTCATATATATATATATATATATATATATATATATATATATTATTAATTATATTTGACAAACTTAATTATCACATAATTAAAATGTCCAAATATAATTGTTTATTTATATATATACGTTTGTGTATTTAATAATATTGTCATACAATATAATATACACGATATATAAATAAACTGCAACTTTACTCCACTTACATATTCTACACTTTCATATTATGTGTGTGACCCTTCTCTAGGCATCTATAAAATTGGCCATAGTATCGATTAAATACTACAAGTGATAAGCGGTATCTAGCAACACATTATCACCCCCAAATTATAGATTAAAGCTCTTGGAAAAATTCCTTCAACGACACATCCTATTTGTATAACCCTTATCCCTTTATCGCTAATATCTTGATTTAACACAAGGTATGGGGTGTGTCACCTTGTTAGAGTTAAATCGATGGTTTACTCATTCTTCGATTGACGTGTGGGATTCAAATAACATATTTATTTGGGCATGACTATGCACTTTCTAAGTCACATCAATCAGTGGGTCCTAAGATATTATACTTTAGTAAAGAAGGGATACATTCTATGTACGTCATTCACATCTTCGTTTAAGTTTAATTGCATACCCAAAACATAACTGTTGTAACATCCTAACCCGCGTAACCTGAACCAACGAGTTAGCGAACCGGGTTGGTACTAAGTTGGTATTTGCATACATATTTTTTTTAAAACTAACAATTAAATAAATTGTAAAAAATCATTCAGAGAGTTTTAAGTCAAGCCAAAATTCATCGAAGTAATAAAGCAAGTCCAAACGACCCGATTACACCCAATTGCACCCAAACAGACCCGATTGAACCCAATTAGACCCAAATTGAATCCAATGGGAGCTAATTGGACCCATTTGGATCCCACATAGCCAACCCAAGCCACTGTCGGAGCCCTGGCCGGACTGCCGACATCTGCCGCCGGCGTCTCACTAGATTCCGGCGGTGTTCAGCCCCCAATTTCTTCAAACACAACCAATTTCATCCATTAACAATCAAATTCACAATCACTTACAAAATTATACGTTACGGAAGTTCTAATCCACGAATTAACGCTAACGGAAGGTATAGAAACCACGAATCACCTTGAAATAGAAGGAATTAAACCGGAGGAAAGGGAAAAGAGGAATTTCCGCTGCTGCTCCCGTCACTGCCGCTGGACCCCTCGGCAAACCTCGTGCGCCGTCGAGGAAGAGAGATAGAGAGGGGTGGCGTCGCCGATGCTTGCTTCCTTTGGATGAATTCGTCGGCCGGATGTGGAGTCGCTAGATGTCGTCGGACAGAGCAGAGAGAACGTACGTGGAGCAGAGAACAAAACGGAAGAGTAAACGGATGAATCGCAAGTCTCATAACCTCCTTCATATTTAATATAGAATTAAATTGGTTTTTAGGGTCTAGGTTACACTTCTTAACCAATTAAGATAAGTTTGAGCCCAATTACCTTATTCGTCACGAGTATCTTGGACCCAGTAACTCCGATTCTCAATCCGTGTGCGTGGTCAGGTTAAGAACAGCGTGCTCTACAACGGAGAATAACCCCCATTGATTAAGGCAAATTAGGAAATAGTCCTCGCACTAACCGGCCCAATAATTCATTAATTTATAAATTAATTAAAATATTAAGCTAGGTTTCGGGGCGTTATATTTTTCTCCCCCTTAAAAGAATTTCGTCCTCGAAATTACCGAGTCATTGTCACCAGAAAGGTGAGGATACCTAACTCTCATGGAATCCCGACTCATTGTTACCAGAAATTACCGAGTCATTGTTCCCTCGAGTAACCGATGGGTCAAATCTAATCGGTAACGTCGCAACATCGAGACGTGAAACACATTGTGAGTCTTGTTCAGTTCAGGGGTAGCTCCAACTAATACTCTACAAGACCAACTTTCTCCATGAGGGTGGTTTTAGTCGTTTTAGTCGTTGTGCCCACGCCTTAGAGGGGGGGGGGGTGAATAAGGCGCTTGAAAACTTTTCGGAATTTAATAAAAATGGTGTTGGCAAATGAGGAAGCAATATATAAAACGCAGAAATAAAAGCGTTAAGTAAAAGACACACCGAGTTTATACTGGTTCAGGAACTCCCTACTCCAGTACCTTGAGGCTCCTCCTCAAGGATTTCTGAATACACTAAGTTCCGGCCTCTTGAACTCCGTCATAGCACCGCACTAGTTTGGCAAACAACCCTTGCCAATAGGATTCACTCCGAGATTTTACCACGGCTATCTCGAACCGTTTACAATGAAGATTTAACGGCTATCTTCTACCGTTCCTCCAAGGATTTCAAAGGCTATCCTTGAACCTCTACCCAAGGATTTATACGGCTATCCTTAACCGTTACAACGTGAGAATTTAACGGCTATTCTCGACCGTAAGAAAGTGTGTTTGAAGAACACAAACAAAGGTTCTACACAACGGCTAGAATAAAAAAATGAAGAACAAAACTTAGCCGGTGTAGAAGGAAGGTATACTCTCTCAAAAATACAATTCAAACTTATGAATATGAGAGTATATAACTACAAACACAAGCTCAAGGTGTGTGTATAAAATTCAGGAATTTAAGGCACTTGAAATAGCCAAAATATTGAAAATAATTAATAAAAGGATGAACACAATTAGAATAAGAAGAGAGGATGTTTAGAGCTTTGTTTCTTGTTGAAATATGAAGTATTTGGCCTATATTTATAGTGGAATATGTTAATTAGCCGTTAGGAGGTGATTAGAGTTGAATTAATTCAAAAATCGGCAATCAGGAATTGTAACGCCCTGCAACCCGGTCTAATAGAATCGATTAATTTAATTAATTAATTACTGTTTCGGAATGAAGTTGTGGAAATTAAAAGTTCCTAGAAAAATTATTTGATCACATCATTAAATTCGATTTGACTGTTTGATTCCAGAAATGCAAACGGATCTCAATTCGGACCCGTTCGGGGGGAAAAGCGCGTATCGTTCAGGTCAGATTTTATATAACGGAGCAAACTTAATATATGTGTAACCCCCCATTTCAGTTCATACGCCACCCCATGCATCCCCCTTAACTCTCCATCAATTCCCTCATCACTCACCATCAACTTTTGCATTTTAAAACTCCCCCTCCATTCATTTTCCCCTTCACCATTTTTGTAACTCCCATTTGTTAATTCAATCATTAAGCTCCATCATCACCATTCATCTTCTCTCCCTCTCCCTTTGTTCGGCCAGTACAGCAGTCAAGGGGGACATCCGGCGAAGCTCCGGTGGGTGCAAGGTTGAAGGAGAAGAAGAGCTAGGCCGTTCGTGCGAAGCGTAGTCATCGTTCGTCCGTTCGTTAGCACCGTTCGTTCATCTCGTTCCATCAACCCCTTCGTTTAGAGGTGAGTAGTTGTCCCCTATAATTCTAGAACATTTAGTTATAATCTGTATCGTTATGTTCATAGGATACCCGGCTAAACATACGTGTGTCCACGTTATCATGACTCTTCGTTATTGGAACTCTCGATTATGTATCCGTTGATATAATGTTTTAAATTCTGTAAGTTCATTGATTATTTAACATGGAAATGTAAACATTCATTCCTAAAACTTCCAACGTTTTGATGACAAACAAACAGATAAAATGGAAATCGGCGTGTCTTGATAATCGAGTTACAGGATAGTACAATCGACTATCAGGCCACGCTGGACTCCCCAGTTGTTTCAGCACAGCGTGATAATCGATTATCATATATGTGATAATCGACTATCAGGCCCTGCGGATTCTTGGGTTTGAGTTGGCTTCACTGATAATCGATTATCACATAAGCAATAATCGATTATCAGACCTCTCTGAACTTAGGACATCCCGAACAAACCAACTTGACAATCGATTGTCATGGGGTGACAATCGACTATCATAGTCTGCATGACTTTGGGGACAGAAGCTTCACATCATGATAATCGATTATCAACAGTAGACAATAGATTATCAGCCAGTACTGAACCTAAGGCCATTATGATTGTCATCAAACACATGTATGCGTTGAATTTAACTTCCTTCTTCAATCAATACATTCATTTCATCATGTTCATTCTAGACGTATGTCCTAGGTTCATCATCATGTGCATACCGCTGTAGGGAGGTCAAGCTTCCGTGCGCCTACTACAGTGGGCCCGTCCAAGAACCCTCGGGGACCAACGGGTTATCATCATGTCGGGCTTGTGTACGTACATAGTAGTCAAGTTACGGCTACTACCTGGTTTTTGCTAGTCCACTCGCGACATCTCCGTCGTGCCCGGCTCGTTACCATACGGGGACGGTGACCGGAGTGCAGGGGTGATCCTGTCGAGTGAGACTAAGCCATGGGTGTCCCTGATAGTTTAAGTCATGCATCAAGTCATTTCATCATCATGTATGCTCCTATGACTTTGTGTGTTGGAATAGCCCTAGCAGGTGGAAACTAAACAGTTAGTAAAATGTGGTTTCCCGTACGTTAAGTACAGGTATTAATATGTTTCTACGCGCAGGTAGACATGACGGAGCTGGTGCCAACCCTGGAGAGCTGTGACGATGGGGAGATGGGCGGCGCTCTGACGAACTCATATTACTATTAATTACTTGATTAATTATTTGGGCATGAACCCACCCTTGTTGTTATTTAATTTGGACTGGACTTATTTATTTACTTCCGCAATTACTCTGCACTTTTATTACACACGTTTTGGGAGTAACTCCCTGGCATTTATTTCTCTAATTAAAACCCAATCGTTTTCTTATTAAATAATCATTAATGTTTTTGTAACGGACGGTTCTCGGACTGTCCATGTAACTCTACCGGTCCGTCGGGTCGCGGGTGAACCGGGTCCACGGAAGGCGGGTGTTACAATTTGGTATCAGAGCCGTTCGGTTTTGTGAAAAAAACATATTTTGTCATTTTGGGTCAAAAAGTATTTTAAAAAGTCCACAGCCGCATCTCCCATCGCATCACTCCCAGGGAAAGGTACACCGTTATTTAAATCACATGTATGTCATATTATAATTAGTTCTGATTTAAGTTATTCCTATAGAGAATGAGTCAAGTAGCTGGCAATGACGGACAGGCTGTCCTAGAGGGGGAGCCTGAGCACGTGAGCGTGCACACTGAAGCGTCAAGCTTCACACCTCAGAAGGCCTCCGAGCAGGCAGTCCCGGACGTGGGTCCTATACTGGAAGCCATCTCTATCGTCCAGCCGCAATTTGAGCGAACCATCCGAGTGTTAAGAAACCTGAGGGTTCCACAGGACTAGCGTGGCGACCTCGCAGTCGCATTACTTCAGGATTCCGCCTACGACTGGTGGAAGCGTGTGGGAGCAGACGTCCCGGAGCCCGTGCAGTGGGCCACATTTGACCGACTCTTCCATGAAGAGTACATCCCTGAGCACTTCGTCGAGGCGAAGCGGGAAGAGTTCTTGAAATTCACCCAGGGTGAACACACACTGCCTGAGTATCGACAGAAGTTTGACGAACTCGCGGGGTTTGGGCAGGACCTCGTCCCGACTATGGAAAAGCGGTGCAAACGCTTTGTGGAGGGCTTAAGTCTCGATCTTTCGGCTCATCTGATCATTGCTCCTCGGGGTGACATCAACGCATTATACAAAAATGCATTGGATTTGAATGCGGCTCTTGCCAAGAAGGCTGAGTATGAGTAGACGCGAGATCATCAGGCTACATGGAGTTCCATCATCTATCATTTCGGATCGTGACCCTCGATTTACATCACAGTTTTGGAAGAGCCTACAGAGGGCATTGGGCTCTGATCTCCACTTCAGTACGGCGTTCCACCCTCAGACAGACGGTCAGTTGGAAAGGGTGATTCAGATTCTTGAGGACATGATGCGTGCGTGTGCAATCGACTTCGGGGATGGTTGGGAGCGATACCTACCACTCATGGAGTTTGCATACAACAACAATCACCAGACTAGCATCGGTATGGCACCATATGAGGCTCTGTACGGTAGACCCTGTCGTACCCCTACTTGTTGGACAGAGCTCAGTGAGAGGAGGCTGGAAGGGCCTTATCTTGTTCGTGAGACCGCAGGGAAGGTCCAGGTGATTAAAGATCGACTTAGGGCGGCTTCGGACTGACAGAAGTCCTGCGCCGACCTTAAGAGGCGCAACATCGAGTATGCAGTCGGGGATAAGGTTTTCTTGAAGGTGTCCCCATGGAAGAGTGTCTTACATTTCGGAAAGAAGGGAAAATTGAGTCCGAGTTTTATAGGCCCATACCCAGTCACTGAACGGGTGGGACCTGTAGCTTACAGGCTCGAGTTACCATCGGAGTTGAGCAAGATCCATGATGTATTCCACGTGTCCATGCTCTGGAGGTACTGGTCGGACCCTTCTCATGTGATTCCAGCTGATACGGTCACACTTGATGAGAATCTTACATACGAGGAGGAGCCGGTTGAGATTCTGGCTCGCGAAGTCCGTCTGTTGAGGAACAAAACCATTCCACTGGTCAAGGTTCTGTGGAGAAGTCACACCGTCAAGGAGGCGACATGGGAAACCGAGGAATCCATGCGCACTCGTTATCCACATCTTTTCAATGACCAGTGATCAGGTAAATTTCGAGGACAAATTTTTTTTAAGGGGTGGATAATTGTAATGCCCTTCAACCTGGTCTAATAGAATCGATTAATTTAATTAATTAATTACTGTTTCGGACCGGAGTTGGGGAAATTAAAAGTTCCTAGAAAAAAATTATTTGCACACATCATTAAATTCGATTTGACTGTCTGATTCTAAAAATGCAAACAGATCTCAATTCGGACCTGTTCGGGGGAAAAAGCGCTTATCGTTCAGGTCAGATTTTATATAACGGAGCAAAATTAATATATGTGGAACCCCCCATTTCAATTCATACGCCACCCCATGCATCCCCCTTAACTCTCCATCAATTCCCTCATCACTCACCATCAACTTTTGCATTTTAAAACTCCCCTTCAAATCATTTTCCCCTTCACCATTTTTGTAACTCCCATTTGTTAATTCAATCATTAAGCTCCATCACCACCATTCATCTTCTCTCCCTCTCCCTTTTTTCGGCCAGTACAGCAGTCAAGGGGGACATCCGGCGAAGCTCCGGTGGGTGCAAGGTTGAAGGAGAAGAAGAGCTAGGCCGTTCGTGCGAAGCGTAGTCATCGTTCGTCCGTTCGTTAGAACCGTTCGTTCATCTCGTTCCATCAACCCCTTCGTTTAGAGGTGAGTAGTTGTCCCCTCTAATTCTAGAACATTTAGTTATAATCTGTATCGTTATGTTCATAGGATACTGAGCTAAACATACGTGTGTCCACATTATCATGACTCTTCGTTATTGGAACTCTCGATTATGTATTCGTTGATATAATGTTTTGAAACTCTGTAAGTTCATCGATTATTTAACTTGGAAATGTAAACATTCATTCCGAAAACTTCTAACGTTTTGATGACAAACAAACAGATAAAATGGAAATCCGCGTGTCTTGATAATCGAGTTACAGGATAGTACAATCGACTATCAGGCCACGCTGGACTCCCCAGTTGTTTCAGCACATCGTGATAATCGATTATCACATATGTGATAATCGACTATCAGGCCCTGCGGATTCTTGGGTTTGAGTTGGCTTCACTGATAATTGATTATGACATAAGCAATAATCGATTATCAGACCTCTCTGAACTTAGGACATCCCGAACAAACCAACTTGACAATCGATTGTCATGGGGTGACAATCGACTATCACAGTCTGCAGGACTTTGGGGACAGAAGCTGCACATCATGATAATCGATTATCAACAGTAGACAATCAATTATCGGCCAGTTCTGAACCTAAGGCCATTATGATTGTCATCAAACACATGTGTATGCGTTGAATTTAACTTCCTTCTTCAATCAATACATTCATTTTATCATGTTCATTCTAGACATATGTCCTAGGTTCATCATGACGGGCTTGTGTACGTACATAGTAGTCAAGTTACGGCTACTACCCGGTTTTTGCTAGTCCACTCGCGACATCTTTGTCGTGCCCGGCTCGTTATCGTACGGGGACGATGACCGGAGTGCAGGGGGGATCCTGTCGAGTGAGACTAAGCCAGGGGTGTCCCTGATAGTTTAAGTCATGCATCAAGTCATTTCATCATCATGTATGCTCCTATCACTTTGTGTGTTGGAATAGCCCTAGCAGCTGGAAACTAAACAGTTAGTAAAATGTGGTTTCCCGTACGTTAAGTACAGGTATTAATATTTGTATAGCCATATGGGTTATCATTAAATGTTCTTTTGTTAGATTCACTCCTCAGCTTTTGCTAAGCGTGTAGTTGTTTTTGCTACGCGCAGGTAGACATGACAGAGCTGTTGCCAACCCTGGAGAGCAGTGACGATGGGGAGATGGGCGGCGCTCGGACGAACTCATATTACTATTAATTACTTGATTAATTATTTGGGCATGAACCCACCCTTGTCGTTATTTAATTTGGACTGGACTTATTTATTTACTTCCGCAATTACTCTGCACTTTTATTACACACGTTTTGGGAGTAACTCCCTGGCATTTATTTCTCTAATTAAAACCCAACCGTTTTCTTATTAAATAATCATTAATGTTTTTGTAACGGACGGTTCTCGGACTGTCCATGTAACCCTACCGGTCCGTCGGGTCGCGGGTGAACCGGGTCCACGGAAGGCGGGTGTTACAAGAATAGTGTTCCAACGGTAACGGTACCCTGTCACGGTAGCTAGGTCCCGTAGGATAGCTAGGTACCTTCTCAATCCAAAACTCTCTGGCGGTACCTATACACGGTACCTATACATGGTAGGGGGGTCCCGTCCATACGATAGGGGGGTCCCGTCCATACGGTAGGGGGGTGTTGTCTCAGATTAACTCACAGTACCCCTTACAGTACCCCTCACGGTACCTAGGTACCTTATGACCATTTTGACAATTTTTTCATTTTTGTCTAAATCATTTCCAATTTTGTTTAAAACCTTTTGGATGTTTGAAAATGATTATAAAAGGGTTTTAATCATATTTTGTGGTTGAGCTTTTGAATATAGGTATATAAAATCATATCCTTACATCGGTTTCTACCTAAATTCTATGATTTTACCACGACTATCTCGAACCGTTTACAATGAAGATTTAACAACTATCTTCTACCGTTCCCCCAAGGATTTCAAAGGCTATCCTTGAACCTCTACCCAATGATTTATACAGCTACCCTTAACCGTTACAACGTGAGAATTTAACGGCTATTCTCGACCGTAAGAAGGTGTGTTTGAAGAACACAAACAAAGGTTCTACACAACGGCTAGAATATAAAAATGAAGAACAAAACTTAGCCGGTGTAGAAGGAAAGTATACTCTCTCAAAAATACAAATCAAACTTATGAATTAATATGAGAGTATATAACTAGAAACACAAGCTCAAAGTGTGTGCATAAAATTCAGGAATTTAAGGCACTTCAAATAGCCAAAATATTGAAAATAATTAATAAAAGGATGAACACACTTAGAATAAGAAGAGAGGATGTTTAGAGCTTTGTTTCTTGTTGAAATGTAAAGTATTAGGCCTATATTTATAGTGAAATATGTTAATTAGCCGTTAGGAGGTGATTAGAGTTGAATTAATTCAAAAATCAGCAATCAGGAATAGTGTTCCAACGGTAACGGTACCCTGTCACGGTAGCTAGGTCCCGTATGGTAGCTAGGTACCTTCTCAGGCCAAAACTCTTTGGCAGTACCTATACACGGTACCTATACATGGTAGGGGGGTCCCGTCCATACGGTAGGGGGGGTCCATCCATACGGTAGGGGGGGTCCTGTCTCAGATTAACTCACGGTACCCCTTGCACTACCCCTCACGGTACCTAGGTACCTTATGACCATTTTCACAAATTTTTCATTTTTGTCCAGATCATTTCCAATTTTTTTTAAAACCTTTTGGATGTTTGAAAATGATTATAAAAGGGTTTTAAACATATTTTATGAGTGCTTTTGAGCTTTTGAATATAGGTATATAAAATCATATCCTTACATCGGTTTCTACCTAAATTCTACGCTAGTTTAGTGTTTCGACTTCATTCTTGAGAACCGAATCTTAATGGATTCTTGTTGTACCTGAAACACTTAAAAAAACGTCAAGCTCTTATATTGTTTGTTAACATCAAAACATGAGGCTTAGCAAACCAAGGCTAACAAGTGGAAGATAGTGCTCACATTTAGCTTGGTACCCAAAGCTTGTTGAAGTACTTCTTAAACCTTGAAATGAAACAGGGACCCCTATCGCAGATAATAGATACCGGCACTCCATGCAATCGAACAATCTTGCGAAGACACAATTCAGCTAACTTCTGAAGCGACATACCCCGTCGAACAGGTAGAAAGTGTGCAGATTTTGTAAGACGATCCACAATGACCCATACATCGTTGTAAGGGTAAGAAAATTACAAAATCTATCGTGATTCACCCATTTCACTCGAGGATAGAAGGCAGATGTAACATTATAGACGGTACTCAATGCTCGGCCTTGAGTTGCTGACAAGTCAAAACCGTATTATGGACTCAAAGATCTCTCCATTCACAACGGGACACAATAATATCCTTACAGGACATGGTAAATCTTATTAATACCCGATTGTATGACGAAGATGCTCCCAATTTAATTGATGTAGAATATCTGGAGAATACAAAGAAACGAAGAAACGAGGAGAAGATGATACGACGAAGAGTGCTAACTAAATTAGTAGAAATCTGGTAAATGGACCTTTGACTTGGAAAGTATCACTCCATGGTGGTTTTGCATTTACGGGTGGGAATTTCTTATTTTGTTATTAAAGGTTCTATTATAAAATTACTGAACTGTAACATTTATTTTGATGACAACTTTTAAAAAAATAATTCCCAATTCGACCAACGATGTGTCACGGGTCACTCTTTTTGCGAGACCTACCCAACGATCCAGGATTCGTGAGTTAACTTTATTTCCACATCCCCTCGCATTTTACTCGTTAACTTTAAAATCTTCCCGGTCTTGAGACAGCAATTCCCTAACTTCCATAACTCAGATTCGCACGCAGAATACACCATTGAGCTCATTTTGTTAGGACTTTCAATTTGAATATGAATTTTTCCCACCAAATTAACTTTGAAAATCAATTAATTTTAGCACTGACATTTTTGTTGTTTTTTAATATTTAATTTAAACAAAAATTAAAATTATGATTTCTTACATAATTAAAACTAAATCCTAGACTATACTTCACAGCATTACGTTTCATTTTTTTGGATACGACACATATTTTATTCTTTTTTTTTGTGTGTGCAATATGTCCGTTGTAATCATTTATCAAAAGTTCTCTAGTGAAAATGTTTAAGTGACTTAATCACTACACCGCTTATCTAAAAGATTAACACCCAATCTTAAAATAATTTTTTTTCTGAAAGTAACAATTTACCTTGAATAAGATAACACTTTACAAATTTTATTTCTTAACCCCCTTTTGTAAAGAGGAAACGTATTGTTTTTTTCTTTTGTTACCCATTACCTCATATTGTCATCCTCGCCTGACACCGAAATAAAACACCCTCACTCGTCCGAGTTTGCAGCCTCTTCTGAATATGGTTGTCATTTCAGTATTCTGCGATTCAATTGAATACTAGATAAAGTTTTTTTAATGATGCCACTAGGCCCCCAATTTCACATCTTACCTTAGTGCTTCAATATACCCTTTTCTCGCATGGATTGAACATATTTAATTTCAAGCTTACCTGAAACTAATCTTGAGGTACTTTATATAGTTCTTTTTGCAGAGTCATCCCTTTGCAATTTTTTTTTCGAGCAACCCTCGTTTATTGATTCATATACACAATTTGTTTTTGTATCAATTAATAAGTTGTTAGAAAATTAATCTCATTAAAAGCATCATAATTGTCAAAACTTTTAAATTCTTAAAAGTAACCTTTAGAAGCTACTTTCATCAAATTTAATCTAATGTCGGCCCACTTCACTTATATATTATATATATATTTTTCTTAAGATAACTTATTAGATAGTAATCTCTCACATAGTCTAAATATATGGTAATTCCTTTTTTTAATATATGGTAACTACCTGCAAAACTATCTTATTCAAAAATTCTTTCTTGTGAACCACTACTCAATATGATGTTTATTATTAGCTGCGTAAGTTCATTAAGTAGCTTATAATTTATAAGGTTTTTTTCGATATATAAAATTGGTGAATTAGTACATATCTTGTTATTCTCTTCTAGAATATTTACATTGTGTGATTCACCTCATGCTATAGAGCCACCTTGTATTTCAGCATTAAGCATTAATAAGTTTTTCGTGCTGTGATGCTATAATTTTGAGAAAGCTAATTATCTTTTGAGAGTCTCAGCACAACCAATTTGCCCCGAAATTAATCAAAATCAACTTTGAGGATAATTGTGAGTAATCCATCCCTCAAGTTGGCACCGGGAAGCTAAGTTAATATCTACATTCATTATACGAACCAACTACTAGCGTGTTAATTCCAACTCCAGTGGTTGAGATTTTACGCTGTGACTATGTTTTTTTTACGAACTCTTACACATGTTATCAACATGTAATATAATATATTCTTTCTCACAATTATTAATATAACATGATCGCACTAGTCGTCATGGATAGTTGTGGATTATGACTTAGGCTCGTTTGGTGAGTTTTGAAGATGTGATAAGACATGAGTGTTTTTTTAATTTGAGAGGAGATGATATGAGTTCTGAAATCTGATTAGAAGGTGTTTGGTGAGAGAGACATATACTATGTATATATGTAGTGATTATGAATATTAGGAAAACAGTGACCAATCCACATCTGAGAACTTCGCCAAATTTTATGGCAGAGGAAGGTATAGGAAACTAAACGGTGAGCATGGGTTATGAATAGGAAATATATTCCTACGCTGTCATTGTCGATGATCCAGATCCGCTGCTAGAGACAGGATTTTCCCATTGCCCCATGGGAAGGAGACATAGAGTAGGATGCGAAGATAAGAGGATTTGGATGTGTTGACACAGAGTTTTCCCATCTTCATCTCCTTCGATTTTGATAACGTCTTTCTTGTTTTCGATAGCGGTGAATTAAGATTGAAAATTTCCCATATCTCTAGCTTTCAAATTAAATTCATTTTAAGTTCACCCACACCAAAAATTAGGACATTGATATTCGAGATATCAAAATCCTCATTTTTTGTTCTTCTCACAAAATACAACCCTAATTTAAGATTCACCCTCCAAATTTACTACACGTAAGTATTTCTTTATATACTTAATAAACCAACCAATAACTAAATACGAAAGACAACAATTAATTATCACATAAGCAACAATAAGGATTTAGAGTTACCTCCTAGAGCAGCGATGCAGTGAAGCTGTGAATGCTCGACACATGTATATACAATAATAGTTTTTTTTTTCAAAATCCGTAACATCACTTTTTTTAAATTGATAAATCATCTTTTTTTTTTCGTTTTTATACAAAATAGTTTTTTTTAAATTGATAACTTTTAAAAAAAAACATAAAGAGTTTTTATAAGTTTAATTATTTTGGCAAAGAATTGTTTTTAAAACCACATTCTCTGATACCAAAATGAACACCCTAACCCGCGTAACCCAAAGCAACGGGTTAGCGAACCGGGTTGTTATTAAGTTGGTATTTGCATACTTATTTTTTTTAAAAACTAACAATATAATTAAATTGTAAAAATTCATTCAAAGAGTTTTAAGTCAAGCCAAAATTCATTGGAGTAATAAAGCAAGTTCAAACGACCCGATTACACCCAATTGCACCCAAACAGACCCGATTGAACCCAATTAGACCCAAATTGAATCCAATGGGAACTAATTGGACCCAATTGGATCCCACATAGCCAACCCAAGCCATTATCGGAGCCTTGGCCGGACTGCCGACATCCGCCGCCGGCGTCTCACCGGATTCCGGCAGTATTCAACCCCCAATTTCTTCAAACACAACCAATTTCATCCATTAACAATCAAATTCACAATCACTTACAAAATTATACGTTATGGAAGTTCTAATCCACGAATTAACGCTAACGGAAGGTATAGAAACAACGAATCACCTTGAAATCGGAGGAATTGAACCGGAGGAAAGGGAAAAGAGGAACTGCCGCTGTTGCTCCCGTAATGTAACACCCTAACCCGCGTAACCCGAACCAACGGGTTAGCGAACCGGGTTGTTACTAAGTTGGTATTTGCATACATATTTTTTTAAAACTAACAATTAAATAAATTGTAAAAATTCATTCAAAGAGTTTTAAGTCAAGCCAAAATTTATCGGAGTAATAAAGCAAGTCCAAACGACCCGATTACACCCAATTGCACCCAAACATACCCGATTGAACCGAATTGGACCCAAATTGAATCCAATGGGAACTAATTGGACCCAATTGGATCCCACATAGCCAACCCAAGCCACTGTCGGAGCCCTGGCCAGACTGCCAACGTTCGCCGCCGGCGTCTCACCGGATTCCGGCAGTGTTCAACTCCCAATTTCTTCAAACACAACCAATTTCATCCATTAACAATCAAATTCACAATCACTTACAAAATTATACATTACGGAAGTTCTAATCCACGAATCACCTTGAAATCGAAGGAATTGAACGGAGGAAAGGGAAAAGAGGAATTGCCGCTGCTGCTCCCGTCACTGCCGCTGGACTCCTCGGCAAACCTCGCGCGCCGTCAAGGAAGAGAGATAGAGAGGGGTGGCGTCACCGATGCTTGCTTCCTTTGGACGAGTTCGTCGGCCATCTGTGGAGTCGCTGGATGTCTTCGGACAGAGCAGAGAGAACGTATGCGGAGAAGAGAACAAAACGGAAGAATAAACGAATGAATCGCAAGTCTCATAACCCCCTTCATATTTAATACTCCCTCCGTCCATTTTTAATGTTCGTACTTTCCTTTTTTCGTCCGTCCACAAATAAAGTTCATATTTCCTTATATGGTAAATTTTTATGATTAAAAAAACTAAATTACCATTCCTTATCCATTACTTTTATTCTCTCTTTCTTCTCTTCTCTTCTTTTTTTTCTTTCTTTTTTTCTTCTCTGCCGTTCACACCTACTTTTTTCTCATTCTTCTTTCCTTCTTTCTTTCTTCAATGCTTCCCCCTTCTATTTTTCCTTTCCCTTTTCTCCTTCCGATTTTTCCTGGTTATTCTCCCCTTCTGAAATTTCCCTTCTGATTTTTCCTTCCCCTTTCTCCTTTCTTCAGATTTTTCCTTCTTCTTCTTTCCCCCTTCTAGATTTTCCTTTCTTCATCTCCTTCCGATTTTTCCTTTCTTCATCATCATCTTCTTCCCCCCTTCACATTTTTCTTTTCTCTTCTTCTTCCCCCCTTCACATTTTTCCTTTCTCTTCTTCTTCTTCTTCTTCTTCTTCTTGTTCTTCTTCTTCTTCTTCTCCTACTTCTTGTCCATCAGATCTGAGAAAATCAATCCAGATCTATGAATCGACGAACGATCTTCTTCAGATCTTTTTCACCTCCATCGTCTTCAGTGTCCATGAATAGATCCGGTTCAGATCTTTTGCATCTTTTTCATCTCCTTCACATCTCTCTGATTCTTACACCTTGGTGGAAATCTAGTAGATTTTGGGTCGCTAGAATTTCTAACGGGAAGGATGGGGTTGGGCAACAAGAGCTTGGACCAGGCATCGGTAATCATTAATCAGAACGGATGTGAAAGTGGGGCAAAGTGGAGGAGGGTATTTTGGTAAAGTCAAAGCAAATTTTAACTTTTATTAAACTCCGTGCCTGGTCAAACCCTGAACATTAAAAATGGACGGAGGAGTATAGAATTAAATTGGTTTTTAGGGTCCAGGTTACACTTCTTAACCAATAAAGATAAGTTTGAGTCCAATTAACTTATTCGTCAAACGTATCTTGGACCCAGTAACTCTGATTCTCAATCCGTTTGCGTGGTCAGGTTCAGAACAGCGTGCTCTACAACGGAGAATAACCCCATTAATTAGACAAATTAGGAAATAGTCCTCGCACTGACCGGCCCAATAATTCATTAATTTATAAATTAATTAAAATATTAAGCTCGGTTTCGGGGTGTTACAACTGTACATCCACCAATATTTCAGATGGCATAAATCATGCCTCAAAATATACAACTCAACTTACCAAACAATGTAATGACTTAAAGTCAAAGGATAGTTATACTAATGGTCGCATGAGAATAATATTAACACTTTAACTCAAACCCATATATTATTCTAATGGCGGGTCAATTCAGCAATATATCCAATATGTTTCCGTACGTATAGATTCAGATAACACTTTATCTATAGCCTATGAGACGCAGTTATCTCATCTCATACGTATTAGTCTTGATATATTATGTTGTCCGTATTGTCATAATATTCGACTAAGGATATTTTAGACGCAGCCTCTATCTTTGTAACAGCCTCATAATCAGAACGTCGTAGTTCTCATCTGTGTTACTAGAGCGTCTACTCTATGGAGTAAAGCTATGTTTAAATCACACGAGACGACTTAAATAATCTTTAGGGCCTATTGTTCTTGATATAATATAGATATGGAATCCTAAGTTGGCTTCTAGGGCGCACTTATATTCAACAATCTCCCACTAGCACTAAGGCCAATTATGGTTTCCATGTATGCCTCATGCATGAAGTGTGACCCTCGTGTATAGGTTTTCCCAAAGCCTAGGTCAATAGGTTAAGAGATTGTTTATCCTTTTCTTATCTTGCAAATTTTGATACTTTCACTTTTACGACTGTTCGTATAATGTGGTGAGATCTAATGACGTCTTGCTTTTTAGGTGTAGCTTCTTTAGCTCTTGTAGTAACCCTCATTGTTAGCACAATGAGATATTGGTTTCTAACTGTAACACCCGCCTTCCGGGGACCCGGTTCACCCGTGACCCAACGGACCGGTAGGGTTACATGGACAGTCCGAGAACCATCCGTTACGAAAACATTAATGATTATTTAATAAGAAAACGGTTGGGTCTTAATTAGAGAAATAAGTGCCAGGGAGTTACTCCCAAAACGTGTGTGGTAAAAGTGCAGAGTAATTGCGGAAGTAATTAAATGAGTTCAGTCCAAATTAAATAACGAAAAGGGTGGGTTCATGCCCAATCGATTAATGAAGTTATTGAAAGTAATTAAGAGTTCGTCCGTGCGCCGCCCATCTCCCCATCGTCACCGCTCTCCAGGGTTGGAACCTGCTCCGTCATGTCTACCTGCGTGTAGCAAAACAACTACACGCTCAGCAAAAGCTGAGGAGTGAATCTAACAAGAGAAACATGAAGTGATAGCCCATATGGCTATACCCATAACAATACCTGTACTTAACGTACGGAACACCACACGTTACTAACTGTTTAGTTTTCACCTGTTAAAGCTATTTCGAATAATGAGGTACATAATGATGATGATATGACTTGATGCATGACTTAAACTATCAGGGACACCCCTGGCTTAGTCTCACTCGAAAGGATCACCCCTGCACTCCGGTCATCGTCCCCGAACGGTAACGAGCCGGGCACGACGAAAACATCGCGAGTGGACTAGCAAAACCGGGTAGTAGCCGTAACCTGACTACTATGTACGTACACAAGCCCAACATGATGAAAACCCGTTGGTCCCTAAAGGTTCCTGGACGGGCCCACTGTAGTAGGCGCATGAAGTCCTCCCTACAGCGGTATGCACATGATGAAAACCTAGAACATCCGTCTGGAACGAACATGATGGAATGAATACATTGATTAAAGAAGAGAGTTAAATTCAATTCATACATATGTGTTTGATTACGATTTGTTCAACATGATGGCCCTGGGTTCAGAACTGGCTGATAATCGATTATCTGTTGTTGGTAATCGATTATCATGCTGTGCAGCTTCTGTCCCCAAAGTCCTGCAGACTGTGATAATCGATTGTCACCCTATGACAATCGATTGTCAAGTTGGTTTATCTGGAAAGTCCTAAGTTCAGAGAGACCTGATAATCGATTATTGTCTGTGTGATAATCGATTATTAGTGAAGCCAGCTCAGACCCAAGAATCCGCAGAGCCTGATAGTCGATTATCACATATGGGATAATCGATTGTCATGCTGTGCTGAACCAACTGAGGAGTCCGGCGTGGCCTGATAATCGATTACACTATCCTGTACTCGATTATCAAGGCACGCTGATTTCCATTTTATTTGTTTGTAGTCATCAAACGTGGGAAGTTTTTAGAATCGAATGTTTTCGTTCCCACGCTAAGTAGTCGATGAGTTTACGGGGTTCCAAAACATTTATGTTAACGAGTACATAACTTAATAACATGGGCTCACATAAGTTGGATACGAACATGCATAGATTCAACGTAGGTTGCGTACGATATTTCTATGAATACAACGACATAGATTATAACTAAATGTTCTAGAGTTAGAGGGACAACTACTCACCTCTGAACGAAGGGGTTGACGAAACTATGAGACGAGATGAACAAACGGTTAGCAAGGAACCAACGAACGGACGAACGGCGACTACGCTTCGCACGAACGGCCTAGCCCTTCTTCCCCTTCAACCTTGCACCCGCCGGAACTTCGCCGGAGGTCCTCCTTGCTGCTGGCCTGGCCGAACAAAGGGGAGAGGAAGGTGGATGGTGATGATGACTATGGGAGGTTACAAAAATGGTGGAGGAAAGGAATGGGTTGGGGGTTTTTAATTGGAACCAATTATGAGGGAAATGATGGAGACTTAATGGGTCATGAATGTGTGTGAGAGTGAGTAACGTGAGAATTGGGTGGGGGGTTACAAATACTTATCCTACTCCGTAGTGTAAAATCTGACCTGAATGGTACGCGCTTTTCCCCCCGAACGGGTCCGAATTGAGATCCGTTTGCATTTCTGGAATTAGACAGTCAAGATGAATTTAATGATATGATCAAATAATTTTTCTAAGAAATTTTCATTTTCCCCAAACTCCGGTCCGGAACATTAATTTATTATTTAAAATAATCAATTCTATTAGACCGGGTTGCAGGGCGGTACACTAACACTGGGAGCAATGCTATCCTTTTGAGAAGCTATCAAAACCAAAATATCTTCCTCTTTGCTACTTCTAAAGTTGCAAATTTATCTCACTTATATGCGTATGACACTATGTCAATACTTGTCAATATATGTTTTATTAAGTTCAACCTACCTTATGGTTGTTCTAAACGAGCCATTTTGTGTGTAACATTCACAATTAAGCCATTTTAGAAGACCATACTCTTTTGTCTCTTCTTAAGAATCAAAAGTTAACTTTTACAAAGTTGACTACTGCTCTTATCTCAACTTGGACATATATAAAATATATCCCTTCAGAATGAATCAATTTGATATCTCATGTTACTCTATGAAACGATTTCCATGCGGTCCTTTTACAGAGTGAGTCACCAAAAAGGCTTTACCTTGAGATTCATGCAAGTTTCAAAAACTTCCATGTATGTACTGGTCTATAGATTATTCCCAGATCATAATAATGCTCTTAGCTATTCTTAGTCTAAGGCCAAATCATAATTTCCATAACCAGATTCTTTTAAGGCAATTATTAATCAGACACTTAAACTATCATTAGTTTAAGGCAATTTATTTCGGACACTTAACTGTAGTCAGTTAAGGCAATCAGACACTTAAACTATCACTAGTTTAAGGCAAATGATTCGGATACTTAACTGTAGTCAGTTAAGGCAACAAATATATAGCAATTGATCAACATTAGATCGGGCATTCCCAAACGAGTGAGCCTCTAGTTTGGTCTATGAATCCCATTTATGCGTTTTTATCTAATTCATCAAATGTTCATGTTTTCATAAACCTGTTCTAATACAAGATCTATTCTAGAAGTCTTCTAGATAGCCTTAACATCAATTAACTAATATGTATATCTTAGAGTTCTTCTAGATATCGTTTAACAATACAAATCGTTTAATAATTATCAATATATTCAATACTCTCATGGTTGAATTATCAATAATCATTTTGATCAGTTAGTTCATTATTCATGATCATCCATAATAATCATTCATCATAATCATTAATCAACATAACAATTGGTAACAAATAGCGGTCTAGTTTTGAGTGTTAACACTCTAACTTACCGTCATGCATCACATAATGTTTTATATGCCTAAAACATCATTTGTATTATACAAAATCATATTTGTATTGTTCGTAATTAATTGTTATCAAAAATAGGATTTTAGAGCATATTTTCAGGAACATTTTCGTAGCAGGATCTGGAATTCAGGAAAATAATTTAAAATAATCATTTAATTTATAAAACTTGATTTATATAATTTTAAAAAAACCATTAATTCATAATAATCTATTTTTACAATTTAAATAATCAATTAATTCATTATAATCAATTTTTACAATATAAATAATCGATTAATTCATAAAACAATCGATTTTTACAATTTAAATAATCCATTAATTGATAATAATCAATTCTTACAATTTAAATAATCAATTAATTCATAATAATCGATTTTTACAATTTAAATAATCAATTAATTCATAATAATCGATTTTTACAATATAAGTAATCAATTAATTCATAATAATCGATTTTTACAATATAAATAATCGATTAAATGGTACTGACTTCGAACCACTGATCTGAATAAAATTCTAATCGATTTTTAGTAAGTAAATAATCGATTTTCGGCCACTGTTCATCATCTTCTTCCTCGGGTCAGTTCTAACATTATCATTTTTAATCAGCAAACTTCAATTTAATTGTATAAAAATGTTCTCCAATGTTCACAGATCATTTTAGAGTCATTAATTCGTAATTTTAACAACAATTTCATGGTTTATGATTCTTGGTTATTCAAACATGTCAAACACAAAACTCAACCAAGCGACTGTTTATGAACGTAGAAACGATCTATACGAACATTCTAGTCACTAGATATATCTACAGGCTTACCTCGAAGCTTATTGAAGGTTTTGAGAATTTTCCGGCAAAACTTCCGCCGACGATTACTCTCAGCTCCGGCGACCTCTCACCAAATTGACAACACCAATGAACTCTCCACTAAACAAGGAACACAATGATACTAAACTTACTATGTTTTGGTGCAGAAATGGAAGCCGGTTTTTCCTCCTTATATAGGAAAATGGAGAAGGAAGAAGACAATCCTGTAGCTAGTTCTACGTAGGAAATGACTCATGATCGGCTGAGTGGAGGAGGGGGCGCCGTCTGCACAGTCTCCCTGATTAGGACCAATTTTGGTTCCAGTCGGGGTACACTTTTTGGTCCAACTTTCTCCAAATTGAAATCCGTTTGCACCGTTGCAATCGTGCAGTTAAACTCTATCCAACGATATAATTTTCATAATTATTTGTAATACTTTTTCTGACATCATATTTTTTAGTGTTTGACTTTGACAAAATCAAAATTAGTTTAATTGACCTTTCTCATAAAAGGTTCTTTTATTTAATTCAAATAAATTATTATCATGATTTATTTCAATAAATCATTACAAAGTTCACATCATAATTAATTTATTAATTTATTCTTGATTTGGGTCTGTACTCAGGTTCCCAATCAAGACCACACAAATAGTCCACCTATTGGATTTATCTCTATGAGACTTATCTAGATTTTGATATTGGATGTCAAAACACATTTCGTATCGGCCCAAAGCCCAACAACAATTTATTTTAATCAAAAGAAATTTGTTTAATCGAATAATTATTTATTAATAATTCTAGGGTATGTTTTGGGGCGTTACAACATAACTACAATTTGCATTCATGACTGATAAGTTTTAATTTACTTTGTCAATGATATGCAACATACTTATTGTGCTCCCACTAGTCTTCAATAAGACTTTTATCGTAGACACTTAAGTGCTATAACTGGTTATATATAATTCGAAACCCTTCTCTTATCCTTCATAGATTCATCCAAAACAAGTAATTGAAGTGTCTTCATTCATGTGAGACATACTTTCATTATTTGTTATTTAAGGAATGAATCATTATGGAACAGATTCCAAGTATTCTCTCCTTTTAGAGTCTATAATGGATATTTTAGTGCTTAAGGTGCTGTAGTATTTGGAAAGGTTACATAATCGTCCTTTTTAGACTAACTGTTTTAGTCACGTTATCTAGATAACGTTTGAGGGAACGTCAATTTCATGATCGTATCACTTTTGCGTTTCCTATTATGTAACTTTGGCATTAATATCACTTGATCTTTATTAAGTATGCTTTATTAATGCTAATGACAACTTTAAATTTCGAAAATTTAAATAGAAAGGGTACTTGGCTATAAACTTTATAAAGATATCCTTATATCTCTAAGAGTTTATCACTTCATTCATAATTTTGTGACAAACTTATTAACTGATTAATATTTATACTTTGTAGCCTTGGTATAGCTTGTGAGGCAAAATATTTGATCATATGAAATACTTCGATAAATGGAGCAACAATTTGTCCTTTATTGAAATAACCAATAGTACTTAAAACAATAAGTAAACATCAATTCGAAATTGAAAACTATTGAAATACTAAAACTTAAACTAATGCGCCACAAAGCTGCAACCCTTGCATCTTCAAGATCAACACTCCTACTTCTTCTCTTCAGTTCCTGCAACGGTTTGCAATACTATAAGTATCGAATACTTTTGAAGAGATTGTAGATTAGTTTAAGTCTTTACAACAATTGTACCTGAAGCAGAAGCTTCACCCTTTTTCTTGGTTGCCAAATAGTGCTTGTTATTTCTCTTCCAGTGGCCAACTTCACCACAGTGGTGACAAATGGAATCTTTAGCCACTCCACCTTTAGGCTTGAGCTTGGAAGAATTGGACTTTGGCTCAGTCCTTAGCTCGAAACCCAATTTCTCAAGAATTTGGACGTAGCCAATCATCTTGGGAACATGCGGACCAACGGGGTTTCAAATTGACAACTTGCAACTAAAGAGATCTTTGGAGATTTGGAATCTGGTGGTCCCAAAGTGGTGAGATACAAAGTCTAGAGGGGGGTGAATAGACTTTGTTACAAATTTAAAACTTTTTCGTTTCTTTTGAAAACGTGAAAATGAGTGTTAATCTAGAGTTCTTGTGAACTTTAGATTGTCCGCGGAATTTGGTGGGTTAATTGAGCAGTAATCAATATGGATGGGTTAGTTTTGCAAGTATAAATAATGATAAAAGAGAGAGACACGCAAACTTTAACGAGGTTCGAAGGTGGGGTAATCCTTCTACGTCCTCAAAATCCACTATGTAGTTGGCTGTTGAATAATGAACAAACAATTACACTTGTGTGAATTTCTGCACGGTATATCTTCGCAAGGCCAATGTTGCTACTGCACTCGTACTGGCTTTGTTGTTCCTTCGAAGGTCAAGCTTCTTCAACAACTGAAAGATCTGAACAATAGGACTTGCAAGATCAACTTGTAAGAAAGTTGATCTACCCCCTTTTTAATCAAGAAGTTTGATTAAAAGTTGTATTCTTCAACGTGGTGTGGTACTTGAGGAAAGGAAACCTTCAAGTGTTTACACTATAGCTCTTTGGAAGGAGGAGAAGTTTGCTTCTGGATAAGGAGTTTAGAAATCTCTCTTTATCAAGCTTTTTGGCTAACTGTGAATGAGATATCTTTTTCGTTGTATGTATTTCGTGCTTTCTATATCATGTCTTCTCCAGTCTTCCAAGGATGCTATTTATAGCTGGATTGGATAATCTATCCGTTGAATCAAGATAGGCTATCCGTTGCATTTGCTGGCTTCAATTTTGAATGAAGATTGTGATTGAAGATTCCTCATTGGAATGGGTGTTTGGACATACCCAATTGTTTGAGGAGGGATTCCTTTTTCCACAGAATCCGTCTTCTAGATGTTGTTCAAGAATTCTGGACTGTAGCTCTTTACTCAGTTTGTCTTCTAGTGCTTGTTTAGGAATTCTGGGCGAGCTCTTCAATTTGAGAGGTCCAGACTTTGTCATCAACTTATTTGTTCTTGAATCAGCTTAATTATCTTCAATCTAGCCGTTGAAAATCAAGAGATTGATTTTTCCTTACCAACGGGTAGAATTTCTTCATTCAAGACTTAGATTTTTCTAAGTCTTTTTCTCACTTGTCTGCTTTTGAGAATTCTGGTCTTTCTTGAGGCATCCGATTCTTTGCTGGGTAATCTGGAAAAGTTATTCACAGACTTCCGGGTGAGAAAGAGATCCGCACTAGTCTTCTGATCTGGATGACTTAGCCTTCAGCGGTTTGTAGCGAGACATCCGGTTATCATGTAGTGTTTCAGATTAGAGGATCTTCAAAGTAATCAACTGCCTTGAGAATTCCTTACTTGTCTCTGACATTTCCGATCAAGACATCCAATTTCCATATCACAGAATTTGATTAAGTCTTCAAAGATTGACATCAAACCACAAAGTGAAATATCACAACTTTATTGGAAATCTCAAGAACTCAGTTTTAACAATATTTCTAAAAAGAAAAATTACATCGAATAATGGGGGAGGCCTAAAGTCCCTATTACAATCTAAATACATCATCATCAAAATCTATAATATTTTTCCCAACAATTTCCCCCTTTTTGATGATGACAAACAAGTGTTTAAGAGTTCCGGTCGCCGTATTGAGAACTAATTTTATAACTTTCTTTTAGTTTCTCATAATATACAGCTTGTTAACAAAAACTTTTAAACAAATACAATTCAAATTACAATAATTCCTAAACCAAGTCTTGTCTTGAGATTTGTGATATTTTCTGCCATTTGCTGCTTTCATTTCCAGCGGATTTTGCTTGGTAGTACAGATGGCGTTGCGTTTCATGGATCTTTAATATCCAAAGTGGATATTTGAGATCTAGGAAGCAACATCTCTCCAAAAAGCAAAAACAAAAACAAAAAGAAAATACAGGGAAAGGAGAAGCTGGTGAAAGGAAAGAAAAAGACAGAAGGACAAGAAAAAGGTTTTGGTAAACAGAATTGATTCTGAAAAAGGAAGATAAAAGAAGGGTTTTTAAAGATGAAGGGAAAAATAAAAAAAATTTAGAAAGAATTTTAAAAGAAAACCTATGGTTACTAGGGAAGACAAAGTTTTGAAAAAGAGGTTGGAGAAGTGTGCAGAGACAGCAAAAGTAAAGATTTAAAATCAATTTTAAAATAAAAGAAAAGAAAACAAAGAGAGAAGGGAAGAGGGTGAGATGAAAGTAGGCCAAGATAAAAATTTTAAAAATAAAATTTGAAGAACAAAAAAGAGAAAAGGAAAAAGAAAAAAAATCGAGAGAGTGTTGTTCCAGAGAAGGTGTATGGCGAAATGCAGAAAAATGCGAGATTTTCACCATAAACCTTCTCTACTGCTGAGATTCTCACCATAGACCTTGAATGTCTTTTCTTCTCATCAGGCTTTCTCCATTGCCGTCTATGAGGGTGAGAAAGAAAAATTTCTCCATTGAGGATTTTTTTCTTGGTGATTTTCCCAGACAGTGAGTTTGAAAACTTTTCATATTGAGAGAGTTGTTTGTGATATGAATGGCTTGGAATGTCTTGGTTTAAATAGGAGGAGAGGTTGAGAGAGGGGAGGTTCACGGGTTCCATTAAGTGAGTAGTTGGAACGGTGAGAGTAAAAGAGTTTCAATTTCCAAGAAGTTGAATTTTGAAAAGTTGAAGGAATCTTTTACCAGTTACCAAGGTGTTGAAACTGTTCCAATTGAAAATCAGTTTCATTTGGTTTGAAAAACGTAACTGTTCTGTTTTGGCTAAGCCCAAAAGAGTGGCCCAAAAAAATAATCTATGCAATAAAGGAAAATTATTCCTATTGGGTTCTCAAGGCCCAAAATAAAAGTATCATTTTTCATTCCCTATAGTTCTAATTTCTAATTAGGACGAGGTAGTACCAAAAAAATATGAAATTCATTTTTAAGAGAAAAGTGATACTATTTTTCCAAAGTCCTGTACATTATAAAAATCCTAAGGACCAGTACTTTAGAGCAAAGTTGGAAATGAACTAAGGATTAAAACTCAGTTTAAGAAGGCAGATTTTGTAGAGTACCTGAATCGGAGATCTCCAACTTTAGTACTAAACTGAGGTATCCGTCTTCCATTGCTTAGAGTTCATCAATAATTCATTACCAAAAACAATTATTAGCCAAAAACAGTTCCAAAAACAGTTAAGTTCCCTGTGAATGTATGCGCTCAAGAATAATAAATCTTAGAAATCATACTTAAAATCAATATGATCAAGCATAATTAAGAGAAGTATTAAGCAATGTTTAAACCAAAACTCATGTTTAAACAAGAAGGTGTTTTCATCAAAACAAAATAATGTTTTCACATACTTCCCCCTGGTTTGATGAAAAGAGCCTACACTGCTTCTTGCGCTTAGATGATCCGGCAGTCTCACCAATGCCTTGCATAATTCCACATTCTTCTTTGATGCGCTTGAGGTTGTTATATCTCTCCTTTGTTTGGGCATCATTTGAGAAGTAGGAGGAAATGGTTCCAACAGCTTCTGTTCCATCAAGACCAGTGTCTGACAGATGCTGTATTGAGTTCTTAGGATTGCTCTGCTGGGCTTCAAGTATCGAATCCGTCATATTCAGATGCGATGGAATGTAGGTGAGTTATCCTTGCTTGGCTACAACTGGCAACTGTGGAATTTGGGATGGACTCCTGTGTTGAACATGTACATCCAGCTTGTGTTTCCCAGTGTAGGGGCCAAAGTGTCTAAAGAGTTTGAATGCCTCTTTTTGATTTTCAGCAATAACCTTTAGGTAGTCTTGGGTTACCACCTGATTTGCTGAAGACACTGCCAAGGCTGACCTAATATCCATCTGGAGAAGGGACATCTGCTTCTGTAGGCTGACTGTAACTGTTGCAATTTGCTATTTGATTCTAGAGACTTCTTTGAATTGAAGATGATAGTCAGATGCATAAGCCTCCATTGTATTGCTCACGGACTTACTCAATAGAGAGATGATCTTTAGAGTCTTGTCCACAGATTTGCTTATCTCATTGAGAATTGAGCAATACTTTTCTTCAGATTTCTCCATCAGCTTGTTATGCCTAGCCTCCATATGTTCTATCTCTTGCCTAAAAGAGGCATGCTGAGATTCTAGGGCTGATTCAATCAACCCTTGGACCTTTCTTGTCAAGGTTTCTGGAACCTCATCCGGAAGGGTGGATGTGGAAGAGCTGTGAAAGTGGAAGTTTGTTACCTGATGTGAAGAAGGTACTCTGTGGAAGAGTTGCAGAGGGAGGGATTCAGACTCTTCTTCTGTCTCATCAAGCACAAAGTTTGAGATATCCCTAGAAAGGGAATCTCTGTCTTCATCTTCATTTTGTTTCTCAAAAATAGCTACTAGAGTTTCAGTGGCCTCCAGTGTGGCTATTTGAGCTTCTCCTTCAGCTTCTGCAGAACTCCTCTGGACTTCTACAGTTGGGTCTTCTTGGGCTTCATTTTTTTCTGGAGGAGTGGACTTCTCCAGATTTCCTGTTGACTTCTCCGGAATCTGAAGTCCATTATGATTGGAGATCTCACAAGGAGTAGTGAGGATCTCTTGAACTTGAGACTGGAGTTGTTGAAGAAGTTCTTCCTCTGATCTTGTTTGAGACTGTTCTTGTTGGGGAGAACCTGCATTCTCCTGGACAGCTTCAGGCAGAACAGTTTCAAAAGAAGGGGAGGTTTCCAGAAAGATTTGGAAATCCTCTGCTGTGGCTTCCATATCAGCCTGTGCATCAGTGGTGAGAACCATCTGATCTTCTGTTGCCTTTGAAAAGACTGGTTTGTAGACTGCAGTGTCATCATCATCAGCTTCAAATTTTGAAACTGGTGATGTGGCCATGTATTCCAGATGCAAATCTTCATAGGTTCTTTGCCACACCCAGTCAACATCCAGAATTTGCTCACAACAATGGTTGACTGGCAGACCCAAACATTTCTTGATCATCTTTTCATTTTTCAGTTGTTGATCCATCCCAACAACTGCTCTGCTGAGTTTCCAACCTTCCAAGCTCTCCAGTCATAGTACAGCTGCATGAATTGGCTCTCTGCATCATCAGTTTGAGCTTGTAGTGAAGGAGATGGAAAACTCTGAACTTGAGGAGTTTCTTCATCCAGTTGTTGAGGGCTCTGGTTGTGTGCAGAGGTTTCCTCAACTGGTTTCTTTCCCACCAACTCATCCGGATTTGCATTTCTAGATGTGGAGGGAGAGGATATTCTTCTTTTCTTCTTCATCTGAAGTTCTTCTTGGGCAGCAACTTCTTCTTCTTCATCAAGATTGACCATAACAAGATTCTGTGGTGCTTCAGCACTGGGGGAGGGAGACACCACATGCTTTCATTTTGATGATTTCTTCAGAATCATAATAAGGACATTGTCTGAAGAGCTTTCTTCTGCAGTTGAACTGACTCTGTTTGCTCCTTTGGAAGACAGATAGTAGAGCCAATATCTGGCTTCATACTTCTTGCCTTTAGAGGCAATTCCCAAGGATTCCAGAATGTACCCAAGGTACAATCCTTGACAGAGATATTTCTGTCTGGGCTTCCCTAAATTCTTAAAAATAGAACTGAAGAAGTGTTTAGCCCAGTTTACCTTTGTTCTGGTAATGAGGGCGTTTATGATGAATGCCCTTTCCCGAGTAATGTCATCTGTGTGTCCTCCACTGCCACATTCAAGGCAAGCGATGACTAGCTCCAGGACCAACTTGTAGTAATTCTTCAGATCTGCCTTCTTTGCAGGGCCAGAGGGAATTTGCCCAGAAATCCCAATAGTCTTCCAGTCCAGATTCTTGGCCGGAAGCCTCCCAACTTCACTTCCAAAATTGGGAAGATGAAGCTTCTTCTGCAATTTCTTCTGTGAAATCTTTACTTTGGCCCCTCCAACAGTGGACTTGATAACTTGAATCGTCCTCTGTGGAATCTTCTTCGATTGGACAGTCTTGACCTTTCCGTCCTTGTAGAATTCAAGAACTTCGTCCTCATACTTGGAGCGAATCTCAATGTGAAGAAATTCAGTGAGTTCCTGAGCAGCAATCATCTCCAGATAGGATTGATAGAACGCTGGTGAAGAGCACTTGGCTTCCAACTTCTGGAAATGGACATTTGCACCAACAATCTTCATTTTCTCTGAATCTTGGGTGAAAGAATCTGAAGAAATTTAGGGTTCTTGAGGATTCTTGTGAGGAAGACGACGAAGATTTTAGTGGGCAGTTGAGATCTGAATATAGTGGCGATTGGGTTTAATTTTGGGCGATTGGGTTTTCAACTGTTCCCAAGGCCACGTGCCTACCCATTTCTTTAATAGATGTGGAAAGTGGATTGCCACGTGTACCGCACTCAGTCTAATTGAATTAGACCAATTTGGTGAAGCAGGTCGGAAAACAGTATGGAATGAGTAAAGAATCATGCTACAAGTCTCGATGGTTCGGTTTCATTAATCCAATTAGAATTTCATTTGAGGCTGTACACCGTGCTCCTTGTCATTTAGAGTTCAATACTTGTTCACTTGTTCGAGTCACTTCGTACCTCTCCTTTTAGTCGAATGAGTTTCACTATTTGAAACGAATCTGTTGTTCAACTCATTCGGATAATAGGATAATAGTCGAAGGGTATTAGGTCAGCAGGAACTTATTCAGTCGGCTAACTCTTAGATGCAGCATGCAGCCGCCTCCATCCATCGGCACATCCGCCCCAGATGCACGCTTAGCCGCATTGTTCATCTTGCTTGATGTCTGCTACTTCACTTAGTGGTTTTGTGAGATATCCACCAGTTTTTCTTCAGTTGAGATATACTCAATTTTGATATCTTTCTTTTCCACATGATCTCTGATGAAGTGATGCTTGACATCAATGTGCTTAGTGCGAGAATGATGCACTAGGTTTTGTGAGATGGATATAGCACTTTGATCGTCACAAAATATTGTCACTTCTTTGGTTTTGACTCCATAATCCAGTAGTTGTTGCTTTAACCACAAGATTTGAGCACAACAACTACCAGCAGCAATGTACTCTGCTTCTGCTGTTGATGTAGAGATGGAGTTCTGTTTCTTACTGAACCAAGAAACAAGATTTCCGCCAATGAATTGACAAGTACCAGATGTACTCTTCTGGTCAACTTTGCATCCGGCAAAGTCAGAATCTGAGTATCTAGCTAACTCAAATGAGCTACTCTTAGCATACCATAAACCCATGTTCTGAGTTCCTTTGAGGTATCTAAGAATCCTTTTGGCTGCAATTAAATGACTTTCCTTTGGCTTTGACTAGAATCTAGCACAAACACCTACTGCATATGAGATATCCAGATGGCTTGCAGTAAGGTAGAGTAGAGATCCAACTATTCCTCTGTAGAGAGTTTGATCAACATCCTTTCCATCTACATCCATATCAAGCTTGGTGGATGTACTCATGGGGACAGAAACGGATGACTTCTGATCAACTTTGAATTTCTTGATATGATCCCTTGTGTACTTGGCTTGGTTGATGAGAGTTCCTTCACTTCTCTGTCTGATTTGAAGACCAAGGAAGTAGTTGAGTTCCCCCATCATGCTCATCTCAAATTTTCCTTGCATGAGGGTGGAGAACTTGGTGCAAAGAGCTTCCTTAGTTGAGCCAAATATGATGTCGTCCACATAGATTTGGACCAATAAGAGATCTTCTCCATCTTGAACATTGAACAAGGTTTTGTCAATGACTCCTTTGATGAATCCATTGTATATAAGGAATTGAGACAATGTATCATACCAAGATCTTGGTGCTTGTTTGAGTCCATATAGCGCCTTTTTGAGTCTGTACACTTGATCGCCTTTACTGTGTAACTCAAATCCTGGAAGGTGTTCAACATTAACTTCTTCCTCTAGGTTTCCGTTGAGAAATGTGCTTTTGACATCCATTTGATAGACTTTGAAGTCCTTATGAGCAGCAAAGGCTAGAAACAGCCTTATAGCTTCAAGTCTAGCAAATGGAGTGAAGGTTTCATCAAAATCTATGCCTTCTTATTGACAATAACCTTTGGCAACCAACCGGGCTTTGTTTCTGACAACAACGACGTTTTCATCCATCTTGTTCCGGAAGACCCATTTTGTCCCAATAACATGTTGATGAGTAGGTCACGGAACAAGTTTCCAGACGTCATTTCTGGTGAATTGGTTGAGTTCTTCTTGCATTGCATTGTTCCAGTCAGAATCAGCTAGAGCTTCTTCAATGCTTTTTGGTTCCACTTGTGAAATGAAACAAGCAAGCATGGCTTTTAGATTCTGTTGAGCACTCCTTGTGCGAACGCCTAATTGAATATCTCCAATGACTTGTTGAGGAGGATGATCCCTTAACCAACGAAGATTGTGTTGATTTGGGTTGACTGGTTGATCTAGTTCAGCTTCCGGATGAATTGGCACTGGGTCGCCACTTCCGAAATTGTCGCCATTTGAGTGATCCGGTATATTGGAAGGCTGGCCATGATTTCCGGTAGGCTCAGCACCGTGTGAACTCGGATTTCTTTGTAAAGTCTTCAGTTGTAGACTTCCGAATGGAATGAACTCCGTAGGCTTCATTCTATCTCCTTCATTGATTTCTTCATCCTTGTCTGAGAGATCCAGAACCTCATGATCATGCTTTGATGGCTTGTCAACCACATGTTTTTCATCAAAAATAACATGCATTGACTCTTCAGTGATCATGGTTCTTTTGTTGAAAACTCTGAACGCCTTGCTCACCATAGAATATCCTAGGAAGATGGCCTCATCTCATTTCTCATCAAAAGTGTTCAGATGATTCTTCCCGTTGTTTAACACAAAACACTTGCTCCCAAAAATATGGAAATATGATATATTAGGCTTTCTCCCATTCCATAGTTCATAGGGAGTTTTGTTGTGCCTTTTATAAATCATACTCCTATTTTGAGTATAGCAAGCTGTGTTTACAGCTTCAGCCCAGAACCTTTTTGGCAAGAAAGCTTGTGCTAGCACAGTTCTTACTGCTTCCTTCAAGGTTTTGTTCCTTCTTTCAGCTACACCATTTTGTTGAGGTGTCCTTGCTGCAGATGTGTGATGAAGAATTCCGTTTTCTTCACAGTAATGAATGATGATTTCATTCAGGAATTCTGTGCCTTTGTCAGATCTGATCTTCTGGATGTTCTGACTTGCTTGATATTGAATCATCTTCATGCAGTTTGTGAGCTTCCCTTGAGTTTCCTTCTTGCTGTTGAGGAAGATTGTCCACGTGTATCTTGAATAATCATCAACTACTACCAGGACATATTTCTTTCCACTTAGACTTATTGGTGTAACAGGTCCAAATAAGTCCATGTGAATAAGACTTAGTATCCTTGTAGTTGAGAGTGCCGGTTTTGCCTTGAAAGTAGACTTGACTTGCTTTCCTTTCTGGAAAGCATCACAAATGCTTTCCTTTTTGAACACAGCTTTGGGAAGACCTTCTACTAAACCTTCTTTGGATAGCTTGTTGAGGGATTTGAAGTTGAGATGGCTCAACCTCTTATGCCAAAGCCATAGAAGGTTAGTGCCACCTTTGCTGATTAGGCATGCTTCCTTGACATCGTCCCACATCACTTCATAGATGTTTCTGATTCTCTTCCCAGTGAGAATGACTTCATTTGTGGAGATGTTCTTGAGGGATGCCATGTCCTTGCAGAATTCGAAAGAATAACCCTTATCACAAACCTGACTTATGCTAAGAAGGTTATAATTGAGACCTTCTACATAAGATATAGCCTGGATGGTTACTCCCTTGTACACCAGATTACCTAGCCCTTTTGTAAGGCCAAAATCATTGCTTCCTCCAAAAGTAACTCTTGGACCATCAAAGGGAATTGGATTGCTCAAAAGGCTCGCATCACTCGTCATGTGTCTTGAACAGCCACTGTATAAGTACCAGACACCTGGGTACTTAGTGGCTTCCTGCATTAGGAGGAAGAAGGTTTTGGTACCCAATTAAGTTTGGGTCCAGAATAATTAATGGTGTGTGTCCCTACATCAAGTTTGAAGTTGCAGGGAATTTTCCTTGCAGCTCTAAACTTGTTGGGATTGTAGTCATAGTTGTAGGCATAAAACTTCCTACGAGCAGGTGGTGCAATTTCCTGTTTCCTCCTAGGAAACCTAGGCTGATAAGACCTGTGGTTTTGTCTAGGTTGTGCATAGTGTGGCCTGTGACGGTTGTAAGCATACTTAGGTGGAACAAATAGTTTCTGGGGAGCATAGTTCTCCACTCAGAATTTCTCGAAAAACTCCTATCTACCCCATAATGAGTTTAGCCTCGTGTGTAGTGGGGTTTAGAAGGTTTTCTTCTGAAATGGTTTCCTTTTTGAGGTGTGTCCAGCTTCCTATAGTTCTTAGGAGGGACTACCTGTAACGCCCCGAAATCTGGCCCAAAAGAATTAATTAAATTATTAGAGCAATTGATTACGAATTGGGCCTAAAAAGGGGTTAAAATTATAATTTGGATTCTAAGCCCAACTTTTATGTCATTTCATAGGAAATATTTTTGTGATCACGTCGGTTCAGACGGCTCGCGAATCCGAATTTTTGGAGCTCATGTTATGGTCGTTTAATCAGGTATTTTGGGTCCGAAGCCCAATCCTTTTAGGAATGGGATCATTAAATAAAACCTAAACCTACCCGTCTTCCGTTCGGATATGAGAGCCGCGCACTTCATCGTCACTTTCTTCTTCTTCATTTTCGATCGCCGGTCATCCTCCCCTGCCGTTCGACCACGCCGGCGTCGCCTGAGCCAGTCGCCGCTCATCGCCGGTCGTCCTTCCCCAGCCACGCTGCTTCTCCTTCGCCAGAGGTCTGCCGTCAGCATCAGCGCCGCCGACGACGGTTCACCTCGTCGTGCTGCCGTTCGTCGCCTCCACTACCAGCGTCGGTCGTCCTCGCCATCGAGTTGCAGCGCCGCCAATCGCCGCTGCTTCTCCTTCGCCGGAAGTCCGCCGCTCATCACCGTCGAGCGCCGCCAGTCGCCTCCAGCCGCCGTCGCCCTTAGCTCAGGTCAGTCTTTTCTTCTTCTTCTTCAGTTTTCTATTTCGATTTGTCTCTATCCCCTCAATTTTGAACAAGATAGACCGCCAACAGCTGCTGCTCTGCCATTGTACGCCGGCGTCCGCCACCGTCGCCGCATCCAGCTGTTGCCCCGGATTGATACCACCGGCAGATTAATCTCCACGCCAGATTGATTGTTCGATTTCGTGTTTTGACTCAATTTGACCCGTTGTTCGTTTGATTTCGTTGATTTGTCTTCTGTTCGAGCTATCAATTCGATTTCTGCGTAATCCAGGTCCGTACTATGAAGTTAATAGCGTTTAGAATAGATTTAATGGTTCGGATCGTTATATATGTTTATGCTATAATTTGGCTAGATTTGGTTAATTGAATTAAATTGATTATTTGAATTGAATTGTTGAGGATTGTGAATTGACTGAACGGGTTTGACTTTGACTTGGGTTAGGTCCTGTTTGACTTGGGCTTTGACTGGATATTCTGTTGACGTAGGTTTGACCTAATGGTTAAATCCAAGACTTTATTGAATTAATTAAGTTAATTAATTAATTCTAATCAGTAATTAGGATCAATTGGTTTATTATGTCGAACATAGAAACTGGCCATTGCTCGGGCAGCTGCAGGGCCTGGTCAGTGAGGTTAAGACGTGCGCACGAGGGTCTGTGATCTTGGGTTTGAGGCCATCGCCCGAGGGATCCTACCTCCACCGAATTGAGGCTATCTTCGGTATTACGGATTGAGGCTATCTCCGTCATAGGCAATAAATTTTAAGTGGTTTGACTTTCGTGAAAGTCTAAATTGGTTTGACCGGTGGTCAAAGAGTTAATGAGAAACCCTTAACACCTAAATCGTTTTGAAAAGAAAGAAAATAAGTTGACTGTTGGTCAACCGTCTAAAGAACCGAATGTAAAGTTGAATTGATTTTTATTAAAATGATAAACATATGCGCGATCTTAATAATTGAATTATTATGTTTATTCTTGTGCTACAATGGAGTGCCACTCAGCGTCAATGCTGAGCGGATAGCGTTGTTTTCCTTTTTGCTGTCCGTAGGTGATCAGTCAAATGAACCTAGAGCCGATCCCAGAGGGCATTGAGGAGGAGATGTACGATGGCGTGGCTGTCTCTTTAATCTGTAGTTATGCTTTATTTAATTAACTTTAATGCTTATTACGTTTTCGGGCAAGATCCCAAGTTGTTTGACTTTAAAAAGGCTTCTGCATTATTTTAAATTACTCCGATGGATTTTTATATGTATTGATAGAATGTTTGTTTAAAATTGTTTTGAAAATGTTGTATATTCGGATACCAATCCAGTGGCACACCGGTACGTTGCCTCACGGGTTTGGGTTATGCGGGTTGGGGTGTTACATTTTGGTATCAGAGCTTTTGGTTTTAAAATTGGTCTTTGGACCCTTTCAAAATAAAATACAATGAATAATTCAGCCGCATCTGCATCTCACGTAACTCCTCTGCCCCGGGAAGGTAATAAGTATTTATAGCTTTATCTGTTATATGTTAAGATCTGACTTGGGAATTTCCTTAGTATTTTAGAATGAGTCAAGAATCGACCCATGGTCAGTACGTTCCTGTAACGCCCTAAAACATACCTTAGAATTATTAAGAGATAATTATTAAGATAAATCAAATTTGTTTTGATTAAAATAAATTGTTATGGGCTTTGTGCCGATAAAAATATGTTTTAATATCCCATATCATAATCAAGTTAAATCTCATAGTGATAAATCCAATTTATTGACTATTTGTGTGATCTTGATTGGGAACCTAAGTACAGACCCAAATCAAGAATAAATGAAGAAATTAATTATGATGTGAACATTAAAATGATTTATTGAAATATATGATGAGAATAATTAATATGAATAAAATATGAGAACCTTTTTGAATAAAGGTCAACTGAATCAATTTTTACTCTGTTAAAGTCAAATACCCAAAAATATGATATCGGAAAAAGTATAACGAATAAATACAAAACCTATGTCATTGAATAGAGCTTGGAGAAGTGTCCTCTTATTCTTCACCATTCTATATAATAAGAACCCAACCCAATCAATTCTTCACCATTCTTCTTCACTTTTCCTTCTAATTATTCCTGAGAGTGTGAGGAGTATTGTGGTGCTTCCATTTTAGTGAGAGGTCGCCGGAAGTTTCGGCGTTCTTTCGCCGGAATCTTCGTTAAGCTTCGAGGTATGTCCGTAGATATATCTAATGACTAGAATGTTCATATAGATCGATTCTACGTTCATAGATGGTTATTTGGTTGAGTTTTGTGTTTGACATACTTGAAGAACTAAGAATCATAAACCATGATTTTGATGTTAAAACTATGAATTAATGATGCCAAAATGATCTATGAACGTTGGAGAACACTTTTATATACTTTAATTGAAGTTTGGTGAGAAAAAGTGACATTTCCGCAAGTTGGCTCGAGGTAGAAGACGATGGATAATCGATTATCAACTTGAAAATCGATTATTCATCGTTCTGCAGATTTTTGTAACAAAGCTGAGCAACAGTCGATTATCAGAATGTGATAATCGACTGTCAGCCCTCTCTGAAGTTTGATAATCGATTATCAGAGTGTGATAATCGATTATCAGCCCATTCTGAACATCAGACAGTAGATTATCAGAAGTGACAGTAGACTATCACCCTACACTATTGAAGAAAATGAAGCCAATAGCTAATAATTGAATTTCCTATCATATATTAATCAATTGTTATTTAGAAAATATGATTTTTGAGTTATGGAATCCTATATTTTGATACCAAACCATTATGATTAATAAAAGGATGATTTCTTGGGATAAAGATGGTATTTTAACAACTAAAAGGGATCTTATGTGATGCATGACGGTAAGCCAGGGTGTTTGTAACGCCCCAAAAATAGGCCTATCAGAGTTAATTAATTTATAATTAAATAATTACTGAGAAGGACCCAAAAATAAGTAAATTCTAAATTTTGTCAATAAATAATGAAAGTTCGCCTCTCAATCACGGAAGCTGCAAACCTGTGTCTTCTTCTTCTTCCCTGGGCTATTTAATGACAACCCAACTCCCTCATTTCAACACCAAAACCACTCATTCTTCCTTCTATATTGTTCCTTGCTGAGAGTAGAGTGCAGTGGTGCTGTCATCTTTGTGTGAGGTCGCCGGAGCAGTGAGATAGAGTCACCGGAAGGTTCGCCGAAAAATCTTCAAAACCTCCCTTACGCTTCAAGGTAAGCCCGTAGATATATCTAAAGATTAGAATGTTCATATAGGTTGTTTTTACGTTCATAAATGGTCATTTGGTTGAGTTTTGTGTTGGACATGTTTGAAGAACCAAGAATCATAAACCTTGAATTTGATGTTAAAAATATGTTTTAATGATTCTAAAATGATCTATGAACCTTGGAGAACATTTCTATATAATTTAATTGAAGTTTGGTAACTAAAATTGATATGTCCGAAAATGGACCGAAGGTAGAAGATGATGAACAGTAGCCGAAAATCGATTATATTCTTACTAAAAATCGATTAGAAGACGAGGTACCAAGAAATTAGATTTTAATCGATTATTTATGAAACAAAAATCGATTTTAGTTGTTTAATCGATTATTTTTAAATCAATAATCGATCTATTTGATTTAATGGATTAATTTAGAAGCAAAAATCGATTTTTATGATTAATGGATTATTAAAATTTAAATAATCGATTTTTCCTCAATCGGTTCAATTCTTGTTCTAAAAATATTTTTGGAAATGTTGCTTAGAATCATATTTTTGATACCAATTGTTTATGATCATTATAAAAATGATTTTTATAGTAAAAATAATGTTTTGAACAAATAAAAATATTATGTGATGCATGACGGTAAGTTCGGGTGTTAACACTCGAGACTAGGCCATTAATTGTTATTAAATGTTATGTTGAATGATCATTATGATGAATTCTTATTATGGCTAATTATGAATGATAAACCTAATGATTAGAATGATTATTGATGATTAAATCATGATTAAAAATGAATACAATGGTGATCATGAAAACGGTGTATATTATTAAGGATATCTAGAAGAACTCTAAGATATACCCACTTGTATATTGATGATGATGATTAAGGATATCTAGAAGAACTCTAAGATATACCTACTTGACCAATTCATATTTCGGGTTAAAACATACGTACGGGATCCAGACCGGATATCACCCACCCGACAAATCATTGTTCGGTTGGTACGTAATCCACATGACTCATAGGGTGGATTATCGATTCTTGTGTTCTGCATTAAACTATTTATAGTTTAAGGGCCTGGTTAGAAATGTTGCCTTAGACTAGGAATAGCTAAGAGCTTATTATAAAATGATTTGGCCTTAGATTAAGAATAATTTAAGAGCATGGTTGAGATATTGAATATCAAATGACTTGAAATAAAATATTGAGAATATCATGAATGTTTGAATCTTATATTGTGTGCATGATATCAAATGGTGGATTATGAATTGAGATTCAATTTATTTGGATGTTCGACACTTTAGATATGCTTACTCAGCTTCACCGCTGAGCGTGTAGTGTGTTTTATTTGCTACACGCAGGTAGGTAGAATGAATGATGGGCTAATTGGCAGCAGAAGGGGCGAGATAGTCGTGGTGGATCATTGAACAAAATAAATAGTTATGTTGTTATGAGACATGTTTAAAAGTCGCTTCCGCATTATTATTAAACACTCCGTATTTTCTACAATTATGTATGAAATATTATTTATAATTAAAAATGTTTGAAAAGTTTTAAATTATCACGATTACCAAATCAGTACTTTAGTCCGAAAGGGGTTGCAGACCTGGATGGATTAGGGTGTTACAGTGTTAACACTCGATGCTAGGCCGCTGATTGTTATTAGTTATTATGATGATTGATTGTTCATTTTTATGAATATTATGGATTAATGATGATGAATATTCTGGATGAAATGATTGTTGAACTAAGAGCATGAATTGATGAATAATGTTGTTAAGGATATCTAGAAGAACTTTAAGATATACCTATTAGCTAATTAATGTTAAGACTATCTAGAAGACCTCTAGAATAGATCTTAGAATGAACTTATGAAAACATGAATAGTTGATGAATATGATATAAATTCATAAACGGGATTCGTAGACAAAACTAGAGGATTACTCGTTGGGAATGCCCGATCCATTGTTGACCAATCGCTATATTGTTGTTGCCTTAACTGACTACAGTTAAGTGTCCGAAATCATTTGCCTTAAACTAATGATAGTTTAAGTGTCTGATTGCCTTAACTGACTACAGTTAAGTGTCCGAAATCAATTGCCTTAAACTAATGATAGTTTCAGTGTCTGATTAATAATTGCGTTTTAAGAATGTGATTATGGAAATTATGATTTGGCCTTAGACTAAGAATAGCTAAGAGCATTATTATGATCTGGCCTTAGACTAAGAATAGCTAAGAGCATTATTATGATCTGGCCTTAGACTAAGAATAGCTAAGAGCGTTGTTATGATCTGGCCTTAAATTAAGAATAATTTAAGAGCACTATTGAAATAGTATCTGAATTGAATAAAATGTGTTGATATGAACTGAACAATACCAAAACTGTGAATGTCTTAAATGAACATGGTGTGCATGATATCAAATGATTTGATTATGAATTTAGATTCAGTTTATATGGATGTTCGACGCATTAGATATGCTTACTCAGTTTTACCGCTGAGCGTGTAGTGTGTTTTATTTGCTACACGCAGGTACAACAGAAAGAACACTGCGATCCTGGCAGCAGATGGGGCGAGATTGTCGGGATAGATGTGACAAGTTTGAAATGATTTATGATATGTCAAAATTAAATTCGCTTCCGCAATATTGTTGAATACTCCATACTGTATATGTTAAGAAAAATTATTGGGATTAATAAAGTATGTTTGAAAAGTTTTAAATTTTTTACGATTACCAAGTTAATACTTTAGTCCGGAAGGGGCTGCAGACCTGGACGGATTAGGGTGTTACATTTTGGTATCGGAGCAAATGGTTTTAAAACCGAACTTCGGATCAAAATTTGAATTTTAAAAAAAATTGTCAGTCACATCCACGACTCTCGCATCCCTCTGCTCTAGGAAAGGTATGGGAAATCACTGGGAAAATATTTACTCTCTTAGAATTCTCATTAGATAACAATTGTTAGTACTGAAATTATATCGAGCATAGACTCAAGTAGATTTTTCGTACTCGGTGAAGAGATGAAAGAATAAAAAGAAAAATCGTGATACGTTATCAACGTACTTATCATATCGCGATTGAGGAAGCTGATCTATCTCGCAAAGTCGCATAGAAGTAACACGACTATGAAGAAACGCCTAATGTTGAATAACATTCGCGAAGCTGCTGTCAAAGATCCTCATGTGGACTGAAGACGATCGGATTGCTGATTTAAACACGAACGTTTAGAATCAATAAACTCTGTTGTCTAAAAGTATCCCATTCTGATGTCTAACTCATTACAACACAATATGCAATTATACTGTGTGAATCGAAATCGTTCGTTTAGCAACAATTCCTTGCAAAACTTTATCATACAAGAAAATTGACGTTATCCTTATTTCGTATCTATGACTTATTTGATCATCTTAGAGAATCCATTGTGCTCTCTAAGATTGACTTACGGTCAATGATACTACCACTCTCTCTGTTAAGACAGACAAACTGATGATCAAGAATCGCTGCCCTTTACTATGTATTGACAATCTGTTCAGTCAAATTCAAAGGAACCTACTTGCTAGAAGCTATGGATAGCTCAATCTTGTTGAATGAAGTGACGCATTGTTATGACACGATTAGTGACTTAAACATCGATATAGTCTGAATAAATATCCGTTGTCAACTCGTCAAGAATCCTAACGAAGGAATTTCTATTATTGTAGCATGAGTCAAGAAACCGCTCACGATCAAAGTAACCAAGCGCCAAGCAATGGGCACGAAAATGTTCATACTGAAGTATCTAGTTTCACACCTCCTATTCAAAGTGAACAAGTGAACTCACTACATGTTCCCCAAAATGATCAAAATATTGGAGATCAACCTGACGCTATGCTACCTACCTTAATGGTAAACTTCTTACAACAAATGACTAATGCCCCTGTGTTTCAACCACCTCCACCACAACCTCGTTTAACCACTTTCAAAACCTTGAAAGATAATGGTGCTGAGGAGTTTCTGGGAGATCGAATTGCCGAACCCCAAATTGCTCTTGAATGGATCGAGCAGACCGCTCGTGTACTACAAAATTTGAACATACCTCTCATTGATCATCCAAAATTTGCATCTCAATTGCTCCGCAAGGAAGCCTACGAATGGTGGAAACGTACTGACGAAAATCCAAACACACCCAAACCTTGGACTTGAGAATTCTTCGATTGGGCGTTCAAGAAGGGATATATACCAGCTCGATTCCGTGAAGAGAAGCGTGCTGAATTTATCGAATTAAAGCAAGGAGATATGACACTCCCTGAATACCGACAAAGATTTGTCCATCTCGCTCAATTTGCACCCACGCTGGTGAGTACAGCGGCGAACCGCATTGAGGAGTTTCGCAAAAGACTTCGACCTGACCTCAGGCCGCACGTATCTACTATTCAAACTATGGATTTCATTGAGGCATACGATCTAATATCCAAAGCCGAAAAAGATCTAAGTGATTACTATGAAAGTCTGAAGAATAAGAATGTCAATCTAAATGAACGACCAAATTCAAGTGGAAAGAGACCCCTGCAAGAAATTGATAGTGCCCTACACTCAAAAACGGGAAAATCAATGACAATTCAATCGACGTCATCCATGAATAAAATGAGAGTATGGAAACATCCAAAGTGTAACGTTTGTAAAAGGCACCATCCAGGAGATTGCTGGCGTGCGCAAGGATTATGTCTAAGTTGTGGTAAATCTGGACATTTCCAACGAGAATGTCCGTCTAACCCTAAATCATATTCAGTTACTTTTGCCCAAAATCAACCTATTCGCTCAGGAACAAGTCAACGTTCTAAAACACGAAACAATTCAAAGAATCCAACTCAAGGATGATACTCTGTGAAGATCCTAAAGTGCTACAAGGGCTCGAGGATATATTGAATAATGTAGAAACCTTATGTAAACAAGAAATTATCTTTCAATTTGAATCTCAAGAATATTCGTATTTTCTTGAACCTATGTGTGTTGAAACCATTGTATAATGAAATCTTTCATTTGACCTATCTTGAGAAAATGTTTGATATTTACATGATGCATTCTGATATTGAAAATAGATATTTTTCTGACTTGCACTGGCCATGCAGCTTAGAATAATACTTATGGCTAACTCATAATGTTCATGGACAATATTATTCCAACATAAATTCAACTGAAATTACATAAAGTAATATTACAAATGCAAGTCTAAGTCCAATGCCCCAGGATTTACAAATTTGTCATAACTAGCCCCAGGACCCGGAAAAGCTTTAGCAAACGCTAGCTTGTCTAAAAGCTCATCAATAAATAAAGAAGAGATGAAAAGTTTTCTCTGACTAGAAGCCATAAAGTTCTGCCTCACTGCATCATCTAGAAATTTGATTAGGTTATTAAAATAACCGTCAATATTCAAGAGACCAATGGGTTTACTGTGCAACCCTTTAGATGCCCATGAGATCAAAGTGAACAAACCTTCCATAGTATCAATCCCTCCAGGAAGTACGATGAAGGCCTCCACTACATGATTCATCTCGAAATGCTTATAGTAATTGCTTGAAACTGTGTATTCTGCACCATACGTAGGTTCGTAGACCTGTCGTGCTGCCATGTACCCTGGTATGAAGCCTCTAACTATACCACCATTGGTATAGATTGTTGAAGCAACAGCTCCTTGAAGGCCAACGTTGCCTCCTCCATAGGTAAGTCTAATTTTTCGCCTTACCAATTCCCTTCCTAAATCCACCGCCGTAGCCATGAACTTTGGATTTCTACCAAGAGAATAACTACCAAGTAGACCAACGAATTTTATGGTGTAAGGAAAAGTTTGAGATGTTCCTTCCATAATGTGATAATGTGAAATGCTCTGGCCACAATCGTGATATATATAGGCTCTGAAAACCTGACCTTTGAAAAAGGGTAGTTATCCTCCATCAAGAATTGTACAGCAAAGATAGATTTGATTAACCTACAGATGAGGATGTACTCGTTAATGCTATAGTCTGCTTATGATATGACATATTGAGACTCATGAACAGTTAGATTCGCTGTCCTGAAATACGTTCAAATCTGAGACAAAAAGTTAAAATGGCTAATGCCTTAAGACAACGACCATTTAAGTAACTTAAAAGCTTACGACGTATGAATTGATATACCTTCCAAGTTTTCAAGTATGCCTATCGTGAACCTTCTATGAAGGATATTGAAGAACTTTTCAATCAAGAAAAGAAATTCCGTTGAGCAATGACGTGCAAACGAGACTCGTGATTGAATGAAGTTATGTATATGTCAAGTATGCAATACTATACACTACGAAGGAACTTTTGTCATCAATACCAAAGGATCAGTGAAGACCTTGCTTAATCAAAAATTGTTAATCTCTCAAAGATTGAGCGAGTTTGGTGACATCAACGATTTGAGAATGCGTATCTATGAGACCTAACCATGTGGATATGATGCAATCATGATTAGATATGAATACAACAAGATGTTCATTGTGGACCTTAGAAGAATTTCGAGGACGAAATTCTTTTAAGGGGGGTAGAAATGTAACACCCTAAAACATACCTTAGAATTATTAAGAGATAATTATTAAAATAAATCAAATTTGTTTTGATTAAAATAAATTGTTATGGGCTTTAGGCCGATAAAAATATGTTTTAATATCCCATATCATAATCAAGATAAATCTCATAGAGATAAATCCAATTTATTGACTATTTGTGTGATCTTGATTGGAAACCTAAGTACAGACCCAAATCAAGAATAAATGAAGAAATTAATTATGATGTGAACATTAAAATGATTTATTGAAATAAATGATGAGAATAATTAATATGAATAAAATATGAGAACCTTTTTGAATAAAGGTCAACTGAATCAATTTTTACTCTGTCAAAGTCAAATACCCAAAAATATGATATCGGAAAACGTATAACGAATAAATACAAAACCTATGTCGTTGAATAGAGCTTGACTGTCTCGTCACAACGGTGCAAACAGATTTCAATTCGGAGAAAGTTGGACCAAAAAGTGCAACTCAACTAGAACCAAAATTGGTCCCAATCAGGGACACTGTGGAGACGGCGCCTCCCAGCGCACTAGAAAATTTCCTACGCAGCATCTACTTGGAGAAGTGTCCTCTTCTTCTTCACCATTCTATATAATAAGAACCCAACCCAATCAATTCTTCACCATTCTTCTTCACTTTTCCTTCTAATTATTCCTAAGAGTGTGAGGAGTATTGTGGTGCTGCCATTTTAGTGAGAGGTCGCCGGAGTTAGGAGCTTTTGTCGCCGGAAGTATCGCCGTTCTTTCGCCGGAATCTTCATTAAGCTTCGAGGTAAGCCCGTAGATATATCTAATGACTAGAATGTTCATATAGATCGATTCTACGTTCATAGATGGTCATTTGGTTGAGTTTTGTGTTTGACATACTTGAAGAACTAAGAATCATAAACCATGATTTTGATGTTAAAACTATGAATTAATGATGCCAAAATGATCTATGAACCTTAGAGAACACTTTTATATACTTTAATTGAAGTTTGGTGAGAAAAAGTGACATTTCCGCGTTATTATGATGATTGATTGATTGTTCATTTTTATGAATATTATGGATTAATGATGATGAATATTCTTGATGAAATGATTGTTGAACTAAGAGTATGAATTGATGAATAATGTTGTTAAGGATATCTAGAAGAACTTTAAGATATACCTATTAGCTAATTAATGTTAAGACTATCTAGAAGACCTCTAGAATAGATCTTAGAATGAACTTATGAAAACATGAATAGTTGATGAATATGATATAAATTCATAAACGGGATTCGTAGACCAAACGCTATATTGTTGGGAATGCCCGATCCATTGTTGACCAATCGCTATATTGTTGTTGCCTTAACTGACTACAGTTAAGTGTCCGAAATCATTTGCCTTAAACTAATGATAGTTTAAGTGTCTGATTGCCTTAACTGACTACAGTTAAGTGTCCGAAATCAATTGCCTTAAACTAATGATAGTTTAAGTGTCTGATTAATAATTGCCTTTTAAGAATGTGATTATGGAAATTATGATTTGGCCTTAGACTAAGAATAGCTAAGAGCATTATTATGATCTGGCCTTAGACTAAGAATAGCTAAGAGCATTATTATGATCTGGCCTTAGACTAAGAATAGCTAAGAGCGTTGTTATGATCTGGCCTTAGATTAAGAATAATTTAAGAGCACTATTGAAATAGTATCTGAATTGAATAAAATGTGTTGATATGAACTGAACAATACCAAAACTGTGAATGTCTTAAATGAACATGGTGTGCATGATATCAAATGATTTGATTATGAATTTAGATTCAGTTTATATGGATGTTCGACGCATTAGATATGCTTACTCAGTTTTACCGCTGAGCGTGTAGTGTGTTTTATTTGCTACACGCAGGTACAACAGAAAGAACACTGCGATCCTGGCAGCAGATGGGGCGAGATTGTCGGGATAGATGTGACAAGTTTGAAATGATTTATGATATGTCAAAATTAAATTCGCTTCCGCAATATTGTTGAATACTCCGTACTGTATATGTTATGAAAAATTATTGGGATTAATAAAGTGTGTTTGAAAAGTTTTAAATTTTTTATGATTACCAAGTTAATACTTTAGTCCGGAAGGGGCTGCAGACCTGGACGGATTAGGGTGTTACAGTTCCGGAGCCGGAGCACGTGAGCGTGCACACGGTGAACACCAAGGGTTCGAGTTTCACGCCTCCGGGTGACAGAGGGCAGCAGCAGAATCAACCTGAGCCAGCGGGACAGCCACCAGTTGTACCACCCCAGTCGTACCACCTCAAGTGATACCACCGTTGGTGATGCCGCAGGTGGCCTACAAGCAGATGTTCCCGGCCATGATGGCCCATTATATGCAGCACACGGCGCAGCTTATGCCCATGTTCCAGCCACCGCCACCACCACAGCCGCAGCCGCGCATCGTTACCTTCAAGACATTGAAGGATAATGGAGCGAAAGAGTTTCGAGGAGACAAGATGGGGGAGCCCCAGATTGCGTTGGATTGGCTTGAGCAGATGGACCGGGTACTCAAGCATTTGAGAGTCCCTGATGCAGATCGCTCGGAGTTGGCGTCACAAATGTTCCGGAAGGGAGCATATGATTGGTGGAAGTGCATTGACCAGGATCCACACACGCCCAAGCCTTAAACCTGGGATCGCTTTGATCGAGCTTTCACGAAGGAGTACGTCCCCACCCGGTACCGCGAGGAGAGGCGCGATGAGTTCGTTGCGCTTAAGCAGGAGGGGATGTCACTGCCTGAACTGAGACAGAAGTTCGACTACCTATCCCAGTATGCGACGAGTCTGGTCTCCACTCCAGAGGATCGTTCGAATGAGTTCGTCAAGAAGCTACGGCCGGACTTGAGGCCGTACGCCACGCTGATCACGACGACAGATTTTAATGCGGCGTATGATTTGATTGTGAAGATGGAAAAGAGCTTGGACGATTTGCAGGCAACCAAGAAGGAGCATCGAGCGACGAAAGACCCGCGACCCGCGGCCAGCACCGGGCCGAGCGGGAAGAGTTTTGGATTCGGGGGGAAAGAGGTACGATAAGGGTTCTTCGAGTGCACCTCCGCCTAAGAGGAGTAAGTCGAAGCCGTCTCCGTCGGCCGCCGCTAGCAACTCGATCAGAACGAGGAGCCACCCGCAGTGTGTACAGTGTGGTAGGCATCACCCAGGCGAGTGTTGGCTCGCCCAAGGCTTATGTTTGGGTTGTGGTCAGCCAGGGCATTTCAGGAGGCATTTCCCGACAAACCCTAGCAGCGAGCCTGTTTTTCCCAGAGCACGGAGTCAGCAGTCTACAGCCGCAAGTAATCAGCAGAGACCACGTCCGCAGCAGTCAGGCCGTGCACCAGCGCGTACCTACGCCATGCAGGGGCGCACAGATCCTAGTCCCGATGTTATCTTGGGTACGTTCATACTATTTGATTTGGTTATGCATGCCTTGATCGATCCGGGTTCCACGCTCTCCTATATCTGTGTTGGCATGCCTGCTAATTCTGCGATCGTGAGGAGTGACCTTGAGATACCTACCGTTGTATCAAATCCGCTAGGACATAGCATGCGTCTTCATCACATTTATCATAGGTGTCCGTTGTCCGTGCAAGGGAAGCAATTCCCTGTAGATTTGATAGAGCTACCACACAAGGAGTTTGACATTATCCTTGGTATGGATTCGCTCACCGAGCATAGAGCAGTGGTCGACTGCAGTTTTCGGACCGTACGACTGAGAGCCGAGGACGGTAGCGACGTATCACTCTCCGGGGAGGTGTTCCCCAAGGCTCCCGAGTTCATATCGTCCATGAGCGCGAGGCGCTTGAGTCGCAAGAAGTGCGAGATGTTCCTGTGTCACGTTCAGGATATGCGAAAAGAATCACCACGTCAGCAGGACATCCGTACGGTTTGCGACTTCCCCGACGTCTTTCCCAAAGACCTTCCTAGGTTGCCTCCGCCGAGAGAGGTAGAGTTCTCGATCAATCTCATTCCGGGTACGGAACCCATATCTGCTACACCGTATCGTATAGCACCTGCCGAGATGAAGGAGTTGAAGGCTCAGTTGCAAGAGCTACTGGAAAAGGGATTCATCCGACCTAGCGTTTCCCCATGGGGAGCACCGGTGTTATTTGTTCGAAAGAAGGATGCATCCATGCGACTTTGCATCGACTACAGGCAGTTGAACAAAGCCAGAGTGAAGAACCGTTATCCGTTGCCTCGCATCGACGACCTGTTCGACCAGCTCAGAGGGGCTACAGTATTCTCGAAGATCGATCTGCGTTCTGGATACCATCAGATTCCTGTTAAGAGAGAAGACATTCCGAAGACTGCTTTTAGGACACGCTATGGGCATTATGAGTTCTCAGTCATGCCTCTCGGATTGACTAATGCCCCAGCAGTGTTCATGGAGCTTATGAACAGTGTGTTCCGACTAGGGGTGGACACGGTACGGTTCTGGTACGGTTCCGGTACCGCCACCCCATGTCACCGGAACCGTCACCGTGCCAGTCGGTACCGGTTCTGGTTCCCGGACCGGCGATTCTGGTACCGGACCGGCCGGTTTCGCCCCCCCCCCCTATTATTTTTTTTTGCTTTTTTTAAAATTTTTAAGTATAAAATTTTAAATTTGCAATTGTTTAAGGAAAGAATGAAGTACCGGAATGTAGTTGTTATCTAAAAATGTAGTTGTTATTTAAATATTTTAAATGAATAATACACTAACTGAAGAACAACCACATTTAATATCCTGACGATTCAAAAAAAGCGACGAGGTAAAGAACCGTAAATAAACCCTCGAAGGAGCTTATATATCGCTCAGCTAAAAAAAACTAATTACATATTTACATTAACAAAAAGATTATAACTTATTCTTCAGAACTCGGACTTCCATCTGTTGTTGCATTCATGTAATGCTCCGATTCGAGTTGGTACGTTGACTCTTGAGCTCGACGTCTTGCCAAGAGCCAATCTTGGTTGCAAACAAGTGTTTCAAGACATTCAGCGCTAAGACAACTTCGAAAGTCGGTTAGAATGTTGCCGCCAGCACTGAATTCTCGTTCAACTGCTACGGTTGATACCGGAACGGATAACACTTGTCTTGCTAGCATGCCGAGACATGGGAACATGTGTTCGTTCCGCTTCCACCATCCGAGCACGTCAAAATCCACATCATCTTCATCGTAACCGCATGGCACACCCTGGTACATAGCAAGTTCGTTGTGCGAGCTTACTGTTGTACCACTTGAACTCGTCGAAGACTGGGCACGCTTCCCTTTCTTTGCAAGAAGCCCACCGACTATTCCGGCAAAACCTTTTTTTGATTTCGGGGGCGGAGGTGGTGCTGTTTCTTCTTGTACAGTGCCGTATAACCCTTGATATTCCTCAAACAAATTCTCAAAAAAAGTTACAGCATTATCTCTTTCTTTTTTCCATTCTACTAAATAAGAGTAGTAATAACTATTTTCATCTAAAAAACGCTTGTAGTAATAATCAATTAAAATTTTATAATTTTCAATTTTACGGCGTGGATCACAAATAATACCTATTTTATAAATATCAGGAATGTACAAATAATAAGAACACCATTTTTGTATCATAGGAGAGACATATGGGTACAAATCTGGATCAGCCTTACTTTCACGAAAACATGTTGCGATTGTAACGCACTCTTTTAAAAATGTATTTGTAGTTGGTTGGTAAACATGAGAAAAAGTAAGAGTTGCGTTATTAAAAACTTCTAATACGGCATTCAATTTTTCAACAAGTACAAATTCAAAAGGATCAATGATTATACGAAGTTCATCACTAAAAAATTCAGCAAGTTCCTCTTTATATTTTAGAATCTGATGAATCAATTTGTATGTACGATTCCATCTAATGTGGATATCTTTGGCAAAAACTATTTCTTTTCTACCTTTAGACTTACAGAAAATCTTCCATTTTTTCGAAACAAGACGAGCCCCCCAAATTCTTTTAATTCCTTCTTTAATATTCGTCAAAACTCCGCCCATAGCTTCTAGTCCCTGTTGAACACATAAATTTAAAACATGACAGGCACACCATTGATGCAGAAATCTATCCATAGCCGTAGACGGTGGGCAAATTTCTCTAAGTCTAGGAATGGCTGCAGTATTATTAGTAGCATTATCAAAACCAAATGAAAACACTTTGTCAGATAAGTTGTATTCCCGCAGAATACTCTGAAGCAATAGAAAAATATTTTCAGCAGTATGTTGTTCATTGAAATCACGAAATGCAAGAACACGTTTATGCATAATCCAATCACTATATATCCAATGACAAGTAACACCCATATAAGACAAATTATGATAAGTTTCACTCCAAATATCAGAACAAATAGCAACACGAGAATTAAAATTAAGAAAAAAATTTGCCAAATTTATTTTTCCATTTTTATACTGACGAATAATTTCTCGTTTAATTGTTTTTCTTGAAAAACCTCGTGCTTGAGGGTTTAATGCCTGTTGACAATAATCAATAAACCAAGTTTCTCAGAAAACATGTATGGCAAATTTTCTTCACAAATCATTTCGGCCATTTTTGCTTATTTTGCTCGTCGCTATAAGCAAAAAGGCCGCCCTTACCTCTATTAGCAAACCGAGAAATTTGGGTTTGCACTTCTTTTCGTCCCTTCTTTTTTGCCTCGTATTTGGCAAACTCCACGGGATGCCTCGACCTTAGGTGTTTTTCCGGACCGCCATAACCGCCGGAGACTCCCATTTTTATGACGGTCCCACAATGTTTACAAGTTCCATAAACTACGCCATCTTTTGTTTCTTTGTCAAAATGATAAACAAATAACTCTGATTTATATTTTTTTTTACCTTTATCCGGACCTCGAGAGGTCGCGGGCTCACCTACCTCCACGTCGACGTCGTTGCTCTGCGGTGTAGGCTCATCGTCCCCGTCCAGATTATCCAGATTTGCTTCATCAATATCTTCGAATACACTATCAAGAGTGGGGAGATTTGCGTCCCCTCTACCAGAATAAATCTGGTCGAATTCTTCATCCGTCATAGTGTCCCCGATTAAGTGATCGGGGATAGTAGGAAAGGAAGAGACGGAGTGTCTTCCTCGAGAAACGCGTGAGGTCGAACCGTCGGATGTGACTTTTGCTTTGCCTCTACTCGAACTTCGGTTCACGGCGCCCATATCCACGGACCTTCTACCGGACTCTCTTGACATTTTAATATATACTCCCTCCGTCCCATGAAACATGGGACTTTTGCTTTTTAGGAGGGATTTAAGGGGAGTGTATTTTGGTATTGAATTTCCAAAACTGTCCTTTGATGTGATGAGTAAAAAAGTATCATTTGATGAATAGATTATTAGTAAAAAGGTATGATTTGATAGGTAGGGTATGAAAAAGTGAGGGTAAAAGTGACTTTTTAATATAAATGAGAAGTGTTTTGTGGGACGGATAAAAAAAGAAAGAGGAAATGTTTCATGGGACGGAGGGAGTATATATTTTGATATAAAAAAATAATATATTAAATTTCGAAACTTTAAAAAAAATTCGAAATTTTATATATAAAAATTTCAAAAATTTCAAAAAAAAAAATAGAGAATATATTTAAAATATATATTATATATTTTTTGATATTAAAGAAATATTAAATTTCGAAAATTTCAAATAATTTCTAAATTTTTTATATTAAAATATAATATAATTAAAAAAAATGTATAAAAGAGATAATAAGATATTAAGATTGAGAAATTAAAATGATAGATTGAGATATTGAAATTTGAGAGAATGAGAGAATAGAGATTAGAGAGTAAGAGAGATGGATATGGATTGATGAGTGTGATTTTTTTAGAATTTAGAAGAAAAAATGAGTATTTATAGGAAAAAATTACCCCCTCCTCCCCTCCCCATGATTTAGCCGTTTTGGCCGCCCCCCCCCTCACTAACTATGTTTTTTAGCAGGTAAATGCAGGTTACCGTTGGAGAGGGAGAAAAAAAAATAAAAAATAAAACCGGTACCGGAACCGGCACCGGTACCGGCGGTGCCGGTACCGATTTTGGGGCACCGGAACCGAGACCGGATGTGGCGGTATCGGTGCCGGTTCTCGGAACCGTTTCGCCGTCCCGGTTGCCGTTACGGTGCTCGGTACCGGCGGTACCGTTTCCGGTGACGGTACCGAACCGGTACCGTGTCCAGCCCTAGTTCCGACCATACTTGGACCAGTTGGTAGTAGTGTTCATCGATGACATCTTGGTTTATTCACGGACTCAGGAGGAGCATGCTAGACATTTGCAATTGGTTTTGAGTGTGTTGAGAGAGCACAAGCTGTATGCAAAATTGTCCAAGTGTGAATTCTGGTTGAGTGAGGTGACATTCTTTGGACATGCTATCTCTGCCACCGGTATCCAGGTAGACCCCAGCAAGATTTCAGCCATAGTGGACTGGAAGACTCCGCGGAATGTTCGTGAGGTGAGGAGCTTCCTTGGGTTAGCCAGTTACTATCGTCGATTTGTTAAGGGCTTCGCCTCGATCGCTACTCCATTGAACAAGCTACTGCGGAAGGACATCAAATTTGAGTGGACAGAAGCGTGCCAGCGCAGTTGTGATAAACTAAAGGAGTGCTTGACCCAGGCACCAGTCTTGATTCAACCTACTCCTGGCATCGAGTATACCATCTATAGTGACGCATCTCATAGTGGCTTAGGTTGTGTACTGATGCAGTTGAGTAAGGTAGTGGCCTACGCATCGAGACAGTTGAAGACTCACGAGGAGAACTACCCGACACATGACTTAGAGTTGGCAGCCGTGGTGTTCGCCTTGAAGATTTGGCGCCACTACATCTTTGGAGAGAGGATTCACATCTTCACCGATCACAAGAGTTTGAGGTACCTACTCACCCAGAAGGAACTGAATCTTAGACAACGTCGATGGTTGGAGCTAATCAAGGTTTACGACTTAGTCATTGAGTATCACCCGGGCAAGGCTAACATCGTGGCCAATGCTTTGAGCAGAAAATCGTTAGCCGAGCTACAGCTTCAGTCTCCGTTAGAGCAGGAGATCCGCACAGCACAGAGAGATGATGAGTTTTGTCAGAAGACTCAAGAGTTCGTTCCTACAGGAAAGAGGCCCGAGTTTGCAATTTGCGATGACAAAGTCTTGTACTATCGTGAACGCCTAGTGGTGCCCCGCGGTGGAGTGAGGGATCGCTTGTTGCGCGAGGCTCACGGAACCGTATACACTATGCACCCGGGTAGTAACAAGATGTATCAGGATTTGAAGAAATCCTATTGGTGGCCAGCTATGAAAAAGGAAATCTCCGAGTTCACTGCGCGCTGTTTGACTTGTCAGCAAGTCAAGGCTGAGCACCAGGTTCCGACAGGGTTGCTGCACCCTCCTACCATTCCGGAATGGAAGTGGGAAAGGATCACTATGGACTTTGTGATCGGATTGCCACGATCTTCACGAAAGAATGACGCCATTTGGGTCATTGTTGACAGGTTGACAAAGTCCGCTCATTTTCTACCCGTCAGACGTGACTCCTCCATGGACAAATTGGCAGACTTATACGTTAGAGAGATAGTTCGGTTGCACGGTGCACCGCTGTCAATCATATCTGATAGAGATCCCCGGTTCACTTCGTTGTTCTGGAGAGGACTTCAGAAGGCTTTTGGCACAGATTGTCGAGGATATGATGCGAGCTTGTGTGATCGACTTTGGAGAAGATTGGGAGCGTTACTTGCCGTTGATGGAGTTTGCATATAATAACAGTTACCAGGCGAGTATTCAGATGGCTCCTTATGAGGCACTCTACGGCAGAAAGTGCCGAACCCCGATTTGTTGGACAGAGCTTAGCGAGCGTAAGCTCGAGGGACCAGATATTGTGCCGGATACCGAGGAGAAGGTTCGTGTGATCAGAGACCGACTCCGCACCGCTTCGGACAGACAGAAATCTTATGCAGACTTAAAGAGACGACACATAGAGTACAATGTTGGTGACATGGTATTTTTGAAGGTTTCACCTTGGAAGAAGGTCTTACGGTTCGGGAAGAAAGGGAAGCTTAGCCCTAGATTCATTGGACCCTACCGCATTCTGGAGCGAATAGGACCTGTTGCTTACAGGCTAGAGTTGCCACCAGAGTTGAACAGGATTCACGACGTCTTTCATGTCTCCACGCTGCGTAGATACCGTTCAGATCAGACTCATGTGTTGCCGACCAATGCTGTAACCCTCGATGAGAGTTTGTCTTACGAAGAAGAGCCAGTTAAGATCTTGGCGCGCGAAACTAAAGTACTAAGAAATAAGTCGGTACCTTTGGTAAAGGTACTATGGCGTAATCATGCGGTGGAAGAAGCCACCTGGGAGACCGAAGAATCTATGCGAACTCAGTACCCTCATCTCTTTGACGACCAATGACTCAGGTAATTTCGAGGACGAAATTCTTTTTAAGGCGGGGAGAAATGTAACGCCCCGAAATCTGGCGCAAAAGAATTAATTAAATTGTTAGAGCAATTGATTACGAATTGGGCCTTAAAAGGGGTTAAAATTATAATTTGGATTCTAAGCCCAACTTTTATGTCATTTCGTAGGAAATATTTTTGTGATCACGTCGGTTCAGACGGCTCGCGAATCGGAGTTTTGGAGCTCATGTTATGGCCGTTTAGTCAGGTATTTTGGGTCCGAAGCCCAATCCTTTTAGGAATGGGATCATTAAATAAAACCTAAACCTACCCGTCTTCCGTTCGGATCTGAGAGCCGCGCTCTTCATCGTTACTTTCTTCTTCTTCATTTTCGATCGCCGGTCATCCTCCCCTGCCGTTCGACCACGCCGGCGTCGCCTGAGCCAGTCGCCGCTCATTCCCGGTCGTCCTTCCCCAGCCACGCTGCTTCTCCTTCGCCAGAGGTCCGCCGTCAGCATCAGCGCCGCCGACGACGGTTCACCTCGTCATGCTGCCGTTCGTCGCCTCCACTACCAGCGTCGGTTGTACTCGCCATCGAGTTGCAGCGCCGCCAATCGCCGCTACTTCTCCTTCGCCGGAAGTCCGCCGCTCATCACCGTCGAGCACCGCCAGTCGCCTCCAGCCGCCATCGCCCTTAGCTCAGGTCAGTCTCTTCTTCTTCTTCTTCAGTTTTCTATTTCGATTTGTCTCTATCCCCTCAATTTTGAACAAGATAGACCGCCAACAGCTGCCGCTCCGCCACTGTACGCCGGCGTCCGCCACCGTCGCCGCATCCAGCTGCTGCCGCGGATTGATACCGCCGACAGATTAATCTCCACGCCAGATTGATTGTTCGATTTCGTGTTTTGACTCAATTTGACCCGTTGTTCGTTTGATTTCGTTGATTTGTCTTCTATTCGAGCTATCGATTCGATTTCTGCATAATCCAGGTCCGTACTATGAAGTTAATAGCATTTAGAATAGATTTAATGGTTGAGATCGTTATATATGTTTATGCTATAATTTGGCTAGATTTGGTTAATTGAATTAAATTGATTATTTGAATTGAATTGTTGAGGATTGTGAATTGACTGAACAGGTTTGACTTTGACTTGGGTTAGGTCCTGTTTGACTTGGGCTTTGACTGGATATTCTGTTGACGTAGGTTTGACCTAATGGTTAAATCCAAGACTTTATTGAATTAATTAAGTTAATTAATTAATTCTAATCAGTAATTAGGATCAATTGCTTTATTATGTCGAACATAGAAACTGGCCATTGCTCCGGCGGCTGCAGGGCCTGGTCAGTGAGGTTAAGACGTGCGCACGAGGGTCTGTGATCTTGGGTTTGAGGCCATCGCCCGAGGGATCCTACCTCCACCGAATTGAGGCTATCTTCGGTATTACGGATTGAGGCTATCTCTGTCATAGGCAATAAATGTTAAGTGGTTTGACTTTCGTGAAAGTCTAAATTGGTTTGACCGGTGGTCAAAGAGTTAATGAGAAACCCTTAACACCTAAATCGTTTTGAAAAAAAAATGTTGACTGTTGCTCAACCGTTTAAAGAACCAAATGTGAAGTTGAATTGATTTTTATTAAAAGGATAAACATATGCGCGATCTTAATCATTGAATTATTATGTTTATTCTTGTGCTACAATGGAGTGCCACTCAGCGTCAATGCTGAGCGGATAGCGTTGTTTTCCTTTTTGCTGTCCGTAGGTGATCAGACAGATGAACCTAGAGCCGATCCCAGAGGGCATTGAGGACGAGATGTACGATGGCGTGGCTGTCTCTTTAATCTGTAGTTATGCTTTATTTAATTAACTTTAATGCTTATTACGTTTTCGGGCAAGATCCCAAGTTGTTTGACTTTAAAAAGGCTTCTGCATTATTTTAAATTACTCCGATGGATTTTTATATGTATTGATAGAATGTTTGTTTAAAATTGTTTTGAAAATGTTGTATATTCGGATACCAATCCAGTGGCACACCAGTCCGCTGCCTCCCGGGTTTGGGTTATGCGGGTTGGGGTGTTACACTACCTTTTTGGGAACTTCTGTGGTTTTCTCCTTTTACTTACCTTTCTGCTTATTGGTTTTAGCAGTAGGTTTAGGAGGGATAAAAGTTGTTCTCCCTTTCCTTTTGGAACTTGAGGGGTCAAGCCCAAGTCCTTCACGACATTTATGTTTGGTCGTTTCAACGGGTAACATGTAAATTATTATTACCCAAATCAAAAAGGTACATCAATTCTAGTGCCAACCACAACACAGTTACAAGCACTAATCACAAATTCTAAAAAATACATCAACACACCGTCAAACACGAAACACAATTGAAAATAAAAAATAGGCAACAAACTGCCAAATGGCACGCAGGCCTCAACAAAAAGAAAGTAATCCACATTTTGATTTTCGTCCTCATCTTCCTCGCAATTCCAACGTGCACTGACAAAAGTGAAAGGCAGAGCTTGATTGCCCGCTCCAAGATACAGGCCAAAAAAGCTCTACACCCAAACCAAGTGAGTCCAGATGTGCTACCCAAGTGTTGTACAGTCGAGTCCGAAGCAAGTCCAAAGAGCTCCATGGCCGGGCATGCTCCATTGTATCCACACTACGATCAACCCCCTATCTATTTTCCTAGTGAAACTGGGACGACGAGGGCTATGTTCTGAGTTCACAATGTCGTCCACCCTCGCCAAGGAAGACAACAAAGTACCAAGATCACCAGAGAAAGCTCTGACCATTCAAGACGGCATAAAATGATTGGCAATCATCCTCCAACTCACCGGGTAAGAGTACCGCTAGGATGTCCACAACAAGAGAACAAGAACCAGCGAGATCCTCCATCATGCATACCAAAACTACCCCATCATCAACAGCGTCACTCAAGCGAATTCCATGGACATCATGTAACGCCCCAAAATATACCCTAAAATTTATTGAATTAAATATTCAATTAAACAAAATTTGTTTTGATTAAAATAAATTGTTGTTGGGCTTTGGGCTGAAATAAAATATATATTGATATCCAATAAACATAATTGGGATAAATCTCATAGAGATAAATCCAACATGTTGATTTAATGTGTGATCTTGATTGGGAACCTGAGTACAGACCCAAATTAAGAATAAATGAAGAAATAGTTTATAATGTGAACTTTGAAATGATTTATTGAAATAAATCATGGAAATAAATAATATGAATTAAATGTGAAAACCTTTTTGAATAAATGTCAATTAAACCAATTTTGACTCTGTCAAAGTCAACCACCCAAAAATATGATGTCGGAAAAAGTATAACGAATAAATATAAAAATTATATCGTTATATAGAGTTTAACTGTCTGATCGCAACGGTGCAATCAGATTTCAATTCGGAGAAAGTTGGACCAAAAAGTGTTCCCCGACTGGGACCAAATTAGTCCCAATCAGGGACTTGCGTTTGGAATCGAAGAAATATCGCAGCCCCCTCCACTGAGACGCCGAAACAGGAACGGATACATCATCACCTTGGCCTCTTCCTCCATTCTCTTACTATATAAGAAACCCAACTTCACCATTTCTTCACCATTCTTCATCAAATTCATTCTGAGAGATAGCCTTGAGTGTGGATAACGCAGTGGTGCTGTCAATTTGGTGAGAGGTCGCCGGAACAAGACGTGGTGTTCGCCGGAAGTTTCACTGGAAAATATTCAAAACCTTCATTTACCTTCGAGGTAAGCCCGTAGATATATCTAGTGATTAGAATGTTCGTATAGATCGCCTTTACGTTCATAAAGCTTCCACAGCATGATTCATCTCAAAATATTTGTAGTAATTGCTGGAAAGTGTGTGCTCTACGCCATATGTAGGTCCGTAGACCCGTCGTGTTGCTATGTACCCAGGAATGAAACCTCTAACGAGACCACCATTGTTGAAGACTATTGAAGCAACAGCTCCTTGTAGGCCAACGTTGCCTCCTCCATAAGCAAGACTAATTCTTCGCCTTATCAATTCTCTTCCTAAATCTACTGCAGTAGCCATAAACTTTGGATTTATACCAAGAGAATGACTACCAAGTAGACCAACGAACCTTATGGTGTAAGGAAGTGTTTGAGAAGTTCCTTTCATAATGTGAGAATGTGAGATACTCTTTCCATAATCGTGATATATATAGTCTCTAAAACTGGACCATTGATGGAAAAGTAATTATCACCAGCCAAAATACATACAGTAAAATGGATTCAAATTACCTGCAAACGAGAACGTACTCGCCAATACTACAGTCTACTGACGATATGACATATTGAGACTCTTGAACAGTTAGATTTGCTATCCTGAAACATGTTCAAATCCGAGACGAAAAGTCAGAACGGCTATTTCCTAAGACAACGACCTCTTGAGTAACTTCCACAGAGTGAAACATTTGAAGGATGAAAATCTACGATTAGTAACGATAATTTGCAAACGTTATGTTTGTAGCTTGTGACTCACATCCTTGAATGACTCGACTTGCTGTGTTAACTACACCCTTGAAATACCTCTCTTGATCGATCTTGAATTGCATTCTTTGTGTCAAAATACTAAAACCACGATTCTTCATTAAACCAAAGATGCTTCATGATACCGATCTTTGAAAACTATAGTCTGTGAACTACGTGACTCGATCACAATAGTAAAACTACCCTGACTTGAACATTATGTTAAACCTCTCTAGGGAACTGCTGCGAAACAGTTAATGCAATTACGTTATCTATGAATATTATTATCAAGAAACTCTGTTTTGACCCTAACAAAGGAATATATGTGCAACGACTAGAGAAGAAATGACGTCACAAGGATCAAGCTAAAATTATTCAGAGCAAAAATCCCCAACCTATATATAATATTGGAGTAAGAATAGTAAGATTTCTTACTCTATGAATTCGTGAATTGAATCTCATACCGAATATATTTCCTTCTTCACTCGAAATGAAATCAACCATAGTGTTACATCAAACCCGTCATTATCAAGAACGTATATTCCAAAATCGATGAAGAAAGTTGAATACGACAAGACGTATATGAAACGCCACTCTAATGTTATCACCTGTGGATACGAATTAATGCAAAGACTCATTAACGATAAATGAGAGCTACCATGAAGATGAATGAAGAAATGTTTCAACATAAGGTCGATGAATAACGAACTACTGTACAACCGATCGACAGTACCTCCTCATAAATGATGACAAATCCCATATTCTGGAAATCATGAACCAATAAAAGACATTTGATGTTACTTACGAATCATTGTTGAACTATGAAAACGATGTGAAGATGTTTTGAAACAAACTCAAAATCCTTAACTATACCTATCGTGAAGGTGATGATTCGAAACTACAAAGGCTATTAAAGAACTTTCAATCAAAGAAGGAATGTTGTTGACTAATGACAAACAATCAAGACTTGTGAATGAACGAAGTATGTCAAATATGCTCCAAAATACGATGTTATACCCTGCAAAGGAATCCAAGTTATGGATGTTGAATTTGAACAGGAACCCGCAAAAGGATTGTTGGATACCTTGCTTAATCGAAGATTGTTAACCTCTTGAAGAAAGAACGAGTTTGATAACATTGACAGTTTGAGATTACATGGATAATGACGTAATTATGGTTTAACCCATTGAGCATGACACGGTCATGATTAAGTGAGATCACTACGAAATGTTGAACGTTTGACCTTAGAAGAATTTCGAGGACGAAATTCCTTTAAGGGGGGAAGAAATGTAACGCCCCAAAATATACCCTAAAATTTATTGAATTAAATACTCAATTAAACAAAATTTGTTTTGATTAAAATAAATTGTTGTTGGGCTTTGGGCTGAAATAAAATATATATTGATATCCAATAAACATAATTGGGATAAATCTCATAGAGATAAATCCAACACGTTGATTTAATGTGTGATCTTGATTGGGAACCTGAGTACAGACCCAAATTAAGAATAAATGAAGAAATTGTTTATAATGTGAACTTTGAAATGATTTATTGAAATAAATCATGGAAATAAATAATATGAATTAAATGTGAGAACCTTTTTAAATAAAGGTCAATTAAACCAATTTTGACTCTGTCAAAGTCAACCACCCAAAAATATGATGTCGGAAAAAGTATAACGAATAAATATAAAAATTATATCGTTATATAGAGTTTAACTGTCTGATCGCAACGGTGCAATCAGATTTCAATTCGGAGAAAGTTGGACCAAAAAGTGTTCCCCGACTGGGACCAAATTAGTCCCAATCAGGGACTTGCGTTTGGAATCGAAGAAATATCGCAGCCCCCTCCACTGAGACGCCGAAACAGGAACGTATACATCATCACCTTGGCCTCTTCCTCCATTCTTTTACTATATAAGAAACCCAACTTCACCATTTCTTCACCATTCTTCATCAAATTCATTCTGAGAGATAGCCTTGAGTGTGGATAACGCAGTGGTGCTGTCAATTTGGTGAGAGGTCGCCGAAACAAGACGTGGTGTTCGCCGGAAGTTTCACCGGAAAATATTCAAAACCTTCATTTACCTTCGAGGTAAGTCGTAGATATATCTAGTGATTAGAATGTTCGTATAGATCGTTTTTACGTTCATAAACGGTCGTTTGGTTGAGTTTTATGTTTGACATGTTTGAAGAACCAAGAATCATAAACCAAGAAATTGTTGTTAAAACTACAAATTAATGACTCTAAAATGATCTGTAAACATTGTGGAACATTCCTATATAATTTAATTGATGTTTGGTAATTAAAAATGATAATGTTAAAAATTGAACAGAGGAAGAAGATGATGAACAGTTGCCGAAAATCGATTATTTCCTTCCCAATAATCGATTAAAAATTTGTTCAGCTAGTTAGTATATTTAAAAATAATAATAATCGATTATTTTAATCATAAAAATCTATTTAACGTCATTAATCGATTATTTTAATTATAAAAATCGATTATTATGAATTAATTGATTATTTAAATTGTAAAAATCGATTATTATGAATTAATGGATTATTTAAATTGTAAAAATCGATTTTTTATGAATTAATCGATTATTTATATTGTAAAAATCGATTAAAATTAATTAATTGATTATTTAAATTGTAAAAATCGATTTTTAGTAATTAATGGATTATTTAAAATATAAAAATTGATTTTTAGCAATTAATTGATTATTTAAAATATAAAAATCGATTTTTAGCAATGAATTGATTATTTAAAATATAAAAATCGATTTTTAGCAATTAATTAATTATTTAAAATATAAAAATCGATTTTTAGCTATTAATGGATTATTTTAAATATAAAAATCGATTTTTAGGTATTAATTGATTATTTTTAAAAATAAAAATCGATTTTTCTTAAGTCGAGATCATGTTCCAAAAATATTCGGAAAATATATGCTCTAAAATCCACCAATTGATTATGATCATTGGAAAAATGATTTACCATAATAGTAATGATGTTTTTAACAAATAAAAATGTTATGTGGTGCATGACGGTAAGTTAGGGTGTTAACACTCGAAACTAGGCCGCTAATTATTATTGAATATTATGTTGATTGGTGGTTATGGTAATGATTATTGATTGATTATTATGATGATTGAATCTTGATGAATATTCTGATTAAAAATGATAATTGTGAATGATTAAATCATAATGAATATATTGATGATTGTGAAAATAAAATGTATTGTTAAGGGTATCTAGAAGACCTCTAAGATATACCCATATTAATGTTGATTTGAAAGGTATCTAGAAGACCTCTAAGATATACCTATTTAAGTTAGGCCTTGCGGGTATGAACCCCGGTGGCTAGGGTTAAAACGTACGTATGGGATCCAGGAACCAAACTTGAGTACCTACTCGTTTGGGGGTACCACCCACCAAACAGTGAACACTACGCTGTCAGTTTTTGGTTGGCCTTAAGTGAAGGTAAGTTTAAGATTTTCAAAACCCTTTTATCTTAAACTAGGCCTAGCTTAAGGATTATTTAGGAATATTTTATACTGGAATATATTTTAATTATTTAAACTAGAATTCGTTTAAGGGTTGACAAATATTAAAGTGATTGGCCTTAGACTAAGAATAGTTTAAGGATATTGTTGAATGTTGAATATTGAATATTGAATATTGAATATGAGTAAATATTGAATGATGAATATTGAATTGAATATTGCAATTATTATGAATGACTGATGAACATTGAATGTGAATATAAATGTTGAATAATGCATGATGAATAATTTTTAATAATTATTGATTATCTGAACTGAACATTATGTGCATGATATCAAATGATTTGATTATGAATTTAGATTCAGTTTATATGGATATTCGATGCATTAGATATGCTTACTCAGCTTCAACGCTGAGCGTGTAGTATGTTTTATTTGCTACACGCAGGTTAATGAAGTGACGTGATCCTGGAGGCAGACGGAGGCGAGATTGTCGGAATGGATGTGATGGTTTTTGAATTAAAGAACATAAATAAATTATGTTTGTGATTATGATTGTTAAGCTTCCGCGATATTGAAAACTCCGTACTGTTTATATTATGAAAAATATTATTGTGATAAATAAAAGTGTTTGAAATGTTTTAAATTTTTACGATTACCAAGTTAATACTTTAATCTGAAACGGGCTGCAGACCTGGACAGATTAGGGTGTTACAGTTTGGTATCGGAGCAAATGGTTTTAAACCCGATCTTCGGATCGAAATTTGATTTTAAAAAAAATAATAATAAAATAAAATGTCAATCACATCCACGACTCTCGCATCCCTCTGCTCCAGGAAAAAGGTATGAGAATTTACTTAGTAAATGTTGATTTTGTTAAAATTCTCATTAGATAATAATTGTTAGTACAAAAAAAAACTACATCGAGCTAGACTCAAGTCATACCTTCGTACTCGGTGAAGAAACGAAAGAGTAAACGAAATGTGTATGACTTTCTGATACGTTATTAGCGTACGCATCGCATCGCGAATGACAAAATTGATCTATACCGGAACGTCTCGTAGAAGTAAGACGACTTTGAAGAAACGATTAATATTGATTTTACGAACAACATCTGAGAAGTTGAGGTCAAAGATCCTGACTCAAGACGATCTGATCGCTGATTCAAACACGAACGTTTGGAATTAATAAACTCTGTTATCTGAAGTATTCCATTCTGATTTCTAATTCATTACGACGCAAATATGTGGTTATATCACATAAATCGAAATCATTCGTTAAGCGATAATTCCTTGTAAAACATCGTTGAAATACCATACAAGGAAATTGACATTATCCTTAGTATGAATTGACTGACTGAACGCCGTTGCTGTTAACAACTTGTGATGAAGAAATCCTCAACTAAAGACCGATGATGGTAAACTCATAGAGGTGAAAGAAAATCTGATATCTAAACCAACCGAATTCATCTCGAAAATATATATACGAAAACATCTCAAATAGAAGAAGTGTGAAGTCTACGCGAAAAGAAACATCTGAACTGAAGTAACGTATCGAAAGTATGTCACCTCTCTGATATGAATTTCCTAATATTTCACCGTTCCGAGAAATTGAATTCTCTGTCAATCTTGATCCTAGAAAGGACCAATATTCGTAACTCTGTATTGATCGTGTTTCCATCAATGACTTCCTGACAAAGAATCACCTGATCAAGTGTTTCCTCCTTGGGAGAATACCTATTTTGTTCATACGCGAATCAATGAGACTCTATATCAACTACTGTCAGTTGAACATTTCATTCTCCTTTACCTCGTATCATGACTTATTTGATCAGCTTAGAGAATCCATTGTATTCTCTAAGATTGACTTACGGTCAGGATACCCACAAATCCCTATCAAGAAACTTGAACAAATTGACGACCAAGAGTCGCTGTCCTTTACAATGAACTGACGAGTTGTTCGATCAAATTCAAGGAACTCGTTTGTTAGAAGCTATAGACAGCTCGACCTTGTTGAATGAACGGATGCCTTGTTATAATAACTTAATTGCTTATCGTCGAAAACATTAGTGAAATAAAGTGATGCTGACAAGGCAAATAGTTAAGAAAATTGACTCGTTCGTATATGCTATTAACGTGAAAGATCGCGACGTGGAACAATACAAAACAAGATGTGAAACAGTGACACCAATAGTGAAAGACTGAAGAATGAAGAAAATATAGCTCGCACTGGTCACAGCCTAGAATAATATTTATGGAAAATATCATTTCAACATACAACTTGGATCATATGAGGAATGTTACAAATGCAATTCTAAGTCTAATCTCCCAGGATTCACAAACTCATCATAACTAACCCCAGGTCCCGGGAAAGCTTTAGCAAACTCTAGTTTGTCTAAAAGCTCGTCAACAGAGAAAGAAGAAATAAAAAGTTTCCTCTGACTGGAAGCCATGAAGTTCTGCCTCACCGCATCGTCTAAGAATTTGAGAAGGTTATTGAAATAACCGTCAATGTTTAAAAGACCAATGGGTCTATTGTGTAACCCTTCAGAAGCCCACGAGATCAAGGTGAACAAACCTTCCATGGCGTCAACTCCTCCGGGAAGAACAATGAAAGCTTCCACAGCAGGATTCATCTCAAAATAATTTTTGGTAATTGCTGGAAAGTGTGTGCTCTACGCCATATGTAGGTCCGTAGACCCGTCGTGTTGCTATGTACCCAGGAATGAAACCTCTAATGAGACCACCATTGTTGAAGACTATTGAAGCAACAGCTCCTTGTAGGCCAACGTTGCCTCCTCCATAAGCAAGACTAATTCTTCGCCTTATCAATTCTCTTCCTAAATCTACTGCAGTAGCCATAAACTTTGGATTTATACCAAGAGAATGACTACCAAGTAGACCAACGAACCTTATGGTGTAAGGAAGTGTTTGAGAAGTTCCTTTCATAATGTGAGAATGTGAGATACTCTTTCCATAATCGTGATATATATAGTCTCTAAAACTGGACCATTGATGGAAAAGTAATTATCACCAGCCAAAATACATACAGTAAAATGGATTCAAATTACCTGCAAACGAGAACGTACTCGCCAATACTACAGTCTACTGACGATATGACATATTGAGACTCTTGAACAGTTAGATTTGCTATCCTGAAACATGTTCAAATCCGAGACGAAAAGTCAGAACGGCTATTTCCTAAGACAACGACCTCTTGAGTAACTTCCACAGAGTGAAACATTTGAAGGATGAAAATCTACGATTAGTAACGATAATTTGCAAACGTTATGTTTGTAGCTTGTGACTCACATCCTTGAATGACTCGACTTGCTGTGTTAACTACACCCTTGAAATACCTCTCTTGATCGATCTTGAATTGCATTCTTTGTGTCAAAATACTAAAACCACGATTCTTCATTAAACCAAAGATGCTTCATGATACCGATCTTTGAAAACTATAGTCTGTGAACTACGTGACTCGATCACAATAGTAAAACTACCCTGACTTGAACATTATGTTAAACCTCTCTAGGGAACTGCTGCGAAACAGTTAATGCAATTACGTTATCTATGAATATTATTATCAAGAAACTCTGTTTTGACCCTAACAAAGGAATATATGTGCAACGACTAGAGAAGAAATGACGTCACAGGGATCAAGCTAAAATTATTCAGAGCAAAAATCCCCAACCTATATATAATATTGGAGTAAGAATAGTAAGATTTCTTACTCTATGAATTCGTGAATTGAATCTCATACCGAATATATTTCCTTCTTCACTCGAAATGAAATCAACCATAGTGTTACATCAAACCCGTCATTATCAAGAACGTATATTCCAAAATCGATGAAGAAAGTTGAATACGACAAGACGTATATGAAACGCCACTCTAATGTTATCACCTGTGGATACGAATTAATGCAAAGACTCATTAACGATAAATGAGAGCTACCATGAAGATGAATGAAGAAATGTTTCAACATAAGGTCGATGAATAACGAACTACTGTACAACCGATCGACAGTACCTCCTCATAAATGATGACAAATCCCATATTTTGGAAATCATGAACCAATAAAAGACATTTGATGTTACTTACGAATCATTGTTGAACTATGAAAACGATGTGAAGATGTTTTGAAACAAACTCTAAATCCTGAACTATACCTATCGTGAAGGTGATGATTCGAAACTACAAAGGCTATTGAAGAACTTTCAATCAAAGAAGGAATGTTGTTGACTAATGACGAACAATCAAGACTTGTGAATGAACGAAGTATAACAAATATGCTCCAAAATACGATGTTATACCCTGCAAAGGAACCCAAGTTATGGATGTTGAATTTGAACAGGAACCCGCAAAAGGATTGTTGGATACCTTGCTTAATCGAAGATTGTTAACCTCTTGAAGAAAGAACGAGTTTGATAACATTGACAGTTTGAGATTACATGGATAATGACGTAATTATGGTTTAACCCATTGAGCATGACACGGTCATGATTAAGTGAGATCACTACGAAATGTTGAACGTTTGACCTTAGAAGAATTTCGAGGACGAAATTTCTTTAAGGGGGGAAGAAATGTAACGCCCCAAAATATACCCTAAAATTTATTGAATTAAATACTCAATTAAACAAAATTTGTTTTGATTAAAATAAATTGTTGTTGGGCTTTGGGCTGAAATAAAATATATATTAATATCCAATAAACATAATTGGGATAAATCTCATAGAGATAAATCTAACACGTTGATTTAATGTGTGATCTTGATTGGGAACCTGAGTACAGACCCAAATTAAGAATAAATGAAGAAATTGTTTATAATGTGAACTTTGAAATGATTTATTGAAATAAATCATGGAAATAAATAATATGAATTAAATGTGAGAACCTTTTTGAATAAAGGTCAATTAAACCAATTTTGACTCTGTCAAAGTCAACCACCCAAAAATATGATGTCGGAAAAAGTATAACGAATAAATATAAAAATTATATCGTTAGATAGAGTTTAACTGTCTGATCGCAACGGTGCAATCGGATTTCAATTCGGAGAAAGTTGGACCAAAAAGTGTTCCCCGACTGGGACCAAATTAGTCCCAATCAGGGACTTGCGTTTGGAATCGAAGAAATATCGCAGCCCCCTCCACTGAGACGCCGAAACAGGAACGGATACATCATCACCTTGGCCTCTTCCTCCATTCTTTTACTATATAAGAAACCCAACTTCACCATTTCCTCACCATTCTTCATCAAATTCATTCTGAGAGATAGCCTTGAGTGTGGATAACGCAGTGGTGCTGTCAATTTGGTGAGAGGTCGCCGGAACAAGACGTGGTGTTCGCCGGAAGTTTCACCGGAAAATATTCAAAACCTTCATTTACCTTCGAGGTAAGCCCGTATATATATCTAGTGATTAGAATGTTCGTATAGATCGTTTTTACGTTCATAAACGGTCGTTTGGTTGAGTTTTATGTTTGACATGTTTGAAGAACCAAGAATCATAAACCAAGAAATTGTTGCTAAAACTACAAATTAATGACTCTAAAATGATCTGTGAACATTGGGGAACATTCCTATATAATTTAATTGAAGTTTGGTAATTAAAAATGATAATGTTAAAAATTGAACAGAGGAAGAAGATGATGAACAGTGGCCGAAAATCGATTATTTCCTTCCTAATAATCGATTAAAAATTTGTTCAGATAGTCAGTATATTTAAAAATAATAATAATCGATTATTTTAATCATAAAAATCGATTTAACGTCATTAATCGATTATTTTAATTATAAAAATCGATTATTATGAATTAATTGATTATTTAAATTGTAAAAATCGATTATTATGAATTAATGGATTATTTAAATTGTAAAAATCGATTTTTTATGAATTAATCGATTATTTATATTGTAAAAATCGATTAAAATTAATTAATTGATTATTTAAATTGTAAAAATCGATTTTTAGTAATTAATGGATTATTTAAAATATAAAAATCGATTTTTAGCAATTAATTGATTATTTAAAATATAAAAATCGATTTTTAGCAATTAATTGATTATTTAAAATATAAAAATCGATTTTTAGCAATTAATTGATTATTTAAAATATAAAAATCGATTTTTAGCAATTAATTGATTATTTAAAATATAAAAATCGATTTTTAGCTATTAATGGATTATTTTAAATATAAAAATCGATTTTTAGGTATTAATTGATTATTTTTTAAAATAAAAATCGATTTTTCTTAAGTCGAGATCCTGTTCCAAAAATATTCGGGAAATATATGCTCTAAAATCCACCAATTGATTATGATCATTGGAAAAATGATTTACCATAATAGTAATGATGTTTTTAACAAATAAAAATGTTATGTGGTGCATGACGGTAAGTTAGGGTGTTAACACTCGAAACTAGGCCGCTAATTATTATTGAATATTATGTTGATTGGTGGTTATGGTAATGATTATTGATTGATTATTATGATGATTGAATCTTGATGAATATTCTGATTAAAAATGATAATTGTGAATGATTAAATCATAATGAATATATTGATGATTGTGAAAATAAAATGTATTGTTAAGGGTATCTAGAAGACCTCTAAGATATACCCATATTAATGTTGATTTGAAAGGTATCTAGAAGACCTCTAAGATATACCTATTTAAGTTAGGCCTTGCGGGTATGAACCCCGGTGGCTAGGGTTAAAACGTACGTATGGGATCCAGGAACCAAACTTGAGTACCTACTCGTTTGGGGGTACCACCCACCCAACAGTGAACACTACGCTGTCGGTTTTTGGTTGGCCTTAAGTGAAGGTAAGTTTAAGATTTTCAAAACCCTTTTATCTTAAACTAGGCCTAGCTTAAGGATTATTTAGGAATATTTTATACTGGAATATATTTTAATTATTTAAACTAGAATTCGTTTAAGGGTTGACAAATATTAAAGTGATTGGCCTTAGACTAAGAATAGTTTAAGGATATTGTTGAATGTTGAATATTGAATATTGAATATTGAATATGAGTAAATATTGAATGATGAATATTGAATTGAATATTGCAATTATTATGAATGACTAATGAACATTGAATGTGAATATAAATGTTGAATAATGCATGATGAATAATTTTTAATAATTATTGATTATCTGAACTGAACATTATGTGCATGATATCAAATGATTTGATTATGAATTTAGATTCAGTTTATATGGATATTCGATGCATTAGATATGCTTACTCAGCTTCAACGCTGAGCGTGTAGTATGTTTTATTTGCTACACGCAGGTTAATGAAGTGACGTGATCCTGGAGGCAGACGGAGGCGAGATTGTCGGAATGGATGTGATGGTTTTTGAATTAAAGAACATAAATAAATTATGTTTGTGATTATGATTGTTAAGCTTCCGCGATATTGAAAACTCCGTACTGTTTATATTATGAAAAATATTATTGTGATAAATAAAAGTGTTTGAAATGTTTTAAATTTTTACGATTACCAAGTTAATACTTTAATCTGAAAGGGGCTGCAGACCTGGACAGATTAGGGTGTTACACATCAAAAACAGGCATGATCCATAACAAAAGGACCAGGAAGTTGCCCTTAGAATCCCCTAAGCAGTAGGGAAAGCCACAGTAAGGGGGTACCCCAAGGCTCCAAGAACAAGTGGCTAAGGACCAACTGTCCTTCACAACTTCTCCCATAAGAAATAACCAATTTTAGTCCTCCACAGCCCAAAGTCAGTCTTCAACAACCCAAATTGAGCAGCTCCACCTCAATTGGTACCAACCAAAATCAGCAGCTCCACCATGTTCAGCCCAGACACAAAATAGAACCAAATTCCAGGGGAATGCAGTTACGATACTGCATTACTGCCCAGGTCAATGGCAGCAGGATAGCCACTGTCCAGGTAGCACCCATAATCACCAATAATGAAGCAAAGTCCATAGCAAGGTTGACCAGGTAGTCCTACCAGCAGGCGCAGTCATACCCATAGCCAGGTTGACCAGGCAGTCCTACCAGCAGGCGCAGTCATACCCAAGGCACAAACAAGGCACAAGGTTACTAGCTCCCTCCCCAACATCAACTTCCACACAACACAACTGTCAAGGGTTCAAATCAGTCCCTACCTCATGAAAATGAGGTAAGGTATGACAAAGTTGAGTCTTCAGGAGGTTGAGGGAGAGGTGGAACTTTCACGAAGACCATTATACCAGGGTAGATGTTCCAACATCAAGGCACAGCCCAGAACCACACAAGGAATGCATCCAGACATTAGAGCACAGAAGGTAGTGCATTCAAGCAACAATCAAATGGGCAGTTTCAAGGCCATGGTTCACCATCATAATCTAACTCACATACCAGCAACAATGGTGTTATGGGCAATACCAGACCCAACATTTCAGTTTCCATGGGTTCAAGCACTCCCCAAGAAATAGCACATCAGGAAAAATAACCCAGAGAGAATTCATATAGTTCACAAAAGCACAGCAGCAAGAACGGAAGTTCATGGGTCAAAAACAGAAGACCAGCTGTTCGTTTATCATACTCAGTTCAGAAGCAAATTCAAAAGATTATTTGTTTAACATAAACAACCTCACGAATTAGCAGCAAAGGATCCACAAAAATTGGTCAAAAAGCATAAACATTCATACCCATGCTTCTCGCTGTGAATAGTGGATTCGAAATCCAAAAATCCACAAATCGCTAAGAAAACCAACTGATAATGAAATCCAACTTCATATCATAGAAGAGGATTACAAACCTCTCAAAATATACAAGAATTAGCTATCAAGAAGCTCTGGATCGAAGGGAATCAGAGATGCAAAGCCGCGAGTGAACAGTGTCGGGCATAGCTTTGACCTTCGTTTCTTGCAAATTCCTTCTCCAAAAACAGCGAAATTGTTCCTGAAATGGATGCACCAGCTGTAGGCGCACCCCAGGTTCCAAAAATGATGCAAAGCAAGCTCAAATCCATGGAGTAATCGTCGTTCTCATCTTTGCGGCACTGTTCATTGCGCGGCTAGAGAGAGAAAACGTCAGACTCCATTATTGAGAGCTCTTTCAAGGAAACTATGGTAGGGTAAACTGTTTGTGACTAGCCCCACTGCTTTCGCGGCCCCATACCCTAGAAAGCCAACTTTGGCTTGGCCCTACGGGTTAGTATACACCGCTTGGCCCTACCACTTGAAGGGTTTTTTGGGGAGGCATAGTTCCACTGGCGCAGAGTGGGACTCGAACTCGAGACCTCTACTCTGGAAGGGTAACTCCACAACTAGCTGAGCTGAGTTGCTTCGTTATGTTTGGTCATTTCAAGAATCTTATCCACTGCTTCTTTGGACTTAAGTATCCCTAGTTCCTTGTTGAGGGATTTCACCTTTTCAGAGAGAGACTCATTCTCAGCCTTAAGTTGAGTAATCTCACTTAGTTGACTTTTCCGACCTTCAGTCAACTTGAGATTCTCTTCACTTAGTAGCTTGTTCTCTTCTGTTTAGGATGAGTGTTTGAGATTTATTTCCTCAAAATCTTCCATCATCTTTTTGAACTGGTCAAAAAGATTTTCAGAAGTTGGTATGCTTTCATAAGAAGATGAGCAGGAGGTTTGTGAAGTTACCTCTTGATCAGCATCATCTTTGGCCATTAGGCAGAGGGTGTCATCTTCTAACATAGTCCACCGATCCTCATGGTTGGACTTCTCAGTTCTGCGCTCGATGCAGACGAGGGCTTCTTCATCCGAGCTTGAACTAGATGAATCGTCACTTTCAGCTGCAACCATTTCCTTCTTCTTCTTCTTCTTCTCGTTTCTTTCTCTTTCTCCGTACTTTTCCACTTTTGGGTATGGGCATGCTGACTTCCAATGACCAGGCTTCCTGCAATTATAACATAAATAAGATTCAGGAGGGGAGTCACTTACCTGTGGCTTTCTCTTGGATGGCCTTCTGACTGAGTCAGCTTTCTTGAAGAACTTTTTGAACTTCCGGAAATGCTTGATCATCATGGCAAATTCCTCATCGTAGTTCTCCGTTTTTTAGCTTGGTGGCTCGCTAGAGGAAGGAGTGTCACAGTTCCTTGGGCATGTCCCTTCGCTTGATGGGACTCTGGGAGTTGTCATCAGTGCCGTGGGAAATGGAGTGACTTGTTCTTCCTTCTTCTTCTTCAGCTCATGCTCATAGTTTCTGAGCTCATCAAGGAGACCTTGGACAGCTCCAGGTTTCTTCCTTCTTCCATGGTTGTGGCTTTGGTGTACCACTCAGTTGGAAGAGATCTCAGTAACCTTACATTCTTTTCTTTGGGAGAAAGAATGTGGTTAAGTGATGCAAGATCATTTAAAATTTTGTGGAATCTTTCATCCAACATATCAAATGATTCTTCGAGAAGCATTTTGAAGCTTTTAAACTTCTCGAGCAGGACTTCTATCTTCTGCTTTCTCAGATCCTCTGATCCCTCACACAGCTTCCCAAGACCTTGCCATATCTCCATGGCAGTCTTAAGATGCTTGATCTTAGAGAAGGTGATGGGATCAAGTGTCTTGAAGATGGCTGCTTTAACGACGTTGTCCAGATTGTGCTTCTTGCAATCTCTATCATCCCATTTCTCCTTGGGCTTTGGAATATACTGGACTACATCTGGACTGGTTGGATTCCTCTCAAGATTCTCCATTCGGATTTTCAAGGGTCCATCTTCAAGCACCATCCACATGCAATCATGTAGAGCGTAGAGGTGTGCTTCCATCATGATCTTCCAATCATCATAACCTAGAAGAGAAAAGTTGGGCAAACCGTGATCCATATTAATCACCATTATGATCGCTTCTCGTTAATCTAAGTGTAGATAGTGAGAAGTTTGCTCTGATACCAATTGGTGGTCCCAAAGTGGTGAGATACAAAGTCTAGAGGGGGGGTGAATAGATTTTGTTACAAATTTAAAACTTTTTTGTTTCTTTTGAAAACGTGAAAATGAGTGTTAATCTAGAGTTCTTGTGAACTTTAGATTGTGCGCGGAATTTAGTGGGTTAATTGAGCAGTAATCAATATGGATGGGTTAGTTTTGCAAGTATAAATAATGATAAAAAAGAGAGACACGCAATCTTTAACGAGGTTCGAAGGTGGGGTAATCCTACTACGTCCTCAAAATCCACTATGTAGTTGGTTCTTGAATAATGAACCAACAATTATACTTGTGTGAATTTCTGCACGGTATATCTTCGCAAGGCCAATGTTGCTACTGCACTCGTGCTGGCTTTGTTGTTTCTTCGAAGGTCAAGCTTCATCAACAACTGCAAGATCCGAAGAATAGGACTTGCAAGATCAACTTGTAAGAAAGTTGATGTACCCCCTTTTTAATCAAGAAGTTTGATTAAAAGTTGCATCCTTCAACATGGTGTGGTACTTGACGCAAGGAAACCTTCAAGTGTTTACACTATAGCTCTTTGGAAGGAGGAGAAGTTTGCTTCTGGATAAGGAGTTTAGAAATCTTTCTTTATCAAGCTTTTTGGCTAACTGTGAATGAGATAGCTTTGTAGTAGTTTTCTTCGTTGTATGTATTTCGTGCTTTCTATCTCATGTCTTCTCCAGTCTTCCAAGGATGCTATTTATAGCTGGATTGGATTATCTATCCGTTGAATCAAGATAGGCTATCCGTTGCATTTGCTGGCTTCAATTTTGAATGAAGATTGTGATTGAAGATTCCTCATTGGAATGGGTGTTTGGACATACCCAATTGTTTGAGGAGGGATTCCTTTTTCCACAGAATCCGTCTTCTAGCTGTTGTTCAAGAATTCTGGACTGTAGCTCTTTACTCAGTTTGTCTTTTAGTGTTTGTTTAGGAATTCTGGGCGAGCTCTTCAATTTGAGAGGTCCTGTAACACCCTAATTCGTCCAGGTCTGCAGCCCCTTTCGGACTAAAGTATTAACTTGGTAATCGTAAAATTTAAAACTTTTCAAATACTTTTATTTATCACGATACTATTTTTCGTAACATATACAGTGCGGAGTTTTGAATATTGCGGAAGCTTAACAAATCATAATTACAAACATAATTTGTTTATGTTCAAAACCATCACATCCATTCCGACAAATCATCGCCTCCGTCTGCCTCCAGAATCACGTCACATCATTCTTTCTATTAACCTGCGTGTAGCAAATAAAACATACTACACGCTCAGCGGTGAAGCTGAGTAAGCATATCTAATGCGTCGAACATCCATATAAATTGAACCCAAATTCATAATCAAATCATTTGATATCATGCACAAAGTATTCAGTTCAAATATACAATAATCAATACTCAACATTCGTCATTCAATATTCATATTCAACATTCAACATCCTCATTCAATAATATCCTTAAACTATTCTTAGTCTAAGGCCAATTCAATTCTTAAACTAATTCTAGTTCAAGATATTCTAATCCTTAAGCTAGGCCTAGTTTAAGATATATTTTTTAAAAAAAGTGTTTTCAAATCTTAAACTTACCTTCGCTTAAGGTCAACCAAAAACCGACAGCGTAGTGTTCACTGTTGGGTTGGGTGGTACCCCCAAACGAGTAGGTACTCAAGATTGGTTCTTGGATCCCGTACGTACGTTTTAACCCTAGCCACCGGGCATCATACCCGCAAGGCCTATTTCTAATCTATCTTAGAGGTCTTCTAGATAGTATTAGAAACCAACATCAAAAGGGATATATCTTAGAGTTCTTCTAGATATCCTTAATAGTTCATCATCAATTTCCAAATGGGTATATCCTAGAGTTCTTCTAGAAATCCTTAACAGTACAATTCATCAATCCGAATTATTTCATAATTATCGTTGTATTCATTTGAAATCATAGTTTAAATCATTCACAATAATCATTTTAATCAGTGGGTTCATCATCAATAATCATACATAACAATAATCATCATAATATTCAATAACAATTAGCGGCCTAGCGTCGAGTGTTAACACCCTAGCTTACCGTCATACATCACGTAAAGTCCTCTTAGTTGTCAAAACATCATTTTTATTTCAAGAGATCATCTTTATATTAATCATAATTTATTGGTATCAAAAATAAGATTCCATAGTTCAAAAATCATGTTTTCTAAATAATAATTGATTAATATATGACAGGAAATTCAATTATTAGCTATTAGCTTCATTTTCTTCAATAGTGTAGGGAGACAGTCTACTGTCACTTCTGATAATCTAATGTCCGATGTTCAGAATGGGCTGATAATCGATTATCAAACTTCAGAGAGGGCTGACAGTCGATTATCACATTCTGACAATCGACTGTTGCTCAGCTTTGTTCAAAAAATCTGTAGAATGATGAATAATCGATTTTCAAGTTGATAATCGATTATCCATCGTCTTCTACCTCGAGCCAACTTGCGGAAATGTCACTTTTACTCACCAAACTTCAATTAAAGTATATAAAAGTGTTCTCCAAGGTTCATAGATCATTTTGGCATAATTAATTCATAGTTTTAACATCAAAATCATGGTTTACGATTCTTAGTTCTTCAAGCATGTCAAACACAAAACTCAACCAAATGACCATCTATGAACGTAGAATCGATCTATATGAAGATTCTAGTCATTAGATATATCTACGGGCTTACCTCGAAGCCAAACAAAGGTTTTGGAAATTTTCCGGCGAAACTTCCGGCGGCGATTTCTCCCAAATCCGGCAACTTCACACTATTTTGTCAGCACCACTACATTCCTCACACTCTCAAGAACAAAATGATACTTGTCTTATTAAGTTTTGGTGAGGAATGGAGAGATTGATGGTGGTTTATATAGTAAGGTGATTGAGGAAGAAGCCAAGCCAAATCCCTGTAGGTTTGTATCATTAATCGTAAAATGGAGATAGTGGAGAAAGAGGCGCAGTCTGTACAGCTCTTCCCTGATTGGGACTAATTTGGTCCCAGTCGGGGTACACTTTTTGGTCCAACATTCTCCAAATTAAATTCCGTTTGCACTGTTGCGACTAGATAGTCAAGCTCTATCCAACGACATAGGTTTTATATTTATTTGTAATACTTTTTCTGACATCATATTTTTAAGTGTTTGACTTTGACAGAGTCCAAATTTATTTAATTGACCTTTATTCAAAAAGGTTCTCTCATTTAATTCATATCATTCATTTTCATGATTTATTTTAATAAATCATTTTAATATTTACATCACAAGTAAATTTCTTAATTTATTCTTGATTTGGATCTGTACTCTGGTTCCCAACCAAGATTACCCAATTAGTCAACATATTGGATTTATCTTTATGAGACTTATCCTGATTTGTGATATTGGATGACAAAACACATTTCATTTCGGCCCAAAGCCCAATAACTATTTATTTTAATTGAAACAAATTTGACTAATTGAATATTTATTCATTAAAAATTTTAGGGTATGTTTTGGGGCGTTACAGGTCCAGACTTTGTCATCAAGTTATTTGTTCTTGAATCAGCTTAATTATCTTCAATCTAGCCCTTGAAAATCAAGAGATTGATTTTTCCTTACCAACGGGTAGAATTTCTTCATTCAAGACTTAGATTTTTCTAAGTCTTTTTCTCACTTGTCTGCTTCTGAGAATTCCGGTCTTTCTTGAGGCATCCGGTTCTTTGCTGACTAATCCAGAAAAGTTATTCACAGACTTCCGGGTGAGAAAGAGATCCGCACTAGTCTTCCGATATGGATGACTTAGCCTTCAGCGGTTTGTAGCGAGACATCCGGTTATCATGTAGTGTTCCGGATTAGAGGATCTTCAAAGTAATCAACTGCCTTGAGAATTCCTTACTTGTCTCTGACATTTCTGATCAAGATATCCAATTTCCATATCACAGAATTTGATTAAGTCTTCAAAGATTGACATCAAACCACAGAGTGAAATATCACAACTTTATTGGAAATCTCAAGAACTCGGTTTTAACAATATTTCTAAAAAGAAAAATTACATTGAATAATGGGGGAGGCCTAAAGTTCCTATTACAATCTAAATACATCATCTTCAAAATCTATAATATTTTTCCCAACAGAATCTCTCATGCCTAGCTTGTCCTTGGTAGAGCTGTCTTAGTTGTATGATCATATCGTACGCCTTCATACTCTCGTGATGTTTCTAAAGGTTAGAAGTCATCGTAGCCAACATGAGACATGCCACTTCATTGTCATCATCAACATGCTTCTCATAAGTATCCTTGATTGCTCTAGAAGCATTGGCGGCTGGGACAGGTGGGATGGCTCGTTCGAGCACATATTCACTACTACAGAAATAACATTTAACAGCGTACTTTACATGGCGGATTTATTAAAACCGTTGTGTAAAAGTGGCTCAAAATAAATGCGAACTATTTGAGAGACTAGAGGGGCGCGTAGTTGTTTTTTTCTTTTTCTTATACAGCGCACCTCATAATATGCGTTGTTTAAAGCTCAAACTTAATTACGGAGGAGTGGAGGGCTCTTTAATTTCTTCTTCTTCTTTCAACCCTAACTTATGCATGCGACTCCCCATATACCCAAAATTGAACAAGGTAGATTCTCCATCCTCTTCTACTTTTCTGCATAAATGGTAACTTACCACCGGTTTCTCGAAGGCTTCTCAAAGCATTGTTTGGCCTGTTGAAACACGGGTTTATCACGTTTTCGTACTAAAGCTGTGTTCGTTGTTATGACAGGTTTTGATAATGCCAAACCGCAGTGAACGAGACAAGTCATTGAATATACAAGGCGAGAACCAAAGATGAGAATAAAGAGAACAAGGGCCAAAAGAAGACCAAGAACGAAGACCGTAGTCTTAGTGTCGTTGAGTCGGTCACAATTGTGATCAAAACCGACCCAATCTTTACACCTTGGCTCTTTAGGCTAAAATTCTTTTCATTGCATTTCACATCATAAAATTTTTTTTCAAACATGTTTAAAACATTAAAAAAACTTGGTGTTCACCCAAACCAAAAACCAAGCCATCCGGCATTCAGGTTTCAGAAACCGGCGTTCGGCATTCGGTTTCGGCGTTGGTTTTTGGTGTCCGAACTAACCAAGTGGTTTTCAAATTTTTATGATTGGTTTTTTTTTCTGGGCACATTTAAATAGTTTTCCATCAAAAACTCTTCAAAAACCACCTTTTGTTTTTTGTCGTTTGATAAACACCATGTGAAACGACATAAACTTGGCTAGCCGTGGTTTTTACTTAAATGAAGTGCTTTTCAAGTCTTTTTGTGTAGGAATTGTTTTTGAATTCATTTAAATGGTTCTCCAATCAAAACATCATGAAAACCACCTTTCAGTTTTGTCTTTTGGTAAAACCACCCATGTACGGCATTGACTTGGTCAACCGTGGTTTTTACCTTAACGACGTGGTTTTCAACTTAAAAAGCTTGTTTTGACATCACTATACATTAAATAAGTGTTTTATATACTTATTTTTTACATTGGAGAACTTTGAATTTTTCGGTCGGGTTTTAGTGCCGGTGAGCTAAGCCATGGTTCTGGGCTAGCCATCTACCCAGCGATGGTAGATATCACCCATGCATGGGTAAGTGATCCCGGGATTCCAGAATCATTCTACCCAACGATGGGAGATATTACCCAGCGATGGGTAAGCAACCTTTAGCCCAACTGATTTCCAGAACCATGCCAAACAGCGATGGGAAGTTCTACCCATCGCTGTTTAAGCCTTGGTCCAACATTTTCGCAAGGCAGAATGCCCTTACCCAGCGATGGGAACCTTTACCCATCGATGGGAACCCAGCAATGGGAGGGCATACCCATAGCTGGTTAGGCATGACCGTTGTGAGTCATTTAAGGCTCATTCTTTCCTTGTTTGAAAGTCAACCTCCCACCCAGCGATGGGAAGCATTTACCCATCGATGGGTAGGTGACCGTTGGCTTCAAAACTGAAGGAAATTTGGCTTACGAGCGATGGGTGAGTCTAAACATCGATGGGAAGCCAATATCCTGCAGATCCCAAATTTATTCAATCCCATAAATCAAGCCAATCACCCCTTTAATGTATTGGTCCGTTGGAGCCTATTTTGGCACTATAAAAAGGGGTGTTTGGGTCTGCTTTACACATCAATCAACTTCACAATATTCATATTTTCATTGCATTCAAACAACATTCTTTTCCATAGCTTTCTAGAGCCAATTTGTGTGAAGTTTGAGTTGTTCTTGAACGTACTTAGTTTACTCATTATCTACTCTTAAAGAGAGTCTTGTTCTTGAGTGTTTAGTGTTGTATACACATTAAGGGAAGCTTGTTTCCCTTGGTCGTACGAAGGAAAGGTATTTTCATTCGGGTTGAAGTCTTGAAGTGCGGTATCTCCGAGCAAGTGTATTGAGGCTCGTGGGACTCGAGTTCTCAGGTTGTAACGGTTTGTTAAGCACCCGTAAGCTTAACGGAAGTAGTGTAGCTCGAGAGAGTCTCTCGGGAGGCTAGATTAGCCACAAGTTATGGTGAACCAGGGTAAATTTGGTGTGTTCTTCCCTTACGCTTTTTTATTCCACTCTTTACTTTATCTCTGCAATTTTTATTCCGCAAAAATTTATAAACATTCTCGTGCCTCACTATTCACCCCCCCTCTAGTGAAGGGCACTTATTCTAACAATTGGTATCGGAGCCTAACTCGCGTCCAAACTTAACAGTTTGAGAATAAAAGCGATCATGGGTTCTTCTTCTAGAAATTTGTATTCACCCCCCCTCTAGTGAAGGGCACTTATTCTAACAATTAGTATCGGAGCCTAACTCGCGTCCAAACTTAACAGTTTGAGAATAAAAGCGATCATGGGTTCTTTTTCTAGAAATTTGTATGCAGAAATAGGTGAATGACAATCAACCACACGGCCACCTCTTTTTTATGGAACCAATTATACATATTGGAAAGAACGAATGAGAATCTATATTCGTTCCATGAACTTCCAATTATGGTTGGTTATTAAAAACGGGGAAGAGGTGCCGATGAAGAAAGTCGAGGACAAATTGATCCCTAAGACCGAAGATGAATTTGATGCGGAGGACATCAAAATGGTCGAGAATTATGCAAAGGCAATAAACATGCTTTATTGTGCGGTAAATCCTGATGACTACCGCAAAATCTCTTGCTGCTCAACCGCCAAGGAGATGTGGGATAAACTTGAGGTGACGTACGAAGGAACGGACCAAGTACGTGAAGCCAAGATCGACTTCCTCACCCAAGAGTATGAGATGTTTAGAATGAAGGAGCACAAAAACATCGACGACATGTTCGACCGATTCTCCAAGATAGTCAACGATCTTCATGCTTTGAAGAAGACCTACACCGACAGGGATCTTGTGCGAAAGATCCTACGGAGCTTGACATCCGAATGGCGATCTAAGGCCGATGCCATCCATGAGTCAATCGGCACATCAAATGTCACCATCGACGGTTTAAGAGGTAACTTAAAAACGTATGAATCTACTATACTTAACCCGTCTTTGAATGACCAGAGAAAAGGCATAGCATTAAAAGCCTCCAAAGAACCGACAATGAAGGGCTCAAGCGATGATGATGAAGTAAAGCTTGTCATGAAGAAGTTTTGCAAACTTCTAAGAAAGAAAGAAAAGGTTGAGGATGGCCCTGTGTGCTATGGATGTGGTGAAGCCGGGCACATCAAGAACAAATGCCCGAGAAACGGAAGGAACACTCGCAACTTCAAAAAGCAAAGAGCATACATCTCTTGGGGTGGCGACTCCGGCGACGAGTCAACCAACCAAGACGAGGATGAAACTGCCAACCTCTGTCTCATGGCACACGAAGACCAAACCGACAATGAACAAGAGGTATGTACCATTTCTTCCGACTCTTACACTTTTGAAGAAATGCAAGAAGCGCTTCATGAACTTTATGATGAATTTGTTAGCACTTCTAAAATTAACAAATCATTAAAGAAACATCTTTTAACTCTTGAAAATGATGTTGAAAAACTAGAAAAAGATAATGAAAAGCTTAAGCAAGAAAATAAATTTTATGGCAAAAGAAGCGCTGACAAACCGGAAAGCTCTTCAAGTGAATGTGAATCTTGTAAAGCTTTAAAAGAAAAGGTTGCAAAACTTGAGAGTACGGTTAAGAATTTCAATACCCCCCACAAAGATCTTAACTTACTTCTTGACACCATGCATTTTTCTAAGGAAGGACTAGGCTTTGATAAAAACGAATCTAAGGAAAGAAACGCTGAGCAAACACCTAGACAACCTCCTAAGGCTCAACTTAAGAAATTTAAAAATCAAGATAATAGAAAATCTAGTCAACTTAAGGACACTAGACAACCTAGACAAAAACCTAGGAATGAAAATTTGCATGTTAGACAACCTAAGAAAAATTATCAAAATGAATTTGTGCATAAAAAATAATTTTTCAAATAGACAAAATAATGCTAGGACACCTAGAAGGGAGAATTTTCAAAAACCAAAGCTTTCACAAAATAGGATGAATATGGTTAGACCCCCTAGTTATTATCAACCTAGGCATATGTTCAACCCAAACGTAGTATGCCATTATTGCAATAGGGTAGGACATATAGCTCCCGTGTGTTTCACCAGACATAGGCCCTTCACCTACAATGAAACACACAAGGTATTTGGTGCTAATAAAAAGAAATCCTTTGGAAAAGGATATTCTAATCATAAACAATCTCCACAGAACAATGCACAAAAGAAACCTTATTATTTCTTCTACTTTGACGAAAAGAAGAATGTCCACATTCCGTTACCGGAAACGACACAAATCACACCGAGATATCGGCACTCCGTTCAGGTAGACTGGAACCCGCCAACCACGAGATCATGGGTTGGCCAAGGTAACTCCTAAACGATCATGTAATCGTGTGTGTGTGTGCACGTTAGGAAACGAATTTTGGGTGTGTGTGTGGGCAATAAAGGTTAACTAACCCCCAAGGACCCATAGACATACTTTGGGTACCAAAGTGTTGCTTTTTTTGCAGGTACGTATCAAAGTGAGGAACTCAGGGGAAACCAGCGATGGGTGGTTTATCCCATCGCTGGGAAGGAAGTATTTTCTAACCAGCAGCCCTCTTCCCATCGATGGGAACTTCTTCCCATCGCTGGGTGTTTGACACTTTATTTAAAAAATTTTTTTAACGGATTTCTAGTAGCTGTCTTCCCATGGATGGGAGAACCTTACCATCGCTGGGAAGGCTGCCTTCACTTTTTTCCTCCCTTTCCAGTACCTGTCTTCCCATCGATGGGAGAACCTTACCATCGCTGGGAAGCCTGTTGCAGTTAAAAAATCATAGCCGTTGGGCACCTCATTCAATGCCTAACAGCCATATTTTTTAACACCAAGGGCCCAAATTCTCTTTTCCTATAAATATTAACAATCCTTGATCATTTTTAACACACAACTCACATTCCTCTTGCATACTTTAAGCCTCTACTCACTTTCTAAATGCTTCAACAATGGCTAGAGGAAAGTCAAGGACCAAAACCGAGGCTTCAAAGAAGAAGGCCAACACCGACGCCACGACATCTTCTTTATTTTCTCCTTATTAAATATGATTTTATTTTTATCCGTTGTATTCTGCATTTCCCTTTTAAATGAATAAAAGTTTACTTTTAATTCTTTTTGTTAATGTCAAAAGGGCGAAGATATAAAGGTTATGCATAGATTGAGGGGGAACTATTTCTAAATTGCATTTATTAAGGGGGAAACTTTTTTAAGTCTCAAATCAATCCTCCTATGCATAACCCCGTCTTGTTTGCCATTATCAAAAAGGGGGAAATTGTTGAAACACGGGTTTATCACGTTTTCGTACTAAAGTCGTGTTCATTGTTATGACAGGTTTTGATAATGCCAAACCGCAGTGAACGAGACAAGTCATTGAATATACAAGGCGAGAACCAAAGACGAGAAGAAAGAGAACAAGGGCCAAAAGAAGACCAAGAACGAAGACCGTAGTCTTAGTGTCGTTGAGTCGGTCACAATTGTGATCAAGACCGACCCAATCTTTACACCTTGGCTCTTTAGGCTAAAATTCTTTTCATTGCATTTCACATCATAAAAATGTTTTTGAAACACGTTTAAAACATTAAAAAAACTTGGTGTTCGCCCAAACCAAAAACCAAGCCATCCGGCGTTCGGGTTTCAGAAACTGGCGTTCGGCATTCGGTTTTCGGCGTTGGTTTTTGGCGTCTGAACTAACCAAGTGGTTTTCAACTTTTTATGATTGGTTTTTATTTATGGGCACATTTAAATATTTTTCCATCAAAAACACTTCAAAAACCACCTTTCGTTTTTTGTCGTTTGATAAAAACCATTCGAAACGGCATAAACTTGGCTAGCCGTGGTTTTTACTTAAATGAAGTGGTTTTCAAGTCTTTTTGTGTAGGAATTGTTTTTTAATTCATTTAAATGGTTCTCCAATCAAAACATCATGAAAACCACCTTTCGGTTGTCTTTTGGTAAAAACCACCCGTGTACGGCATTGACTTGGTCAACCGTGGTTTTTACCTTAACGACGTGGTTTTCAACTTTAAAAGCTTGTTTTGACATCACAATACATTAAATAAGTATTTTATATACTTAGTTTTTACTTTGGAGAACTTTGCATTTTTCGGTCGGGTTTTAGTGCCGGTCAGCTAAGCCATGGTTCTGGGCTAGCCATCTACCCAGCGATGGTAGATATCACCCATGCATGGGTAAGTGATCCCGGGATTCCAGAATCATTCTACCCAGCGATGGGTAAGCAGCCTTCAGCCCAACTGATTTCCAGAACCATGCCAAACAGCGATGGGAAGTTCTACCCATCGCTGTTTAAGCCTTGGTCCAACATTTTCGCAAGGCAGAATGCCCTTACCCAGCGATGGGAACCTTTACCCATCGATGGGAACCCAGCGATGGGAGGGCATACCCATAGCTAGTTAGGCATGACCGTTGTGAGTCATTTAAGGCTGATTCTTTCCTTGTTTGAAAGTCAACCTCCCACCCAGCGATGGGAAGCATTTACCCATCGATGGGTAGGTGACCGTTGGCTTCAAAACTGAAGGAAATTTGGCTTACGAGCGATGGGTGAGTCTAAACATCGATGGGAAGCCAATATCCTGCAGATCCCAAATTTATTCAATCCCATAAATCAAGCCAATCACCCCTTTAATGTATTGGTCCGTTGGAGCCTATTTTGGCACTATAAAAAGGGGTGTTTGGGTCTGCTTTACACATCAATCAACTTCACAATATTCATATTTTCATTGCATTCAAACAACATTCTTTTCCATAGCTTTCTAGAGCCAATTTGTGTGAAGTTTGAGTTGTTCTTGAGCGTACATAGTTTACTCATTATCTACTCTTAAAGAGAGTCTTGTTCTTGAGTGTTTAGTGTTGTATACACATTAAGGGAAGCTTGTTTCCCTTGGTCGTACGAAGGAAAGGTATTTTCCTTCGGGTTGAAGTCTTGGAGTGCGGTATCTCCGAGCAAGTGTATTGAGGCTCGTGGGACTCGAGTTCTCAGGTTGTAACGGTTTGTTAAGCACCCGTAAGCTTATCGGAAGTAGTGTAGCTCGAGAGAGTCTCTCGGGAGGCTGGATTAGCCACAAGTTATGGTGAACCAGGGTAAATTTGGTGTGTTCTTCCCTTACGCTTTTTTATTCCGCTCTTTACTTTATCCCTGCAATTTTTATTCCGCAAAAATTTATAAACATTCTCGTGCCTCACTATTCACCCCCCCTCTAGTGAAGGGAACTTATTCTAACATGGCCGAATCTCCCTTGAGTCTTTCCCTTTTATACTGTGGGTCTTTTGTTGTTATTTTTGTGGCTTTTGGATTGTATTCAGATGGAGTTTTCAACTTGGAGCTCTATCCTGGTGAATTTGAGCTAGAATCTGATGAATTTAAAGTCAACCACCTTTGATGTAACACCCCAACCCGCGTAACCCAAACCCGTGAGATAGCGGACCGGTGTGCCACTGGATTGGTATCCGAATATACAACATTTTCAAAACAATTTTAAACAAACGTTCTATCAATACATATAAAAATCCATCGGAGTAATTTAAAATAATGCGGAAGCCTTTTTAAAGTCAAACAACTTGGGATCTTGCCCGAAAACGTAATAAGCATTAAAGTTAATTAAATAAAGCATAATCAACAAATTAAAGAGACAGCCACGCCATCGTACATCTCCTCCTCAATGCCCTCTGGGATCGGCTCTAAATTCATCTGTCTGATCACCTACGGACAGCAAAAAGGAAAATAACGCTATCCGCTCAGCATTGACGCTGAGTGGCACTCCATTGTAGCACAAGAATAAACATAATAATTCAACAATTGAGATCGTGCATATGTTTATCCTTTTAATAAAAATCAATTCAACTTTACGTTTGGTTCTTTAGACGGTTGACCAACAGTCAACTTATTTTCTTTTTTTTCAAAATGATTTAGGTGTTACGGGTTTCTAATTAACTCTTTGACCACCGGTCAAACCAATTTAGACTTTCACCAAAGTCAAACCACTTAACATTTAACGCCTGTGACGGAGATAGCCTCAATCCGTAATACCGAAGATAGCCTCAATTCGGTGGAGGTAGGATCCCTCGGGCGATAGCCTCAAACCCAAGATCACAGACCCTCGTGCGCACGTCTTAACCTCACTGACCAGGCCCTGCAGCCGCCCGAGCAATGGCCAGTTTCTATGTTCGACATAATAAACCAATTGACCTTAATCACCGATTAGAATTAATTAATTAACTTAACTAATTCACTAAAGTCTTGGGTTTAACCATTCGGTCAAACCTACATCGACAGAATATCTAGTCAAAGCCTAAGTCAAACGTGACCTAACCCAAGTCAAAGTCAAACCTGTTCAGTCAATTCACAAACCTCAACAATTCAATTCAAATAATCAATTTAATTCAATTAACCAATTTAGCCAAATTATAGCATAAACACATATAACGATCCAAACCATTAAATCTATTCTAAATGCTATTAACTTCACAGCACGGACCTGGATTTCGCCGAAATCGAATCGATAGCTCGAACGGAAGACAAATCAACGAAATCAAACGAACGGGTCAAATTGAGTCAAAATGCGAAATCGACCAATCAATCCGGCGTGGAGGTTAATCTGCCGGCGATATCAACTCGGGGCAGCGGCTGGATGCGGCGACGGTGACAGACGCCGGCGACAGTGGCGGAGCGGCAACTCGACGGCGATGAGCAGCGATTGGCGGCGCTGCAATTCGTCGGCGAGGAAGGACGCCGGCAGTGGAGGTGACGTCCGGCAGATTGACGAGGTGAACCGTCGTCGGCGGCGCTGATGCTGACGGCGGACCTCTGGCAAAGGAAGCAGCGGAGGCGACTGGCTGGGGAAGGGCGACTGCCGCTGGTAGTGGAGGCGACGTCCAGTGGCGAGGCGCGGCGGCGCTGGACTCGACGGCGATGATGGCGGCGGCTACTGGCGAAGGAAAGGCAGCGGCGTTGGAGGCGGAGGTCGGACGGCAGGGATGAGCGGCGAAGAATGGCGTCTGGCGGCTGCAAGTCGACGGCGGCGGCTGTTGAAGACGAAGAAGAAAGAAGAAGAAGAAGAAGAAGAAGAAGAAGAAGAAGAAGAAGAAGAAGAAGAAGAAGAAGAAGAAGAAGAAGAAGAAGAAGAAGAAGGAAGATAAGGATCGTGTGGCTGAAATTTAGGTTTTGGTTTATTTAATGGTCCCATTCCAAAAAGGATTGGGCTTCGGACCCAAAATAACTGATTAAATGGTCATAACATGAGCTCCATAACTCCGATTCGCGAGCCGTCTGAACCGACGCGATCACAAAAATATTTCCTACGAGATGACATAAAAGTTGGGCTTAGAATCCAAATTATAATTTTAACCCCTTTTTAGGCCCAATTCGTAATCAATTGCTCTAACAATTTAATTAATCCTTTTGGGCCAGATTTCGGGGCGTTACATTTCTCCCCCCCTTAAAAAGAATTTCGTCCTTGAAATTACCTGAGTCATTGGTCGTCGAAGAGATGAGGGTACTGAGTTCGTATAGATTCTTCGGTCTCCCAGGTTGCTTCTTCCACCGCATGATTACGCCATAGTACCTTTACCAAAGGTACCGTCTTATTTCTTAGTACTTTAGTTTCGCGCGCCAAGATCTTAACTGGCTCTTCTTCGTAAGACAAACTCTCGTCGAGGGTTACAGCATTGGTCGGCAACACATGAGTCGGATCTGAACGGTATCTACGTAGCATGGAGACATGAAAGACGTCGTGAATCCTGTTCAACTCTGGTGGCAACTCTAACCTGTAAGCAACAGGTCCTATTCGCTCCAGAATGCGGTAGGGTCCAATGAATCTAGGGCTAAGCTTCCCTTTCTTCCCGAACCGTAGGACCTTCTTCCAAGGTGAAACCTTCAAAAATACCATGTCACTAACATTGTACTCTATGTCTCGTCTCTTCAAGTCTGCATAAGATTTCTATCTGTCCGAAGCAGTGCGAAGTCGGTCTCTGATCACACGAACCTTCTCCTCGGTTTCCTGCACAATATCTGGTCCCTCGAGCTTACGCTCTCTAAGCTCTGTCCAACAAATCGAGGTTCGGCACTTTCTGCCGTAGAGTGCCTCATACGGAGCCATCTGAATACTCGCCTGGTAACTGTTATTATAGGCAAACTCCATCAACGGAAAGTAACGCTCCCAATCTTCTCCAAAGTCGATCACACAAGCTCGCATCATATCCTCGACAATCTGTATCACCCTCTCAGACTGGCCATCGGTCTGAGGGTGAAATGCCGTACTAAGGTTCAAAGCTGTGCCAAAAGCCTTCTGAAGTCCTCTCCAGAACATCGAAGTGAACCGGGGATCTCTATCAGATATGATTGACAGCGGTGCACCATGCAAACGAACTATCTCTCTAACGTATAAGTCTGCCAATTTGTCCAAGGAAGAGTCACGTCTGACGGGTAGAAAATGAGCGGACTTTGTCAACCTGTCAACAATGACCCAGATGGCGTCATTCTTTCGTGAAGATCGTGGCAATCCGATCACAAAGTCCATAGTGATCCTTTCCCACTTCCATTCCGGAATGGTAGGAGGGTGCAGCAACCCTGTCGGAACCTGGTGCTCAGCCTTGACTTGCTGACAAGTCAAACAGCGCGCAGTGAACTCGGAGATTTCCTTTTTCATAGCTGGCCACCAATAGGATTTCTTCAAATCCTGATACATCTTGTTACTACCCGGGTGCATAGTGTAAACGGTTCCGTGAGCCTCGCGCAACAAGCGATCCCTCACTCCACCGCGGGGCACCACTAGGCGTTCACGATAGTACAAGACTCCGTCATCACGAATTGCAAACTCGGGCCTCTTTCCTGTAGGAACTAACTCTCGAGTCTTCTGACAAAACTCATCATCTCTCTGTGCTGTACGGATCTCCTGCTCTAACGGAGACTGAAGCTGTAGCTCGGCTAACGATTTCCTGCTCAAAGCATCGGCCATGATGTTAGCCTTGCCCGGGTGATACTCAATGACTAAATCGTAATCCTTGATCAGCTCCAACCATCGACGTTGTCTAAGATTCAGCTCCTTCTGGGTGAGTAGGTATCTCAAACTCTTGTGATCGGCGAAGATGTGAATCCTCTCTCCAAAGATGTAGTGGCGCCAAATCTTCAAGGCGAACACCACGGCTTCCAACTCTAAATCATGTGTCGGGTAGTTCTCCTCGTGAGTCTTCAACTGTCTCGATGCGTAGGCCACTACCTTACTCAACTGCATGAGTACACAACCTAAGCCGCTATGAGATGCGTCACTATAGATGGTATACTCGATGCCAGGAGTAGGTTGAATCAAGACTGGTGCCTGGGTCAGGCACTCCTTCAGTTGATCAAAACTGCGCTGGCACGCTTCTGTCCACTCAAATTTGATGTCCTTACGCAGTAGCTTGTTCAATGGAGTAGCGATCGAGGTGAAGCCCTTAACAAATCGACGATAGTAACTGGCTAACCCAAGGAAGCTCCTCACCTCACGAACATTCCGCGGAGTCTTCCAATCCACTATGGCCGAAATCTTGCTGGGGTCTACCTGGATACCGGTGGCAGAGATAACATGTCCTAAGAATGTCACCTCACTCAACCAGAATTCACACTTGGACAATTTTGCATACAGCTTGTGCTCTCTCAACACACTCAAAACCAATTGCAAATGTCTAGCGTGCTCCTCCTGAGTCCGTGAATAAACCAAGATGTCATCGATGAACACTACTACGAACTGGTCCAAGTATGGTCGGAACACACTGTTCATAAGCTCCATGAACACTGCCGGGGCATTAGTCAATCCGAAAGGCATGACTGAGAACTCATAATGCCCATAGCGTGTTCTAAAAGCAGTCTTCGGAATGTCTTTTCTCTTAACGGAAATCTGATGGTATCCAGAACGCAGATCAATCTTCGAGAATACTGTAGCCCCTCTGAGCTGGTCGAACATGTCGTCGATGCGAGGCAACGGATAACGATTCTTCACTGTGGCTTTGTTCAACTGCCTGTAGTCGATGCAAAGTCTCATGGATCCATCTTTCTTTCGAACAAATAACACCGGTGCTCCCCATGGGGAAACGCTAGGTCGGATGAATCCCTTTTCCAGTAGCTCTTGCAACTGAGCCTTCAACTCCTTCATCTCGGCAGGTGCTATACGATACGGTGTAGCAGATATGGGTTCCGTACCCGGGATGAGATTGATCGAGAACTCTACCTCTCTCGGCGGAGGCAAACCAGGTAGGTCTTCGGGAAAGACATCGGGGAAGTCGCAAACCGTACGAATGTCCTGCTGACGTGGTGATTCTTTTCGCATGTCCTGAACGTGACACAGGAACATCTCGCACTTCTTGCGAATCAAGCGCCTCGTGCTCAAGGACGATATGAACTCGGGAGCCTTGGGGAACACCTCCCCGGAGAGTGATACGTCGCTTCCGTCCTCGGCTCTCAGCCGTACGGTCCGACAACTGCAGTCAACCACTGCTCTATGCTCGGTGAGCCAATCCATACCAAGGATAATGTCAAACTCCTTGTGTGGTAGCTCTATCAAATTTGCAGGGAATTGCTTCCCTTGCACGGACAACGGACACCTATGATAAATGTGATGAAGACGCATGCTATGTCCTAGCGGATTCGATACAACGGTAGGTATCTCAAGGTCACTCCTCACAATCGCAGAATTAGCAGGCATGCCAACACAGATATAGGAGAGCGTAGAACCCGGATCGATCAAGGCATGCATAACCGAATCAAATAGTATGAACGTACCCAAGATAACATCGGGACTAGGATCTGTGCGCCCCTGCATGGCGTAGGTACGCGCTGGTGCCCGGCCTGACTGCTGCGGACGTGGTCTCTGCTGATTATTTGGTGCTGTAGACTACTGACTCCGTGCTGGATGTGATGTGGCAGGCTGATCTGGAGCTCTAGGAAAAACAGGCTCGCTGCTAGGGTTTGTCGGGCAATGCCTCCTGAAATGCCCTGGCTGGCCACAACCCAAACATAAGCCTTGGGCGAGCCAACACTCGCCCGGGTGATGCCTACCACACTGTACACACTGCGGGTGGCTCCTCGTTCTTATCGAGTCGCTAGCGGCAGCCGACGGAGACGGCCTCGACTTACTTCTCTTAGGCAGCGGCGCACTCGAAGAACCCTTCTCGTACCTCTTTCCCCCGAATCCAAAACTCTTCCCGCTCGGCCCGGTGCTGGCCGCGGGTCGCGGGTCGCGGGTCTTTCGTCGCTCGATCCTCCTTCTTGGTTGCCTGCAGATCGTCCAAGCTCTTTTCCGTCTTCACAATCAAATCATACGCCGCATTAAAATCTGTCGTCGTGATCAGCGCGGCGTACGGCCTCAAGTCCGGCCGTAGCTTCTTGACGAACTCATTCAAACGATCCTCCGGAGTGGAGACCAGACTCATCGCATACTGGGACAAGTAGTCGAACCTCTGTCTCAGTTCAGGCAGTGACATCCCCTCCTGCTTAAGCGCAACGAACTCATCGCGCCTCTCCTCGCGGTACCGGGTGGGGATGTACTCCTTCGTGAAGGCTCGATCAAAGCGATCACAGGTCCATGGCTTGGGCGTGTGTGGATCCTGGTCAATGTGCTTCCACCAATCATATGCTCCCTTCCGGAACATCTGTGATGACAACTCCGAGCGATCAGCATCTGGGACTCTCAAATTCTTGAGTACCCGGTCCGTCTGCTCAAGCCAATCCAAGGCAATCTGGGGCTCCCCCATCTTGTCTCCTCGAAATTCTTCCGCTCCATTATCCTTCAACGTCTTGAAGGTAACGATGCGCGGCTGCGGCTGTGGTGGTGGCTGGAACATGGGCATAAGCTGCGCCATGTGCTGCATATAGTGGGCCATCATGGCCGGGAACATCTGCTCGTAGGCCACCGGCGGTATCGCCAACGGTGGCATCACTGGAGGTGGTACGACTGGCGGTGGTACAGCTGGTGGCTGTCCCGCCGGCTCAGGTTGATTCTGCTGTTGCCCTCCGTCACCCGGAGGCGTGAAACTCAAACCCTCGGTGTTCACCGTGTGCACGCTCACGTGCTCCGGCTCCAGAACGTACTGACCGTGGGTCGATTCTTGACTCATTCTAAAATAATAAGGGAAATTCCCACGTCAGATCTTAACATATAACAGATAAAGCTATAAATACTTATTACCTTCCCGGGGCAGAGGAGTTACGTGAGATGCAGATGCGGCTGAATTATTCATTGTATTTTATTTTGAAAGGGTCCAAAGACCGATTTTAAAACCAAATGCTCCGATACCAAAATGTAACACCCCAACCTGCGTAACCCAAACCCGTGAGATAGCGGACCGGTGTGCCACTGGATTGGTATCCGAATTTACAACATTTTCAAAACAATTTTAAACAAACGTTCTATCAATACATATAAAAATCCATCGGAGTGATTTAAAATAATGCGGAAGCCTTTTTAAAGTCAAACAACTTGGGATCTTGCCCGAAAACGTAATAAGCATTAAAGTTAATTAAATAAAGCATAATCAACAGATTAAAGAGATAGCCACGCCATCGTACATCTCCTCCTCAATGCCCTCTAGGATCGGCTCTAGGTTCATCTGTCTGATCACCTACGAACAGCAAAAAGAAAACAACGCTATCCGCTCAGCATTGACGCTGAGTGGTACTCCATTGTAGCACAAGAATAAACATAATAATTCAACAATTGAGATCGTGCATATGTCTATCCTTTTGATAAAAATCAATTCAACTTTAAATTCGGTTCTTTAGACGGTTGACCAACAGTCAACTTATTTTCTTTCTTTTCGAAACGATTTAGGTGTTACGGGTTTCTCATTAACTCTTTGACCACCGGTCAAACCAATTTAGACTTTCACCAAAGTCAAACCACTTAACATTAAATGCCTATGACGGAGATAGCCTCAATCCGTAATACCGAAGATAGCCTCAATTCAGTGGAGGTAGGATCCCTCGGGCGATAGCCTCAAACCCAAGATCACAGACCCTCGTGCGCACGTCTTAACCTCACTGACCAGGCCCTGCTGCCGCCCGAGCAATGGCCAGTTTCTATGTTCGACATAATAAACCAATTGACCTTAATCACCGATTAGAATTAATTAATTAACTTAACTAATTCATTAAAGTTTTGGATTTACCCATTCGGTCAAACCTACGTCGACAGAATATCCAGTCAAAGCTTAAGTCAAACGTGACCTAACCCAAGTCAAAGTCAAACCTGTTCAGTCAATTCACAATCCTCAACAACTCAATTCACATAATCAATTTAATTCAATTAACCAATTTAGCCAAATTATAGCATAAACACATATAACGATCCAAACCATTAAATCTATTCTAAATGCTATTAACTTCATAGTACGGACCTGGATTTCGCCGAAATCGAATCGATAGCTCGAACGGAAGACAAATCGACGAAATCCAACGAACGGGTCAAATTGAGTCAAAATGCGAAATCGACCGATCAATCCGGCGTGGAGGTTAATCTGCCGGCGATATCAACTCGGGGCAGCGGCCGGATGCGGCGACGGTGACGGACGCCGGCGACAGTGGTGGAGCGGCAACTCGACGGCGATGAGCAGCGACTGGCGGCGCTGCAATCGACAGCGGCGGACGACCGACGAAGGCGAAACAGCGGCGTTGCACTCGACGGCGAGGATGGCCGCTGTGCTAAGGGCGACGGCGGCGCTCGATTCCGGCGAGGGCGAAACAGCGGCGTTTGGCGACGTCCGGCGTTTGGCGTGGCGGTGCTACAATCGTCGGCGAGAATGACGCCGGTAATGGAGGCGACGACCGCGATCGGCGGCTACTGGCGAAGGAAGCAGCGGCGGCGCTGGAGGCTTGGCGACGCTGGGTAGCAACGAGCGGCGGCGAGGAGGCTCTGGCTTGCGCGACGCCGGCGTGGTCGAACGGCAGGGATGACCGGCGGCTGGCTCACGGCAGCGATGATGGCGGAGGTCGATCGGCGAAGAAGAAGAAGAAGAAGAAGAAGAAGAAGAAGAAGAAAGAAGAAGAAAGAAGAAGAAGAAGAGGGACGAACGAAGGATAAGGTTTGTGTGGTTTAGGTTTATTTAATGGTCCCATTCCAAAAAGGATTGGGCTCCGGACCCAAAATACCTGATTAAATGGTCATAACATGAGCTCCATAACTCCGATTCGCGAGCCGTCTGAACCGACGCGATCACAAAAATATTTCCTACGAGATGACACAAAAGTTGGGCTTAGAATCCAAATTATAGTTTTAACCCCTTTTTAGGCCCAATTCGTAATCAATTGCTCTAACAATTTAATTAATTCTTTTGGGCCAGATTTCAGGGCGTTACATATCCTTAGTCGAATATTATGACAATACGAACATCATAATATATCAAGACTATTACGTATGGGATGAGATAGCTGCATCTCATAGGCTATAGATAAAGTGTTATCTGAATCTATATGTAGGCAAACATATTGGACATATTGCTGGATTGACCCACTATGAGAATAATATATGGGTTTGAGTTAAAGTGTTAATATTATTCTAATGCGACCATTAGTATAACTATCCTTTGACTTTAAGTCATTACATTCATTGGTAAGTTGAGTTGTATACTTTGAGGCATGATTTATGCTATCTGAAATATTGGTGGATGTACAGTTATGTTTTGGGTATGCAATGAAACTTAAGCGAAGATGTGAATGACGTAGATAGAATTTATCCCTTCTTTAATGAAGAATAATATCTTAGGGCCCACTGATTGATGTGACTTAGGAAGTGCATGACCATGCCCAAATAAATATGTTATTTGAATCCCACAAGTCAATCGAAGAATCAGTAAACCATCGAAACTCTAACAAGGTGACACACCCCATACCTTGTGTTAAACTAAGATATTAGCGATAAAGGGATAAGGGTTATACAAATAGGATGTGTCGTTGAATGAATTGTTCCAAGAGCTTTAATCTATAATTTTGGGCTGATAATGTGTTGCTAGATACCGCTTATCACTTGTAGTATTTAATCGATACTATGACCTATTTTATAGATGCCTAGAATAGGGTCACACACATAGAACATATGAAAGTGTAGAATATGTAAGTGGAGTAAAGTTGCACTTTATTTATATATCGTGTATATGTATATATAATAAGTGTTATATTATTTATTTTGTGTTAATTATATGATAATTAAAGTTGAGAAAATAAATTAGAAGCTTCCTTAAAGTGCCATTCGAAATTTCCTATGTAGAATAGGAATGGGATTTGATTTCCTTCCTAAACTTTAAAAGGTACATACCTATTAGGAATAGGAATAGGGATTATGCTCCTTATAAATAGGAGATCATCCCAAACCTTTTGATTACTTAGATTTTGGGCCCTAACAATAATTTAAGAGAGAACAATTTGTTTTGTTCTCTTAATACTTTACACAGAATATTTTATATTTTAGAAATATTCTAGAGAAAAATTACTAGCATACTTTTTTCTAGAACCTTCTTCGTTGTTCATGTGTCTCAACTAGAGGTCATATACTTTTATGGCTAGCTCTTGGATCAATCAATCAACCTACACATATCGTTGCTTGCTCGCCAAGAAAGGTATATTTCTCAACAATAACTTATAATAATCATAAGAGGTCCTGGGTGGTTCTACGATTGGACAATAAACTTTTTTATAATTCTGCTGCACTATCCAAGCGTAGAACCCAACAGTGGTATCGGAGCCGACTTATGAGATTATAAGTTTTGTAGATCTAATTGCCGTTAGGGTTTTTGATAATTGATAAAATAAAATACATGTGTATATATTTTTTAAAATTATCCAAAATTCAAGAAAGTGCCAAAATATGATTTTTGAATTAAATTTTGGATTTATTTTTTTTTTCAGGTTAATCGGTTAAAACCTGTTTTAACCAATTAAAATATTTCCAAAATTCGAAAATTGAATTTTATTAAATCTGAGACTTTCACATATGATTTAACGACCTATGTATATTCAAACTTAAATTTCGGAATTGATTTCCTAATTTATAAAGTATTTTTTGATTTGTAGTTAATTTGATTAATTACAAGATAAATACAAAATAAATTATGAAAAATAAGTTTAATACTTATGGAATGTTAAAATATGATTTTAAGTACTCTGGAAAATTAAAATAAATTTTCAGTTTTGATTTTCTATTATTCCCGATTTAAATAATCTTATTCAGTATTAATATTTATTAAATCGAAAAGAACAATTACAATTCGGGATTATACTTTTATGAACTTGAAAATATGATTTTCAGACTTCATAAAATGTTTGAGAATTAAATTCTTAATTTAAGTATTTAGTTATTAATTTTTGGGAAAAACATTTTTGGTAATCCAGTATTTAATTCCCGAAAATTATATAATTACTTTTAAATTATGGAAATTTAATATTTGGTAATAGTATCATAATATCCTGAGAATAATTATTTTTGGAACACTTATGGTACACGAAAATAATTTTAAAAATTGTTTTATGGATTACCAAATAATAAATAGATTGTACCGAAAATAAATTTAAGTAAAATATGGAAAATTTTGTTTTCAGATTTTACATGAGTCAAGAACTTTATTTTTGGAAAATATTGATTTTTGGAATATTTGTAATATTCTAAATTAATTTTGGAAATTAATTTAAATCCTTTTGGAAACAAATTCCAAAATACCGAAAATAAAATTTATTAAATTCAAGGATATGAGTCACAAAATACATAGATAACGTTTGCGAATTATCGTTACTAATCGTAGGTTTTCATCCTTCAACGTTTCACTCTTTGGCAATTACTCAAGGGGTCGTTGTCTTAGGAAATAGTCATTTTGACTTTTCGTCTTGGATTTGAACGTGTTTCAGGACAGCGAATCTAACTGTTTAAGAGTCTCAATACGTCATATCGTCAGTAGACTATAGTATTAGCGAGTACGTTCTCGTCTGCAGGTAATTTGAATCCATTTTACTGTACGTATTTTGGCTGGTGATAATTAGTTTTCCATCAATGGTCCGGTTTTAGAGACTATATATATCACGATTATGGAAAGAGTATCTCACATTCTCAAAATATGGAAGGAACTTCTCGAACACTTCCTTACACCATAAGATTCGTTGGTCTTCTTGGCAGTCACTCTCTTGGTAGAAATCCAAAGTTTATGGCTATTGCAGTAGATTTAGGAAGAGAATTGATATGGCGAAGAATTAGTCTTGCTTATGGAGGAGGCAACGTTGGCCTACAAGGAGCTGTTGCTTCAACAGTCTTTACCAATGGTGGCCTCGTTAGAGGTTTCATTCCTGGGTACATAGCAACACGACGGGTCTACGGACCTACATATGGCGTAGAGCACACAGTTTCCAGCAATTACTACAAATATTTTGAGATGAATCATGCTGTGGAAGCTTTCATCGTTCTTCCCGGAGGAGTTGACACTATGGAAGGTTTGTTCACCTTGATCTCGTGGGCTTCTGAAGGGTTACACAATAGACCCATTGGTCTCTTGAACATTGACGGTTATTTCAATAACCTAATCAAATTTCTAGACGATGCAGTGAGGCAGAACTTAATGTCTTTGAGTGAGAGGAAACTTTTGATTTCTTCTTTCTTTGTTGGTGAGCTTTTAGACAAATTAGAGTTTTCTAAAGCTTTCCCGGGACCTGGGGTTAGTTACGATGAGTTTGTGAATCCTGGAAGACTAGACATGGAATTGCATTTATAACTTTCTTCACGTAATCCAAGTTGTATTTTGTGTTTAAATAATATTATCCATAAACATCAATGGTTAGTCATATGCGAGCTACATTTTCTTCGTTCTTCAATCTTTCACTGTTGGCGTCACTTATTCATGTCAAACGAGTCAATCGATTTGTCTAGTCAGCATCACTATGTTTCACTTAGTCAATTCAGATTACATCGACCTTTTTTGACGATAAACAACTAAATCAGTAGTCGCTTTATAGCAAGGTATCAGTTCATTCAACATGTTCGAGATGTCTATAGCTTTTAACAAACAGGTTCTTCGAACAAATCATCTATACGCAGTAAGGGTAGCGATTCTCGATCGTCAGTTTGTCCATCATTCTTAACAGAGATGTGATAGTATCTTGACCGTAAGTCAATCTTAGGGAATACAATGGATCCTCTAAGCTGATCAAATAAGTCATGATACGAAGTAAAGGATAACGAATTGTTCAACTGACAGTAGTTGATATAGAGTCTCATTGATTCTTCCTTATTCACGTTTGAACAGAACAGATACTCTCCGTTAGAGAAAACACTTTGTCAGATGATTCCTTGTCAGGCAATCTTCATAGTTGAGTTTTTAGTTTCGATGTTAACATATTCAATACAGAGTTACGAATATTGGTCCTCTCGAGGATCAAGATTGACAGAGTTTTGAACGGTGAAATATAAGGAAGTTAATATCAGAGAGGTGACATACTTTCGGTACGTTCCGTCAGTTCAGATTATTCTTTTTGGGTATCGCACGAATAGACTTCACACTTGAGATGTTTTCGCATATATATATTCGAGATGAACTTGGTTGGTTTAGAAATCAGCTTTGCTTTCACCTCTATAAGGTTACCATCATTGGTCTTTAGTTGAGGAATTCTTCATCATAAATTGACAACAGCAACGACGTTCAGTCCGTTAATGCATACTAAGGATAATGTCGATTTCCTTGTATGGTACTTCAACGATGTTTTACAAAGAATTGTCGCTTAATGAACGATTTTGATTCACATTAAGTAATCGCATAATGTGTCCTAATGAGTCAAACAATAATATCGGATACTTTAGATAACAGAGTTTATTGATTCTAAACGTTCGTGTTTAAATCAGCGATTAGATAGTCTTGATTCCACATGAGGATCTTTGACATCAGCTTCACAGATGTTTCTCAACATTTATCGTTTCTTCATAGTCGTCTCACTTTCGTACAATTTTGCGATGCAGATCAGTTTCGTCATTTGCGATGCGAAATGTACGTTGATAACGTATCAGGAGATTATAAACATATCGTTTATTCTTTCGTCTCTTCACCGAGTACAAAAGTTCAACTAGAGTCTACGCTCGATACAGTTTCAGTACTAATCAATTGTTATTTAATGAGAATTTTAACAAAGTCAATATTTATCTGATAAATTCTTATACCTTTCCTGGAGCAGAGGGATGCGAGAGTCGTGGATGTGATTGACACATTTTTTTAATTCAAATTTTGATCCGAAGATCGGTTTTAAAACCATTTGCTCCGATACCAAATTGTAACACCCTAATCCGTCCAGGTCTGCAGCCCCTTTCAGACTAAAGTATTAACTTGGTAATCGTAAAATTTAAAACTTTTCAAACACTTTTATTTATCACAATAATATTTTTTGTAACATATACAGTGCGGAGTTTTCAATATTGCGGAAGCTTAACAAATCATAATTACAAACATAATTTGTTTATGTTCTTTAATTCAAAACCATCACATCCATTCCGACAATCTCGCCTCCGTCTGCCTCTAGAATCACGTCACATCATTCTTTCTATTAACCTGCGTGTAGCAAATAAAACATACTACACGCTCAGCGGTGAAGATGAGTAAGCATATCTAATGCGTCGAACATCCATATAAATTGAACCCAAATTCATAATCAAATCATTTGATATCATGCACAAAGTATTCAGTTCAAATATACAATAATCAATTTTCAACATTCATCATTCAATATTCATATTCAACATTCAACATCCTCATTCAATAATATCCTTAAACTATTCTTAGTCTAAGGCCAATCTATTTGATGTTTACCAACTCTTAAACTAGTTCTAGTTTAAGGTACTTCTATCCAACTCTTAAGCTAGGTCATTAGTTTAAGGTACATATATTCCGATTGATTTACCAACTCTTAAACTAGCCTTCGCTTAAGGTACAAATCCAGAAAACCGAACAGTAGGATACTAAGTGTCGGGTTGGGTGGCATCCCCAAACGAGTTCCTCTAGTTTGGTTATAGATCCCGTACGTATGTTTTAACCCAGGCCACCGAATATTCATAATTATACCCGCAAGGCCTATTTCTAAGCCATCTTAGAGGTCTTCTAGATAGTCTTAGAAACCAACGTCAACCTAGGTATATCTTAGAGTTCTTCTAGATATCCTTACAAATCAAATAATTTCATAATCATCAACATATTCATATCAATTCATAATTTAATCTTCAATAATCATTTTAATCAGTAGTTTCATCAAGTCATAATCATCATAATAATCATTCATCATATTCATCAATCAACATAACATTTGATAACAAATATTGGTCTAGTTTTGAGTGTTAACACTCTAACTTACCGTCATGCATCACAAAATGATTTATATGCCTAAAACATCATTTTTGTTATACAAAATCATATTTGTATTGTTCATAATTAATAGTTATCAAAAATAGGATTTTAGAGCATATTTTCAGGAACATTTTCGTACCAGGATCTGGAATTGAGGAAAGTAATTTAAAATAATCATTTAATTTATAAAAATTGATTTATATAATTTTAAATAATCCATTAATTCATAATAATCGATTTTTACAATTTAAATAATCAATTAGTTCATTATAATCGATTTTTACAATTTAAATAATCAAGTAATTCATTATAATCGATTTTTACAATTTAAATAATCAATTAATTCATTATAATCGATTTTTACAATATAAATAATCGATTAATTCATAAAAAATCGATTTTTACAATTTAAATAATCCATTAATTCATAATAATCGATTTTTACAATTTAAATAATCAATTAATTCATAATAATCGATTTTTACAATTTAAATAATCAATTAATTCATAATTATCGATTTTTATAATATAAATAATCAATTAATTCATAATAATCGATTAAATGGTACTGACTTCGAACCACTGATCTGAATAAAATTCTAATCGATTTTTAGTAAGTAAATAATCGATTTTCGGCCACTGTTCATCATCTTCTTCCTCGGGTCAGTTTTAACATTATCATTTTTAATCAGCAAACTTCAATTTAATTATATAAAAATGTTCTCCAATGTTCACAGATCATTTTAGAGTCATTAATTCGTAATTTTAACAACAATTTCATGGTTTATGATTCTTGGTTCTTCAAACATGTCAAACACAAAACTCAACCAAACGACCATTTATGAACGTAGAAACGATCTATACGAACATTCTAGTCACTAGATATATCTACGGGCTTACCTCGAAGCTTAATGCAGGTTTTTGGAAATTTTCCGGCGAAACTTCCGGCAATGATATCTCTTAACTCCGACGACTTCACACCAAATTGACAACACCACTACGTTCTCCTCACTCAGAGCAACAGAATAAGATGAAATATTTTGAGAAATGGTGAAGAAATTGTTAAGCTTTGGTAGTCTTATATAGGAAGGAGATGGGGAAAACTTCCAAGCCTGCTGTATCATTCCAATCGGCGTATCCTTAGTGGAGGAGGGTACACTTTTTGGTCCAACTTTCTCCGAATTGAAATCCGTTTGCATCTTTGCGATCAGACAGTCGAATTCTATCCAACTATATAATTTTTATATTTATTTGAAATACTTTTTTCGACATCATATTTTTGAGTGTTTGACTTTGACAGAGTCAAAATTGGTTTATTTGACCTTTATTCAAAAAGGTTCTCACATTTAATTCATATCATTTGTTCTTATGATTTATATAAATAAATCATTTTAAAGTTCATATTATAAATAATTTCTTTATTTATTCTTGATTTGGGTCTGTACTTATGTTCCCAATCAAGACCACACAAATACTCAACATATTGGATTTATCTCTATGAGACTTATCCTGATTTGTGATATTGGATGTCAAAACACATTTCATTTCGGCCCAAATCTCAATAACTATTTATTTTAATCGAAACAAATTTGACTAATTGAATATTTATTTATTAAAAATTTTAGGGTATGTTTTGGGGCGTTACATGAACTTCACTAAGTTAAGGTAAAAAGATGAATAACTTAGAGGCACATGGTTAGGTTAATAAATAAAATCAAATTCATCTAACCTAGAGTTGTAAAATGTTACAATTGGAAATAGTTCCTACCTGAAATAGTTTTACTATAGGGCAAGATGCAAAGCACAACTATAATTAGATGAAATAAGGATCTAGGCCCAATATAGGATTTTATTTAAGACAACCTAACAAACCAAGGATTGTAATTGGATCACAATTGGAAATAAGTTCCTACCTAATTAGTTTAACTATAGGGCAAGATGCAAAGCACAACTATAGTTAAATGTAATATGGACCTTGGCCCACTAAGATATCTCTTTAGGAGAAGTCTCGAATCAACAGGTTACGTACTTGAGGGTAGTTGATTTGTTAAAATAGTGGGAGAGTTATTAGTTAAAGACCTAGCTAATTACTTAGTTTCTTGATATTAACTATCTTGCAAATTATATGTAGATGTCTAATAACAACCATAACCTCACTCTTCGCTCGATCCTCGACAAAGATAAGTTGACCGACTCTAACTTCTTAGACTGGCAATGAAACCTCGTCATCGTTCTTCGACTCGAGAAGAAAGAATCACTACTACAAAAGAGACTTTACACAGCGGATAAATAAGATTTTTCCCATCGCAAATTAACCGCTGTCTATGCAACCGATGGGAAAGGTCTCATGTTTACACAGCGGATATTTATCCGCTGTGTAAAGTTTACACACCGAAGATTTATCCGATGTGTAAATGTAAGAGCTTTTGCATCAGTTGAATAGACAACGGTTCTTTTGCACTTTTAACATCGGATTAATATCTAATGTGTAAACTTTACACGAGTAAATATTCGCTATGTAAACGTGAGAGGTTATCCATCGGTTATATACACATCAATTATTTTTCACTTTACACATCGAATATATATAAATAATTTTATTAATATAAGTAAAGAGAGTACAAAGGGGAGGACCAAACCGAGCCCCTTAGAAAAAACAATAAAACAAAAAGAAAAAGAAGAAAAAACCCTACAACAATCTAAAAAAGCCAAATCCAATGCTAAATACAATCACCATAGTCTACAACCAGCAAAATAGAAACCATGGTTCACAATGAAAAATTCACTCTGCGTTTTGTGTTCAGCATCATTATGTTCAGCAATGTTCTAGACATCCACGAGCAAAAATCTAGCACCATTATCCAACTTTGAAGCCTCAACATAAAAAACTCCAAAAATCCTAGTCATCAACAAAAGTAGTCCAAGACCTAGTAATATTTTTAGCACAATCGTAACTAGACCAGCAGCCATCATCCAACATTGATGCCTCTGAATTGAGGCAGTAACTGGCAACCTTTCAGCAAGATGAACATCCTGAAAACTTAAAAGGCCATGCATAGTTCTAAGAAGATAGAAATATAAAGATCAACCAACAAATATCTTTTAGCATGCTCAACTTATGAAGCCACACTGAGTTCAAAACCCAAACCATCAAGCGAACACATCATTGCAATACAAAGACCCTTATAACACAGAGTACCTGCTAAAGAGACAAGCATATTGCTTATACTGCCTTAAAAGCCATGTATAGATACTATGAGCCCTAAAATCAAATATTCAGATAGCTCGTAGATTACCTATTTCTTACGCCTTTCCTTCTTGGAAAATAAATTCTTTTGCCTAGCCTTAATACTAGTTTCAAGGCCCTTTGTTTGGATGTTGTAGTCTGCTTCCAGTAGCACCCAACTTTGATTATCATACAAGTTCTCCTCTAGAGGCTCATCATTGTCCTCCTCGTTAGGGTTTAAAATTCCTTCTTTCCTATGATGCTCCACTTTTTGATTTGGAAAACATCACCCACTGAGTCATTCATTTGCAACACTAAAACCTCACCCACTTTATTTGATTTTTGCACATTTGCAACCTCCAGATGTTATCCCAAAGATGGCCTGACTCCAACCTGTTTTCAGCAACTTTTGTATTTGTTAGGATTAAGAACCCAGTAAGATATGTATTTGAGCATAAGTCATAAACATGAAGTGAGAAATAGAGTATTGAAAGTAAACTCATGGGATTTATTCGATTGTTTTCATCATTTTATACATATATATGAAATAATAGGGTATGGGTCAGTATTGCTTTCCGAAGTCAGCTTTGAAGTCTTTTTTACCTAATTGGCTCTCTAGACATTCATAGTTATTAGAAATTGATTTAAAAATAGCAACAATAAAACATTAAAAACAACAAAATTGAGGAGAGAGTAAATAAAATTAAGATGTATATGGAAGAGATCAAGAGCGCTGCGACAGCGGTAGATCGACAGAGAATAATAAAAATGATAGAGAGACCAAATAAATAGCAGATCGTTGGTGATGGCAGAAAGACTTTAAATTTTAGACAGTGGCTCAATAAAACTCAAATGCTTAAATAGTTAAAAACACTTCCCATATCCGTAGTTGTTACAATGTTATTAGAAGCGCAAGAATTGTATACGTTTTACAACGAAATAAAGAAACCTGATGTTAAAAGCCCAATGGGGAAAGCTGTATTTGTAGTAACTCCAGCACCGAAATCAAACAACCTAACAATGCCGAAGTGCTTAAAAACCACCCTCAGCATATCCTCGAAATCAAAAAGTACAGGTCAACAAAGAAGAAAATGAATAGTGGCAATGAATTAGGAATTGCACCACCCTAAAATTGAATCAAACCAAGTTTAGATAGTGAAAAGCCCCTAAAAAGGACCAAGACTCAAAAGAAAATTGGGGCAAACTCAAGCATAAACCTAGTAGATATTGGCCTCCAAAGTCTCACGGTGAACAGTGAACCCAAGACCAAAGCCTTGCTCAAATCACACCAACCTTATGAATCTAAGATAGCATACGAGTCCGCCCAAGAGCCCCACAAATTGGCATTCGATCTAGGAAGAATTGAGGTTAAAAAAAGCCTGCAAATTTCCGAATGAACAAGAATTCAAATGTAACGCCCCGAAATCTGGCCCAAAAGGATTAATTAAATTGTTAGAGCAATTGATTACGAATTGGGCCTAAAAAGGGGTTAAAATTATAATTTGGATTCTAAGCCCAACTTTTATGTCATCTCGTAGGAAATATTTTTGTGATCGCGTCGGTTCAGACGACTCGCGAATCGGAGTTATGGGGCTCATGTTATGACCATTTAATCAGGTATTTTGGGTCCGAAGCCCAATCCTTTTTGGAATGGGACCATTAAATAAACCTAAACCTAAATTTCAGCCACACGATCCTTATCTTCCTTCTTCTTTCGTTCTTCTTCTTCTCCTTCCTCTTCTTCTTCTTCTTCTTCTTCTTCTTCTTCTTCTTCTTCTTCTTCTTCTTCTTCTTCTTCTTCTTCTTCTTCTTCTTCTTCTTCTTCTTCTTCTTCTTCTTCTTCTTCTTCTTCTTCTTCTTCTTCTTCTTCTTCTTCTTCTTCTTCTTCTTCTTCTTCTTCTTCTTCTTCTTCTTCTTCTTCTTCTTCTTCTTCTTCTTCTTCTTCTTCTTCTTCTTCTTCTTCTTCTTCTTCTTCTTCTTCTTCTTCTTCTTCTTCTTCTTCTTCTTCTTCTTCTTCTTCTTCTTCTTCTTCTTCTTCTTCTTCTTCTTCTTCTTCTTCTTCTTCTTCTTCTTTCTTCTTCGTCTTCAACAGCCGCCATCATCGCCGTCGACTTGCAGCCGCCAGACGCCATTCTTCGCCGGTCATCCCTGCCGTCCGACCTCCGCCTCCAACGCCGCTGCCTTTCCTTCGCCAATAGCCGCCGCCATCATCGCCGTCGAGTCCAGCGCCGCCGCGCCTCGCCACTGGACGTCGCCTCCACTGCCAGCGCCGGTCGCCCTTCCCCAGCCAGTCGCCGCCGCTGCTTCCTTCGCCAGAGGTCCGTCGTCAGCATCAGCCCTGCCAGACGTCGCCTCCACTGCCGGCGTCCTTCCTCGCCGACGAATTGCAGCGCCGCCAGTCGCTGCTCATCGCCGTCGAGTTGCCGCTCCGCCACTGTCGCCGGCGTCCGTCACCATCGCCGCATCCAGCCGCTGCCCCGAGTTGATATCGCCGGCAGATTAACCTCCACGCCGGATTGATTGGTCGATTTCGCATTTTGACTCAATTTGACCTGTTCGTTTGATTTCGTTGATTTGTCTTCCGTTCGAGCTATCGATTCGATTTCGGCGAAATCCAGGTCCGTGCTGTGAAGTTAATAGCATTTAGAATAGATTTAATGGTTTGGATCGTTATATGTGTTTATGCTATAATTTGGCTAAATTGGTTAATTGAATTAAATTGATTATTTGAATTGAATTGTTGAGGTTTGTGAATTGACTGAACAGGTTTGACTTTGACTTGGGTTAGGTCACGTTTGACTTAGGCTTTGACTGGATATTCTGTCGACGTAGGTTTGACCGAATGGTTAAACCCAAGACTTTAATGAATTAGTTAAGTTAATTAATTAATTCTAATCGGTGATTAAGGTCAATTGGTTTATTATGTCGAACATAGAAACTGGCCATTGCTCGGGGGGCTGCAGGGCCTGGTCAGTGAGGTTAAGACGTGCGCACGAGGGTCTGTGATCTTGGGTTTGAGGCTATCGCCCGAGGGATCCTACGTCCACCGAATTGAGGCTATCTTCGGTATTACGGATTGAGGCTATCTCCGTCACAGGCGTTAAATGTTAAGTGGTTTGACTTTGGTGAAAGTCTAAATTGGTTTGACCGGTGGTCAAAGAGTTAATTAGAAACCCGTAACACCTAAATCATTTTGAAAAAAAAGAAAATAAGTTGACTGTTGGTCAACCGTCTAAAGAACCAAACGTAAAGTTGAATTGATTTTTATTAAAAGGATAAACATATGCACGATCTCAATTGTTGAATTATTATGTTTATTCTTGTGCTACAATGGAGTGCCACTCAGCGTCAATGCTGAGCGGATAGCGTTATTTTCCTTTTTGCTGTCCGTAGGTGATCAGACAGATGAATTTAGAGCCGATCCCAGAGGGCATTGAGGAGGAGATGTACGATGGCGTGGCTGTCTCTTTAATTTGTTGATTATGCTTTATTTAATTAACTTTAATGCTTATTACGTTTTCGGGCAAGATCCCAAGTTGTTTGACTTTAAAAAGGCTTGCGCATTATTTTAAATTACTCCGATGGATTTTTATATGTATTGATAGAACGTTTGTTTAAAATTGTTTTGAAAATGTTGTATATTCGGATACCAATCCAGTGGCACACCGGTCCGCTATCTCACGGGTTTGGGTTACGCGGGTTGGGGTGTTTTATTTTGGTATCGGAGCATTTGGTTTTAAAATCGGTCTTTGGACCCTTTCAAAATAACATACAATGAATAATTCAGCCGCACCTGCATCTCACGTAACTCCTCTGCCCTGGGAAGGTAATAAGTATTTATAGCTTTATCTGTTATATGTTAAGATCTAACTTGGGAATTTCCTTATTATTTTAGAATGAGTCAAGAATCGACCCACGGTCAGTACGTTCCGGAGCCGGAGCACATGAGCGTGCACACGGTGAACACCGAGGGTTCGAGTTTCACGCCTCCGGGTGACGGAGGGCAACAGCAGAATCAACCTGAGCCGGCGGGACAGCCACCAGCTGTACCACCGCCAGTCGTACCACCTCCAGTGATGCCACCGTTGGCGATACCGCCGGTGGCCTACGAGCAGATGTTCCCGGCCATGATGGCCCATTATATGCAGCACATGGCGCAGCTTATGCCCATGTTCCAGCCACCGCCACCACCACAGCCGCGCATCGTTACCTTCAAGACGTTGAAGGATAATGGAGCGGAAGAATTTCGAGGAGACAAGATGGGGGAGCCCCAGATTGCCTTGGATTGGCTTGAGCAGATGGACCGGGTACTCAAGAATTTGAGAGTCCCAGATGCTGATCGTTCGGAGTTGGCATCACAGATGTTCCGGAAGGGAGCATATGATTGGTGGAAGCGCATTGACCAGGATCCACACACGCCCAAGCCATGGACCTGGGATCGCTTTGATCGAGCCTTCACGAAGGAGTACGTCCCCACCCGGTACCGTGAGGAGAGGCGCGATGAGTTCGTTGCGCTTAAGCAGGAGGGGATGTCACTGCCTGAACTGAGACAGAAGTTCGACTACCTGTCCCAGTATGCGACGAGTCTGGTCTCCACTCCGGAGGATCGTTTGAATGAGTTTGTCAAGAAGCTACGGCCGGACTTGAGGCCATACGCCGCGCTGATCACGACGACAGATTTTAATGCGGCGTATGATTTGATTGTGAAGACAGAAAAGAGCTTGGACGATTTGCAGGCAACCAAGAAGGAGGATCGAGCGACGAAAGACCCGCGACCCGCGGCCAGCACCGGGCCGAGCGGAAAGAGTTTTGGATCCGGGGGAAAGAGGTACGAGAAGGGTTCTTCGAGTGCGCCGCCGCCTAAGAGGAGTAAGTCGAGGCCGTCTCCGTCGGCCGCCGCTAGCAACTCAATCAGAACGAGGAGCCACCCGCAGTGTGTACAGTGTGGTAGGCATCACCCGGGCGAGACTAGTGTGTGTTGGATGTTTGACTTAGTCTCATAGTCAATGACGGTGTGTTCGCATCCGCACATGGGCAGATATTATCTGGAGATAATAGGATGCCGGACTGACCCATCCTAAAGATGTTGCTTGAACTTTTAGTTCATGCTCTAAGCATCTTTAGCGCGACCACGGGTGTAACTATCCTTCGACTTGAAGATTTATGTTTTCTGCATATGTGAACCCGCATACTTTGATGCATCGTCCTAAGCCATATGAAATATGGATGGTATACAGGCTTAATTTTGGGTATGCGGCAGCGCGTATTCAGAAACGTAGATTACGTACATAGAATTTGTCACTACTCTTTTTAAAGAGATTAATGTCTTATGGGGCCCACTAATAAGTTATGACTAAGGAAATTGCATGGCCATGCTGAGATGCTTTTATGACGTCTGTTCCTATTAGTCAGACTTGATAAATTAGTGAATGAGTTAATGGATACAAGTTGGATTTTATTAATCCCTTGCATTAAGTTTAGACATTGAGACAAAGGGATACAGTTACACGGAGTCTGAGTCGTGGAAAGGTTTTGACGGTGCAAACGTCTTAACTTATAATCTGGGGGCAATAATGTGTTGCTAGATACCGCTTATTGCTTATAGTATTGGTGCAGAGCCAATACTGTGGCCAGCTTTATAAGTGCCTATACGGGTCACACACTTTGGACAATTTAAGGAGTAAGATTAAACAATGGGATAATAAGTAATTTGTATATTTGTAAAATAGTAAAATAAAATATTTTGGAGTATAATATATATTATATATATGGTTTATATATATATATATATATATATATATATATATATATATATATATATATATATATATATATATATATATATATATATATATATATATATATATATATATATATATATATATATATATATATATATATATATATATATATATATATATATGATAACACCGAAATATATATATAAATATATTATATGTTGAATATTTTATTTTGGTTTGTCATTTTAATTATGAAAATAATTATTTTGACATAAACTATTTAAAGTATATTTGTATACTTGTTTAAAATGATATTGGTATTTTTATTTGATATAAAATTAATTTTTGATGTCAAATAAAATACACTTTGAACATTTAAGTGGAGAAGAATTTTGAAAATCCTTCCTATATCATCTTGTTCGGCCATAAGGATTTAAAGGATCTAAATTAGTCTTTGATTAATAGTTCAATTTTTAACTTTAGCTTAATGACAAAAGTTTGATTAGTCACTTTGTATTGTTTTGTTTTCTTTTTTATCCACGGCACAATTGAGATAAAAGGGTGTGAAGATTATCAATTTGAGTAATCATAATATTCGGCCATAGGTTTTCTAGTGAGAGAAAAATATTAGTTTGGTTCTATTTATATCATTTTGTGTATAGAAAATATCTATAATATTTTCTAAATATTATTATAAATATTTTCTATAAGAAATATACAAGATTATTATTATCCCAATTTTAATCTTTATATTTTATACTACTATAATCTTTACTGGCATAAAGATTGTGGTAGACTCCGGCGTTGTTCGTGTGTCAAAGTTGGAGACGGGACGCTTGAACGGTTACGTTTGCACTTTCAACGCTCTTCCTACGACTTCTTCGTTTTTACCGCTTACGGAGAAAGGTATAAATTTCTTACTACTATATGTTTTAGTACGTGAATCTCGGAAAGATAATCATGTTAGGATGTTAAAAATGTTTTATATTCCCCTGTCTATCCTTGCATGGTTACCTTTCAGTGGTATCGGAGCCAACGTACAAAACTATAGTTTTACGTTTGACTTTTAAAATTTTAAAAGTCAAAGTTTTAACTTGGTAATGATTAAAATTCAAAAAATGGTAAAATGATTTTATTTAGTCTTGGAATAAGTATTGGACTTAAATAAATCATTGAAAATGAATTTTAAATTTATTTATTTTATTTCTACCCGTAATATATATATAAATACATATATTTTGATTTTTCGGAATATAAATTTATATATATTGTAGAAATAGTAAATATAATTTTATTTGGACATAAAACATCATTTTATGATTGATAAAATTATATTGTAATTTTTGAATGTATTATTTCCTATTTTAAATTTATTGTATTTATTTAGGTGAAAACCGAAAATAAATATGGGAAAATTCAAAATGAACTTTATTAAAATTGGAAATATTATTTCTAAGTTGAATAAGGTTGTTGATAAATATATTGTACAAAATAATATTATTTAGTAATTAAATAAATATATATTTATATATGTACTCGGTTTTATTACCGAAATATTATATATATTTATATATTTGTATTTTAATTACATAATTGACTAATATATATTTTGGAAAGTTATATCTCAGTAAGAAAAAGAATTTTTTTTTAAAATATTAAATTTTTTAAATTTAATATTTTCGAAATCAATTTAAATGGCTTTTTATAACTTATTGAGATTTAACTAATATATTTTGGAAATAATGATTTATAAACTTTGGAAATTTTATTTCCTGGTTTATAAATGTTGAAAATAATTACTGGAAGTTGAAATTTAATTTTCATGATTTTTGCAAAATTGTTTCAAAATTTTAATGGCCTTTTTGAATATAATTTTGCAAAAAGGGCATTTTGGTCATTTGAAATATTCTGGAATTTGTTTTTATGCTGGCCGAATATCCAGATTATATAAAATGATTTTATAAAATTTTATTAGATTTATTTGGACATCTAATTTAATTATATGAGTTTTAGAAAATATTTACTCCCGTAGTATTTTTCTAGAACTGTTTGGGGTGAGCGCGGTTCACCCGGTGTATGTTTATCTCTATTGCTTGTGTGGATATATGATATGCATGGTGGATGATTGTGGCTATAGTTTATTTGATTATAATACGGCCTGCGTGTCGTGTCTTATATTTTAAACTCTTGTTGTAAATCTATTTCTCTCTCTTACCTCGACTGAGGATTCTTTTCTCACGTGGTGGTTAGAAGATGAAAAGATTTGATGAACGTTTGGAGAAATCTAAAAGAATGGAGATAGCCCGAAGTTTAAGTGCCTGGAAGCCTGTGGGAGCTATCGTTTTATTTTTCTTTTAGGGGCCACAATCATTACACGTTTATTTACTGCGTTTTGTGAATGCATGTTGAATGTATGTTGAACGTTAGTAATAGACATGTGCGCGACCATGTCGATAGGTGAGATCGAAATTATAAATCCCTCACGAATATTAAGTCTGTTGCCTTCTGACGCCCGACACCTATCCGGCTAATGTGCACTGTCATGTACTCAGCCTCAGCAGAGCATAGTACGGTGTATGTTAAGCTGGTTACGGGAACCGCTATAGCGTGGTCGTTGTCGCACGTTGGGTTAGACTTAGCTGAGTCTCGGTCAAATGGATGGACGACTCAGAGGCAGTAAGTTGGGGTCATCAATGACAAGTCGGATGATTTTACTCACTTCTCCAGCCAGGAGTTGGATCTTAATGATTTAATTGGAACTCTATTCCTAACCAAAGTAGTCTGCTTGTAAGACGTGCCTCAGCCAATTACAAGTATGGTGAAAAGGTGTTCTGGTCCGATTGTAGTAATATTGTTCACCCAACACCAGACCAAGAGCTGAGAGCCCGGCTCATCAGTTGGAACTATGTTCCTACCTAAATAGTTGTCTTGTGGAGTAACGCCCAAGCGGAACGCAAGATAATGAAATATGGATCTTGGCCCACTAGAGGTTTCGCCGGAAATCTCTGAATCAATATCAAGGGTTATTGATTTGTTAAAAATAGTGGGAGATAATTAATTAAAGGCCTAATTAACTATTAAACATGATAGATAACCTATTTTGCAAAATTTTTGTAGATGGCAAACGACAACAACCCTTTCAATCTGCGATATGTTCTAGAAAAGGAAAAATTATCTGGAACTAACTTTCTTCATTGAGAGATGAATCTTAAGATTCTTCTCGAATGCGAGAAAAAGCTTTACGTCCTAACATCTGAGCCTCCCAAAGCTCCTGAAGCAAACGCCCGTGCTGCAGAAATTACTTCGTACCGGAAATATGAAGATGACGCACGTGATGTGAGATGTCTCATGCTTGCCACCATGACTCCGGATCTCCAAAGGCTCCACAAGGACATGGAAGCTCATCCTATGATGACTCGCTTGTAAGGTCTATACCAAGGCCAGGCTAGACATGAGCGTTTCAAAATCTCTACGACTCTGTTTTCCAGTAAGCTGGAAACGGGTAACCTAGTTGGTCCCCACGTTCTCAAGATTATCGGCCAGATTGAAACTCTTGAAAAACTGGACGCCCCGTTGCACCCTATGCTGGCAACTGATCTCATCTTGGGATCATTACCAGCTGAGTATGACTACAAGAGATATGGTCTTTAACCACACTTATTTTTGTTGTTCGGCGCATATATAAGCGTGGGGAATATTTTTTTTGCCACACATGAGGTATGTGTTGCGATCTACAGTGCGGCGAAATTTTTGCCGCACTTTTAATAAGTGCGGCTAATGAACATTCTAGCCACACTTAAAAGTGTTGTTAATGTTTAATTTTGCCACACATATATCTGTTGGTACCACGCCACACTTAAAAATGCTGGGAAAAAACTCCTTTGAAAACAATAAATAGCTTTTATCTACACTTATAAGTGCGGCGAAATACAACCAAGCAACTAACTTTAAAATTTTTTCAACTAATATTGGCGGGTGATTTTTGTTTTTTCCATACATTATAATGATTATTAATTAATATAAACATGCACTATATCACAATAAACAATGACAATAAGAAAATTAAAGTATATTTTACACCCTTGAAAAAAATTACAAATAAGTCAATCCACCAAAGTAATGATCCAAATAAAGGCTAATAAGCAAAACTATTGCAAAGAACCAATCAAAAGTTCTCTGTAAAAGCAAGGATTGCAAAATCAAAGATCTTCAACAGAGTCAATGGAATTCTGAGAAAAACCAAAAAGAAAGCTACTAAAAAAACAGAATGTAGCCAATTTCTAAAAAGCAATTGTTCTTCCAAATTCATCAGTAGAGAACCGCAGGCCATGCAGTTCCAGAATTCATCAGCAGCAGTTCGTAACAATCTCCATATCAAATACTCCAATTGTCATCTGGAGCAGTTCGTAAAAATCCCCATATCAACCATATATATGCATAAATGGAATGCACAAATCACTCTATCGTCACACTTTGTTTCAACACATCATCTAACACAAATTAAAACCAACCAAAATAAACAAATATGTTCTCAACTTCTATCATCATTAATTAATAGAGAATTTAGAATAACAACAAAATTAGAGGTACATCAGCAACACCTCACCACTTAAAATTCCTTGTCTTTTGAGCAGCTATCTTTTAGAAAGAACCACCTTGACTTGGTTTTTTTGGGCAAGTATCTTTGCTTGGCATCTACAAACTTAAAATAAACTATTTAAATTAATCCTATAGTATATTGTAAAAATAATATCAATTAATCAGAATGCTGTAGAGTATGAACGTTGTGCCTGCCGCTATCTATCTAAAAATATAACTCTCTCTCAGTGCCCTCAAGGGCTTGAGAAAGGGTACCTAAAGAAGGCCTTCTATGGGTCAAAGGGTCCTTACTTTCGCACCATGGCCAGCAGCTACCCTCCATGCCCCAACCCAGACCTCATCAAGGGCCTCTGGGCCAACACTGATACTGGCAGCATCATCCTCCTCTTCCAGGATGACAAAGTCAGCGGAGAGGAAAGAGGCAAAGAAACCTCAAACCTCAGCTATCTTCTTTATTGAAGTCAATATGTCTGATATCACCTCTTGGGTGATGGATACTGGATGTGGTTCTCACATCTGTACTTCTATGCAGGATCTGCATGAATGTAGACAATTGACGGAGGGAGAGATACAACTAAAAGTCGGCAATGGCGCACTCGTAAATGAATTAGCCGTCGGAACCTATATTTTATCTCTACCTAGTGGTCTTGTATTGCAGTTAAATAATTGTCTATTTGTACCTAGTATGAGCAGAAACATCATTTCTGTATCCTGCCTTGACAAAGCAGGATTTTCATTCGTTGTAAAAGACAAAACTCTTTCTGTCTTTAGAAATGAAATATTTTATGCAACTGCAAAAATGACCAACGGTCTCTATGTCCTCGACATGGATACCGCAGTATATAACGTAGATGTTAAGAGAAACAAACCTAACAGTTTGAATCTCGCGTACCTTTGGCATTGTCGTTTGGGCCACATTAACGAGAAACGCATATCTAAGTTACATCGTTCTGGTGTACTTGATTCATTTGACTTCCAGTCATATGATGTATGTAAATCTTGTTTACTTGGTAAAATGACAAAGGCTCCATTCACCGGTCACGGTAAAAGGGCGAGTGACTTATTGGGCCTCATACACTCCGATGTCTGTGGTCCAATTAGCACTGTAGCTAGAGGTGGTTATTCTTACTTCGTTACATTTACTGACGACCTTAGTAGATATGGATATGTGTATCTCATGAAACACAAATCGGAATGCTTTGACAAATTCAAAGAATTCAAGAACGAAGTAGAAAAACAATTAGGCAAAAGTATTAAGACCCTCCGCTCGGATCGAGGAGGTGAATACTTAAGCCTGGAGTTCGATGACTATCTGAAAGAGCATGGGATCTTATCCCAACTCACTCCTCCAGGGACACCTCAGTTAAATGGAGTGTCTGAGAGGAGAAATCGGACTTTGCTAGACATGGTCCGGAGCATGATTAGTCTGACAACATTGCCAGAATCATTTTGGGGATATGCATTGAAAACAGCAGCACACACACTCAACAGAGTTCCATCTAAAGCTGTCGAGAGCACACCATACGAACTATGGCGTGCGAAAAAACCGAGTTTATCGTACTCTAAGATTTGGGGTTGTGAAGATTATGTAAAACGTCTCATGACGTCTAGTAAGTTGGAGCCTAAATCTGATAAAGTAATTTTTGTGGGATACCCCAAGGAAACTAGAGGGTATGAGTTCTATCATCCATCCGATAACAAAATTTTGGTTGCTCAGAATGGAACCTTCCTTGAGAAGGAGTTTCTTTCTGCTATCACTAGTGGGAGAAAGGTAGACCTCGAAGAAATTCGAGAACCACCAGAAGAAGTCCCGATAGTGTTGGAACCTGAGCAAAGAGATCAAGCAATTTAACTTCAAACTGCTCAAGATATACCACGTAGGTCAGACCGGACACGTAATCCTCCGGTCAGATATGGATTTCTCATGTCTGATGAAGGTGACGTCTTGCTGGTAGATCAAGGCGAACCAGAGACCTATCTCGAGGCAATTACATGCCCCGAATCCGATCTATGGCTCGAAGCCATGAAATCTGAAATGGAGTCTAAGTACACAAACCAAGTCTGGACCTTGGTTGATGTGCCTTGTAACACCCTAATCTGTCCAGGTCTGCAGCCCCATTCGGACTAAAGTATTTAACTTGGTAATCGTAAAAATTTAAAACTTTTCAAACACACTTTATTAATCCCAATAATATTTTTCAATACATATACAATACGGAGTATTCAACAATATTGCGGAAGCGATTTTAATATTGACATATCATAAATTGTTTCAAAACTTGTCACATCCATCCCGACAATCTCGCCCCATATGCCGCCAGGATCACATTCTGCTTTCTGCTTACCTGCGTGTAGCAAATAAAACACACTACACGCTCAGCAGTAAAGCTGAGTAAGCATATCTAATGCGTCGAACATCCATATAAACTGAATCTAAATTCACAATCAAAGCATTTGATATCATGCACACAATGCTCATTTCAGACATTCACAGTTTTGGTATTGTTCAGTTCATATCAATACATTTTATTCAATTCAGATACTATTTCAATAGTGCTCTTAAATTATTCTTAATCTAAGGCGAGATTATAACAATGCTCTTAGCTATTCTTAGTCTAAGGCCAGATCATAATAATGCTCTTAGCAATTCTTAGTCTAAGGCCAAATCATAATTTCCATAACCAGATTCTTTTAAGGCAATTATTAATCAGACACTTAAACTATGATTAGTTTAAGGCAATTGATTTTGGACACTTAACTGCAGTCAGTTAAGGCAATCAGACACTTAAACTATCACTAGTTTAAGGCAAATGATTCGGACACTTAACTGTAGTCAGTTAAGGCAACAACAATATAGCGATTGATCAACATTAGATCGGGCATTCCCAAACAAGTGATCCTCTAGTTTGGCCTATGAATCCCATTTATGCGTTTTTATCTAATTCATCAAATGTTCATGTCTTCATAAGCCTGTTCTAATACAAGATCTATTCTAGAGGTCTTCTAGATAGCCTTAACATCAATTAACTAATAGGTATATCTTAGAGTTCTTCTCGATACCGTTTAACAATACAAATCGTTTAATAATTATCAATATATTCATTACTCTCATGGCTGAATCATCAATAATCATTTTGATCAGTTAGTTCATCATTCATGATCATCCATAATAATCATTCATCATAATCATTAATCAACATAACAATTGATAACAAATAGCAGTCTAGTTTTGAGTGTTAACACTCTAACTTACCGTCATGCATCACATAATGTTTTATATGCCTAAAACATCATTTTTATTATACAAAATCATATTTGTATTGTTCATAATTAATTGTTATAAAAAATAGGATTTTAGAGCATATTTTCAGGAATATTTTCGTAGCAGGATCTAGAATTGAGGAAAATAATTTAAAATAATCATTTAATTTATAAAAATTGATTTATATAATTTTAAATAATACATTAATTCATAATAATCGATTTTTACAATTTAAATAATCAATTAATTCATTATAATCAACTTTTACAATTTAAATAATCAATTAATTAATTTTAATCGATTTTTACAATATAAATAATCGATTAATTCATAAAAAATCGATTTTTACAATTTAAATAATCCATTAATTCATAATAATCGATTTTTACAATTTAAATAATCAATTAATTCATAATAATCGATTTTTACAATTTAAATAATCAATTAATTAATTTTAATCGATTTTTACAATATAAATAATCGATTAATTCATAAAAAATCGATTTTTACAATTTAAATAATCCATTAATTCATAATAATCGATTTTTACAATTTAAATAATCAATTAATTCATAATAATCGATTTTTACAATTTAAATAATCAATTAATTCATAATAATCGATTTTTACAATATAAATAATCAATTAATTCATAATAATCGATTTTTACAACATAAATAATCGAATAAATGGTACTTACTTCGAACCACTAATCTGAATAAAATTCTAATCAATTTTTAGTAAGTAAATAATCGATTTTCGGCCACTGTTCATCATCTTCTTCCTCGGGTCAGTTTTAACATTATCATTTTTAATCACCAAACTTCAATTTAATTATATAAAAATGTTCTCCAATGTTCACAAATCATTTTAGAGTCATTAATTCGTAATTTTAACAACAGTTTAATTGTTTCTGATTCTTGGTTTTTCAAACATGTTAAACACAAAACTCAACCAAACGACCGTTTATGAACGTAGACACAATCTATATGAACATTCTAGTCACTAGATATATCTACGGGCTTACCTCGAAGCTTATCGAAGGTTTTGAGAATTTTCCGGCGAAACTTCCGGCGATGATAACTCTCAGCTCCGGCGACCTCTCACCAAATTGACAACACCAATGAACTCTCCACTAAACAAGGAAATGAATGATACTAAACTTACTAAGTTTTGGTGCAGAAATGGAAGCTGGTTTTTCCTCCTTATATAGGAAAATGGAGAAGGAAGAAGACAATCATGTAGCTAGTTCTGCGTAGGAAATGACTCACGATCGGCTGAGTGGAGGAGGGGGCGCCGTCTGCACAGTCTCCCTGATTGGGACCAGTTTTGGTTCCAGTTGGGGTACACTTTTTGGTCCAACTTTCTCCAAATTGAAATCCGTTCGCACCGTTGCGATCAGACAGTCGAATTCTATTCAACGACATACTTTTCATAATTATTTGTAATACTTTTTCCGACATCATATTTTTGGGTGGTTGACTTTGATAGAGTAAAAATTGGTTTAATTGACTTTTCTCATAAAAGGTTCTCTTATTTAATTCATATCAATTATTCTCATGATTTATTTTAACAAATCATTTAAATATTTACATTATAAACAAATTTTTCATTTACTCTTGATTTGGGTCTGTACTCTAGTTCCCAATCAATATCACACAATTAGTCAACATATTCGATTTATCTCTATGAGACTTATCCAGATTTTGATATTGGAAATTAAAACATATTTCATATCGGTCCAAAGCCCAACAATAATTTATTTTAATCAAAACAAATTTGATTAATTGAATTATTCATTAATAATTTTAGGATATGTTTTGGGGCGTTACATTTCTCCCCCCCTTAAAGAAATTTCGTCCTCGAAATTCTTCTAAGGTCCACAATCAACATTTGTTGTATTCATAATTAATCGTGACAACGTCATGTTCGCATGGTTACGTTTTATCTTATAGATACGTATTCTCAAATCGTTGATGTTACCAAACTCGTTCAATATTCGTGAGATTAATAAATTTCAATTAAGTAAGGCATTCACTGATCCTTTCAAAAGTTTCCTTCAAAGTGTGTAGTATTGTATACTTGACATATTTGCACATAGCTTCGTTCAGTGGCGAGTCTCGTTTGCACGTCATTGCTCAACGGAATTTTGTTTCTTGATTGAAAAGTTATTCAATATCCTTCATAGAAGGTTCACGATAGGCATACTTGAAAACTTGGAAGGTATATCAATTCATACGTCGTAAGCTTCAAGTTACTTAAATGGTCGTTGTCTTAAGGCATTAGCCATTTTGACTTTTTGTCTCATATTTGAACATATTTCAGGACAGCGAATCTAACTGTTCATGAGTCTCAATATGTCATATCGTAAGTAGACTGTAGCATTAACGAGCACGTCCTCATCTGTAGGTAAATCAAATCCATCTTTGCTGTACAAATTTTGACGGAGGATAACTACCCTTTTTCAAAGGTCAGGTTTTTGAGAGCCTATATATATCACGATTGTGGCCAGAGCATTTCACATTCTCACATTATGGAAGGAACATCTCGAACTTTTCCTTACACCATAAAATTCATTGGTCTACTTGGTAGTCATTCTCTTGGTAGAAATCCAAAGTTCATGGCTACGGCGGTGGATTTAGGAAGGGAATTGGTAAGGCGAAAAATTAGACTTACCTATGGAGGAGGCAACGTTGGCCTTCAAGGAGCTGTTGCTTCAACAGTCTATACCAATGGTGGTATAGTTAGAGGCTTCATACCAGGGTACATAGCAGCACGACAGGTCTACGGACCTACGTATGGTACAGAATACACAGTTTCAAGCAATTACTATAAGCATTTCGAGATGAATCATGTAGTGGAGGCCTTCATCGTACTTCCTGGAGGGATTGATACTATGGAAGGTTTGTTTACTTTGATCTCATTGGCATCTGAAGGGTTGCACAGTAAACCCATTGGTCTCTTGAATATTGACGGTTATTTTAATAACCTAATCAAATTTCTAGATGACGCAGTGAGGCAAAACTTCATGGCTTCTAGTCAGAGAAAACTTTTCATCTCTTCTTTCTTTATTGATGAGCTTTTAGACAAGCTAGCGTTTGCTAAAGCTTTTCCGGGTCCTGGGGCTAGTTATGACGAATTTGTAAATCCTGGGGCATTGGACTTAGACTTGCATTTGTAATTTTAGTTGAATTTATGTTGAAATAATATTGTCCATGAACATTATGAGTTAACCATAAATATTATTCTAAGCTGCATGGCCAGTGCAAGTCAGAAAAATATCTATTTTCAACATCAGAATGCATCATGTAAATATCAAACATTTTCTCAAGATGGGTCAAATGAAAGATTTCATTATACAATGGTTTCAACACATGTAGGTTCAAGAAAATATGAATATTCTGGAGATTCAAATCGAAAGATAATTTCTTGTTTACATAAGGTTTCTACATTATTCAATATATCCTCGAGCCCTTGTAGCACTTTAGGATCTTCACAGAGTATCATCATTGGGTTGGACTCTTTGAATTGCTTCGTTTTTTAGAGCGTTGACTTGTTCCTGAGCGAACAGGTTGATTTTGGACAGAAGTAACTCAATATGATTCAGGGTTAGAGGGACATTCTCTTCGGAAATGTCCAGGTTCACCACAAATTAGACATAATCCTTGTGCAAGCCACCAATCTCCCTGATGGTGTCTTTTACAAACATTACACTTTGGATGTTTCCATACCCTCATTTTGTTCATGGATGACGTCGATTGAATTGTCATTGATTTTCCCTTTTTCGAGTGAATGGCACAATCAATTTCTTGCAGGGGTCTCTTCCCATTTGAATTTGGTCGTTCATTTGGATTGACATTCTTATTCTTCACACTTTCATTGTAATCACTTAGATCTTTTTCGGCTTTGGAGATTAGATCGTATGCCTCAATGAAATCCATAGTTTGAATAGTGGATACGTGCGGCCTGAGGTCAGGTCGAAGTCTTTTGCGAAACTCCTCAATGCGGTCCGCCGCTGTACTCACCAGCGTGGATGCAAATTGAGCGAGATGGACAAATCATTGTCGGTATTCAGGGAGTGTCATATCTTCTTGCTTTAATTCGATAAATTCAGCACGTTTCTCTTCACGGAATCGAGCTGGTATATATTCCTTCTTGAACGCCCAATCGAAGCATTCCCAAGTCCAAGGTTTGGGTGTGTTTGGATTTTTGTCAGTACGTTTCCACCATTCGTAGGCTTCCTTTCGGAGCAATTGAGATGCAAATTTTGGATGATCAACGAGAGGTATGTTCAAATTTTGTAGTACACGAGCGGTCTGCTCGATCCATTCAAGAGCAATTTGGGGTTCAGCAATTCGATCTCCCAGAAACTCCTCAGCACCATTATCTTTCAAGGTTTTGAAAGTGGTCAAACGAGGTTGTGGTGGAGGTGGTTGAAACACAGGGGCATTAGTCATTTGTTGTAAGAAGTTTACCATTAAGGTAGGTAGCATAGCGTCAGGTTGATCTCCAATATTTTGATCATTTTGGGGAACATGTAGTGAGTTCACTTGTTCACTTTGAATAGGAGGTGTGAAACTAGATACTTCAATATGAACATTTTCGTGCCCATCGCTTGGCGCTTGGTTACTTTGATCGTGAGCGGTTTCTTGACTCATGCTACAATAATAGAAATTCCTTCGTTAGGATTCTTGACGAGTTGACAACGGATATTTATTCAGACTATATCGATGTTTAAGTCACTAATCGTGTCATAACAATGCGTCACTTCATTCAACAAGATTGAGCTATCCATAGCTTCTAGCAAGTAGGTTCCTTTGAATTTGACTGAACAGATTGTCAATACATAGTAAAGGGTAGCGATTCTTGATCGTCAGTTTGTCTGTCTTAACAGAGATGTGGTAGTATCCTTGACCGTAAGTCAATCTTAGAGAGCACAATGGATTCTCTAAGCTGATCAAATAAGTCATAGATACGAAATAAGGATAACGTCAATTTCCTTGTATGACATTTTCAACAAAGTTTTGCAAGGAATTGTTGCTGAATGAACTATTTCGATTCGTATAATATAATCGCATATTTGCGTCGTAATGAGTTAGACATCAGAATGGGATACTTTTAGACAACAGAGTTTATTGATTCTAGACGTTCGTGTTTAAATCAGCAATCCGATCATCTTCAGTCCACATGAGGATCTTTGACAGCAGCTTTGCGAATGTTATTCAACATTAGGCGTTTCTTCATAGTCGTCTCACTTCTATGCGACTTTGCGAGATAGATCAGCTTCGTCAATCGCGATATGATAAGTACGTTGATAACGTATCACAATTTTTTTTATTCTTTCGTCTCTTCACCGAGTACGAAAAATCTACTTGAGTCTATGCTCGATATAATTTCACTACTAACAATTGTTATCTAATGAGAATTTTAACAAAGTCAATATTTATCTAATAAATTCTCACACCTTTCCTGGAGCAGAGGGATGCGAGAGTCGTGGATGTGACTGACACTTTTTTTTTAATTCAAATTTTGATCCGAAGATCGGTTTTAAAACCATTTGCTCTGATACCAAACTGTAACACCCTAATCCGTCCAGGTTTGCAGCCCCATTCGGACTAAAGTATTTAACTTGGTAATCGTAAAAATTTAAAACTTTTCAAACACACTTTATTAATCCCAATAATATTTTTCAATACATATACAATACGGAGTATTCAACAATATTGCGGAAGCGATTTTAATATTGACATATCATAAATTGTTTCAAAACTTGTCACATCCATCCCGACAATCTCGCCCCATCTGCCGCCAGGATCACATTCTGCTTTCTGCGTACCTGCGTGTAGCAAATAAAACACACTACACGCTCAGAGCGGTAAAGCTGAGTAAGCATATCTAATGCATCGAACATCCATATAAACTGAATCTAAATTCATAATCAAATCATTTGATATCATGCACACAATGTTCATTTCAGACATTCACAATTTTGGTATTGTTCAGTTCATATCAATACATTTTATTCAATTCAGATACTATTTCAATAGTGCTCTTAAATTATTCTTAATCTAAGCCCAGATTATAACAATGCTCTTAGCTATTCTTAGTCTAAGGCCAGATCATAATAATGCTCTTAGCTATTCTTAGTCTAAGGCCAAATCATAATTTCCATAACCAGATTCTTTTAAGGCAATTATTAATCAGACACTTAAACTATATTTGTTTAAGGCAATTGATTTCGGACACTTAACTGCAGTCAGTTAAGGCAATCAGACACTTAAACTATCACTAGTTTAAGGCAAATGATTCGGACACTTAACTGTAGTCAGTTAAGGCAACAACAATATAGCGATTGATCAACATTAGATCGGGCATTCCCAAACAAGTGATCCTCTAGTTTGGTCTATGAATCCCATTTATGCGTTTTTATCTAATTCATCAAATGTTCATGTCTTCATAAGCCTGTTCTAATACAAGATCTATTCTAGAGGTCTTCTAGATAGCCTTAACATCAATTAACTAATAGGTATATCTTAGAGTTCTTCTCGATACCGTTTAACAATACAAATCGTTTAATAATTATCAATATATTCATTACTCTCATGGCTGAATCATCAATAATCATTTTGATCAGTTAGTTCATCATTCATGATCATCCATAATAATCATTCATCATAATCATTAATCAACATAACAATTGATAACAAATAGCGGTCTAGTTTTGAGTGTTAACACTCTAACTTACCGTCATGCATCACATAATGTTTTATATGCCTAAAACATCATTTTTATTATACAAAATCATATTTGTATTGTTCATAATTAATTGTTATCAAAAATAGGATTTTAGAGCATATTTTCAGGAATATTTTCGTAGCAGGATCTAGAATTGAGGAAAATAATTTAAAATAATCATTTAATTTATAAAAATTGATTTATATAATTTTAAATAATCCATTAATTCATAATAATCGATTTTTACAATTTAAATAATCAATTAATTCATTATAATCGATTTTTACAATTTAAATAATCAATTAATTAATTTTAATCGATTTTTACAATATAAATAATCGATTAATTCATAAAAAATCGATTTTTACAATTTAAATAATCCATTAATTCATAATAATCGATTTTTACAATTTAAATAATCAATTAATTCATAATAATCGATTTTTACAATTGAAATAATCAATTAATTAATTTTAATCGATTTTTACAATATAAATAATCGATTAATTCATAAAAAATCGATTTTTACAATTTAAATAATCCATTAATTCATAATAATCGATTTTTAAAATTTAAATAATAAATTAATTCATAATAATCGATTTTTACAATTTAAATAATCAATTAATTCATAATAATCGATTTTTACAACATAAATAATCGATTAAATGGTACTGACTTCGAACCACTAATCTGAATAAAATTCTAATCGATTTTTAGTAAGTAAGTAATCGATTTTCGGCCACTGTTCATCATCTTCTTCCTCGGGTCAGTTTTAACATTATCATTTTTAATCACCAAACTTCAATTTAATTATATAAAAATGTTCTCCAATGTTCACAGATCATTTTAGAGTCATTAATTCGTAATTTTAACAACAATTTAATTGTTTATGATTCTTGGTTTTTCAAACATGTCAAACACAAAACTCAACCAAACGACCGTTTAAGAACGTAGAAACAATCTATATGAACATTCTAGTCACTAGAAATGGAAGCTGGTTTTTCCTTCTTATATAGGAAAATGGAGAAGAAAGAAGACAATCATGTAGCTAGTCCTGCGTAGGAAATGACTCACGATCGGCTGAGTGGAGGAGGGGGCGCCGTCTGCACAGTCTTCCTGATTCGGACCAATTTTGGTTCTAGTTGGAGTACACGTTTTGGTCCAACTTTCTCCAAATTGAAATCCGTTCGCACCGTTGCGATCAGACAGTCGAATTCTATTCAACGACATACTTTTCATAATTATTTGTAATTACTGAGTCAGTTTCAAAATAGTGTTTCAAAAATTATTTTTCCTCTGTCTAAAAATATTTTACTTAGTCAGTTTCAAAATAGTGTGTCAAAATTTCTTAAAAATATTTTTTTTTGGATACATATTTTTTTATGGTAAGAAAAATACACTTTAAATATTTTTTTGTACATCGTTTGACACACAAAATAATTTTTGGACTCATTTTTTTCTCCCCTACTCAAATACATTGAATAGGAGACATTATTATTTGAGGAGCGTCCATTGATATTCTCGTTGTCCAAAACAACGAGTAAGAAGCCAATGCCCTTCTCATCGCACTTGGCTTGGGCCCTTTATGTTTGCGCATTATTTCCACTTTAATCGATTAAATTTTCTAAATTAATCGATTATATCCAGTTCCTTACCGTTGGATTTCTCAAGCCTTCAGTATAAATCGAGTTTTTTTATTCATTTAATCGATTAGTGCTCACAGCGCAGTCTAATCGATTTTTCCATCAAACTTAATCGATTAAGATTGCATTCTTTGCTGAAAACTTTTTCCAATTAATCGATTTTTATTCTTCACCTTAATCGATTAGTTCAGACAGCGTCGTCTAATCGATTACTTTCTCCACTTTAATCGATTAATTTTGTCTGGTGCCTATTCTCAGCCTGCTCCAACGGTTCTATTTTCTTCAGCCTATTTACTCCCTCATTCTCCTTCATTTTAAGAAACAACTCTTGCACTCCAATATCTTTATTGAGCTATATTCATTTCTTGCTTCCATCTTCCTCATCAAATATTATTTTGAGAGTTAGAAATATTTTCATTGAGTGCTAAAGAAATTGTCATCCATAGAACTTTCATATTTCAACACTTATTGCTCAATTGTGTGAGCTTTCATTCTTGTGTTGTAAACTCAATCCTATTTGAGTCGTGCTAAGACTTATGTAATTCAAGTCTTGTTGTTGTTAAGGCTTGTGTGACTCAAGTGTTGTTGTAAGAAGTTGAGGCTTGTGTGATTCAAGTTCTCGAGTTGTACCGGTTTTTCAAGCATCCGTTGAAGCTTGAAGTTTAGTAAGACTTTCGAGAGAGTCTCTCGGAGGACTGGACTAGCCACGATGTGGTGAACCAGTATAAATCTCAGTGTTCTTCTTTCCTTTACTTTTTAATTTATTCTTGCGATTTTTATATCACACACGCGAAAAACGCACATTTTTGAAAACAACTCTATTCACCCCCACTCTAGAGTTGCACATTTGTCTAACAGTGAATCGACTTATTTTCAAGAATGTGCGTTTTTCGCGAGATTTATACTGGTTCACCACCTCGTGGCTAGTCCAGTCCTCCGAGAGACTCTCTTGAAAGTCCTACTAATATTCAAGCTTCAACGGGTGCTTGAAAAACCGGTACAACTTGAGAATTTGAATCTCACAAGCCTCACTTTTCTTACAACAACAAGACTTGAGTCACACAAGTCTTAAGAACAACACTCAAATAAGATTGAGTTTACAACACAAGAATGAAGCTCACAAAAGAGCAAGTAATGTTTAAAATGTAAGTTCTATGGATGACAATATCTTTGCACTCAAGAAAAATAATATATATAGATCTAGCTCTCAAAATAGTATTTGATTATCAAGAGATGGAGCAAGAATCAAAAATAATGAATGAGAGGATTGGACTGCTTGTATTGTGTTTTGAATGAAGGAAGAAGAGGGATTATATAGGTGAAAGAAGGATATGTCCGTTGGGGCAAGAAATTGGCTAAGTATGAGATTCAACAGACAAAAAATCGATTTGTTCAAAGAGGGAAAATCGATTAGATGCTTCTGAGTAAAATTTCTTCTGCGCTCAGGTGGCTAATCGATTAAATTTGAACTTGTTTAATCGATTTTTAAAAGAAATCGATTTCCCAAAATGTGAAGAAATCGATTAAAAAAACTAGGCGAGAAAACCCAATCAGCGATAGAGAGGAAGTCGATTTTCAAACAAATAGAAAATCGATTAATACTGCGAATTTCTCACAGACAGCAAGAATCAACCAGTGGCGAGATAGAGAAGGACAATTGTCCTTATTTTGTTGTTCCCAACATGATTCTTGAGACAAAGGCTCCCAATCAAATCCTAAGTTTATTCAAAAAATAATTTTGAATCAATGGGGTGATTTGAGATAAAGGGTATAGAAATTAAGTCCAAAAAACAGTTTGTGTGTCAAAGGATCTCAAAAACAAATATCTAGAGTAAAAGTATTTTTGCTTCCCAAAAGTATTTTTCTACTATCAAAAGAAATATTTAAAATTTTTTGACACATCTTTTGTAACTGGCTCAATAGATTTATTTTTGAATCATTAAAGGATTTTTTTTAATAGACTTCAAAAATAAATATAAGTTTTTTTTAATGAATATCCCTCAATAAAGTAAGTTTATAAGTAAAAAGATATTTTGTCATCCTTACAAATTTTCTAGACTCAAAGAAGTAAAAGTCTTCAGAAAGCTTCTCTTTACTTCAAGATCTTGCGTAGGGACAATGAACGGTAGTCGTTGTGAATTTCTTGATGTGTCTTTTGCTTTCTTGAACCAAAAATTAAATTTTCGTTCTTCGTAGCGTTTCTCATTTATCAAAACCTGAAAGATTAATTTCAAAAAAAATATCTAAAAGGGTTTGAACTCATGTCCAACAATTTCCCCCTTTTTGATAATGACAAACATAGTTGAGATAAGAGCAAAATAGTCAAAAAAAACTTTCCTTTGATTGAAGAGTTCCCCCTGCAAGTAAGAAGTAAATGGAAGTAAAACGGAGTGATAGCGGAAAACGTTTTGAAAAGATTTTCTCAACTATCCTTCCTTCCCCCTTTTGGCATTATCAAAAGGTCCTTCCCCCTTAAGCTAAGCCAGGGTAGTTAAGGATAGCCAAAAAAAACAAGTTTCGAAAAAATTTCGAAAATTTTTGCAAGATTTTCCCTTAAAAGTTAACTAGTTCTATTTGATTTTCAAAGGGACAATATGTTCTAGGAGAGAAACATATTGCCAAACAATCACATAAGCAATAATAATTGGAGTTTAAACAAACAACCAACAAGGAGCTATCATAATTTCATAAACAAGAATCAAGTCATGATAAAAAAAATCATTAGTCCTTAAAGTTTAAAAACAAGGACAAAGAGAATTTGCCGGCCTATGTCCTCCAGAAACGCTATGACGTGGACCTCGGTATGAGCGAGAGTAGCGGGAATCCTCAAGGCAGGAGACTCGAACGGTAAGATGTCTGATGTCATCACGAACACATGTGATGGCATCCAAAATCCTCCAGACCCAAGAAGGCTCGGTCTCATCCGCTCTCGGTTTTGGGCGTCGGCGTCGGGCTTCTCTTACCGTGGCTCGGCTAGTTTCTTCCCCTGCATTGCTTGTTCCTTCGCCAGCATTGCTAGGTCCAGCTCTAGAGCGGCTACGAATGGCCTCGGTCTCGGCTTCACTCTCAAGGATGCCTTCAGTTTGCTCGATCACTCCTTGTTGAGGCATTTCACCCTCGTTCCGGCAAACGAAACGGATGAACTTCGTCTCTTGGATGAAGCACGTCTTCGTCACTGGTACCCTTATGTCCCGTGAAAAGTCCACCCCCGAATTGAGAAGGATCAGCATAATAGGGACGGAAAAATGAAGGTGATGGAGTCGAGAGCCATCACGTAGAGCAATGAGAAAGAAATGGATCCAATCAAATTTGACATCGTTCAAAAGAACATGAAACAAGCGGATATCATCCTTTTTAACGACGCCATGGTTTGAGTCTCGAGGCAACAAGACATAACAAAAAATGTATTGAAGAACCCGTTGTGTCAAAGTGAGATTGGTGACACTCGGGTTTGAGGAGTTGGCGTATGAAAGCCTATGAAAAGGGACGCCGAGTTGTTGCCAAATGGTTTTGTCCTCAAAGGTGTTGTCAAAATTTCCACGGATGTCACCTTGACAGAGACCAAGAATAGCCGTCAAGGTCTTTGCGGTAACCGTAATGGTTTTGCCGTCAACATCAGCAACCAAGTCCGGATTATCTCCGAGAGTGATGCGGAGAGTTGAATAAAATTGACAAATGAGATTAGGACAATAAAAGTCATATTTCAAAGAGATAAACTTTAGCAAACCTTGCCATTGGAAGGGAGCTTTGAACGGGGCATAGGTTACGTCATTGAAGAGGGCCGGCTCAACGATCTTTAGTGAGATAATCTCCCTGTCCAGAAACTCTTTGTGGAACTTCTCAACATCCGAGGTGTTGGCGAAACGGATGTTGGATTGAGTATGGACGTAGGTTAGGCTGTCCAATCTCCAAATCGCACCTAAGGTTGGGACGTGAGGCGGCTTCTCCGGTCTTCTCCTTGGCATTTTGATGAAATTGAAGATGAATTTGGGAGAAATTCAAAGAAATTTGGCCAAGAATTTGAAGAAAAGAGCGAGGAAATCGAACCTAGGGTTCGTTGGTGCTCGTCGCTGCTTGAGGAAGAAGAAGGGTTTAGATCTGATTTGATTCAGATTGGATATTTGATGCACTGAAACGAAGAATAAATCGATTGCGTAAGAACGGCTAATCGATTTCGAATGATGAGCAGAGGCAGTAACTCGCTCAGACTATCCGAATCGATTAAACTAGAAGTTACTGAATCGATTAGAAGAAGTAACAAATAATCGATTAGATAGTAGTGGAGGCCAAAAAAACAGTTTTGAAGGGTGCTGAAACATTTGTTGTGGAAGGGTTTACAATGAACGGTATTTTTCTCAAAAAAAATCATCAATTTCAACCAAAAATTTTGCCAAGAAGAGAAATACCTGTAAAAGACCCTGCAAAAAAGATTTATTGCATCTCCGATGCTCAAGTTAGTACATATAAACACACGAATAGATGAGTTCATTGAGATGTCCAAAATACCAAGTTCATTCCTAATGTGGAAGAAACTCTCCCTACTAAGGGGTTTCGTGAAAATGTCCGCCAATGGATGTTTCGTTTCAACAAACTCAATTGTGACATCTCCCTTTTGGACATGATCTCGAATGAAGTGATGCCTAATTTCTATGTGTTTAGTCCGCGAGTGAAGAACGGGGTTCTTCGATAGACCAATAGCACTCATATTGTCACACCTAATTGGGATGTGATCAAGTATGAGGCCGAAATCCACTAGTTGCTGTTTTAGCCAAAGCATTTGGGCACAACAACTTCCGGCAGCGACATATTCCGCTTCGGTGGTGGAAAGTGCAATACTAACCTGCTTCTTACTAAACCACGAGATTAGAGAATGACCGAATAAGTGGCAAGTACCGCTGGTACTTTTCCTATCGAGTTTGCAACCTGAAAAATCCGAGTCGGAATAGAGATGACATGTCGAACCTTTGGGATACCAAAGACCTACGTTCAACATGCTCGCGAGATATCGCATAATCCTTTTGATCGCAACCAAGTGCGACTCTTTAGGACATGATTGATACCTAGCGCATATACAAACAGAGTACATGATATCCAGTCTACTCGTGGTAAGGTAAAGTAAAGATCCGATCATACCTCGATAGCGTTTGATATCTACCTCTTTACCTTTTTCGTCCTTGTCGAGATAACAAGAGGTGCTCATTGGCGTGTCAATGGATTTGGATTCGGTAACATCGAATCTCTTAAGCAATTCCCTGCAATATTTCGTTTGACACACGAATGTTCCTTCTTTGCATTGTCTAATTTGCAGCCCAAGGAAGAATTTTAATTCTCCCATCATCGACATTTCAAATTCACTTTGCATCATATCGGAAAAATCCCTGCACAAAACCTCGTTAGTAGCACCGAATATGATATCATCTACGTAAACTTGAACCAAAAGGATGTCTTGGTTATCTTTCTTGATGAAAAGAGTAGTGTCGACTTGACCCCGTTTGAAATCATGGTCCAAAAGAAATTTGCTTAATCGTTTATACCAAGCACGAGGTGCTTGTTTGAGACCATAAAGCGCCTTTTTGAGTTTGAAGACATGTTCGGGAAACTTAAAGTCTTCGAAACCCGGGGGTTGTTCTACATACACTTCCTCTTGAATGATACCATTAAGGAAGGAACTTTTAACATCCATTTGATAAAGTTTAAAATCCATCGTAGATGCAAATGCAAGTAATAAACGAATAGCTTCTAAACGTGCAACCGGTGCATAAGTTTCTTCATAATCAATGCCTTCTTCTTGATTGTAGCCTTTAGCTACAAGCCTAGCTTTGTTTCTAGTGATTACTCCGTTTTTGTCGAGTTTGTTACGAAACACCCATTTTGTGCCAATAACGGAATGATCATTAGGGCTAGGCACAAATTCCCAAACATCATTGTGTTTAAATTGGTTAAGCTCCTCCTACATTGCCATAGACTAGTGGTCATCATTAATAGCATCCAAAACGGTTGTTGGTTCAATTTGAGAAACAAAGGCCATGTGATTTATTGTGTTCCTAAGAGAATTACGAGTAGAAACTCCCTGCGTTATGTGACCAATGACATTGTCAATCCGGTGATTCTTCAACATTCTCCACTCCTTAGGAAGCTCCGTTTGCTCCTGCATTTTCTCTTCTTCCGGTTCCTTTTCCTTAACGATTTCTTCTTCATCGTCATAAGAACCTGCAACATTATCAACAATACCTTTTCTCGCCAAGCAAGCATCAAATTCATCCAAGACAACATGAATAGACTCCTCTACGGTCTTAGTACGCTTGTTGAACACTCTATATGCCTTACTACGAAGAGAATAACCTAAGAAAATTCCTTCATCCGACTTAGCATCAAATTTTCCCAAATTATCTTTTCCATTATTATGAATAAAAACTTTACATCCAAAGACATGAAAATAGGAAAGGTTAGGCTTTCTTCCTTTGTAAAGTTCGTAGGGCGTTTTCTTGAGTATCGGTCTAATGACGGCTCGATTTAACACGTAGCATGCGGTACTCACGACATCCACCCAAAAATATTTAGGAAGGTTAGCCTCATTGAGAATAGTTCTAGCCATCTCTTCAAGAGATCTATTTTTCCGTTCAACCACTCCATTTTGTTGTGGTGTACGGGGGGGCGAGAAGTTATGCTCAATGCCTAATTCGTCACATAAGGCTTCAAAGCCATCTTGATCGAATTCTCCCCCATGATCACTTCTAATGGATGAAATGTGACAATCTTTTTCATTTTGAACCAATTTGTTAAATTTCTTAAAAACATTAAGAGCATCATACTTATGAGCAAGAAAAAGTGTCCATGTAAACCTCGAATACTCATCAACGATAACAAAGCCAAAGTAATTACCTCCTAAACTCATAGTCCTTGAAGGTCTAAAAAGGCCCATGTGCAAAAGTTGTAATGGCCTAGTCGTAGAAACAACGTTCTTTGACTTAAACGAGGCCCTTACTTGCTTCCCTTTTTGACATGCATCACAAATTAGATTCTTCTCAAACTTAAGTTTTGGAACACCAATTACTAAGTCTTTAGAAACCAACTTATTAAGATGGTCCATATTAACGTGAGCTATCCGACGATGCCATAACCACGTTTCTTCCTCTTTGGTAATGAGGCACTTAGCTAAGATAGACGGGGAATTTTCAAGATCAAACATGTAAATGTTATCTACTCTACTACCACAAAGAATAGTCCTATTGTCACACAAGCGTTCTACAATGCATTCACTAGAATCAAAGATGACACGGTTACCTCTATCGCACAATTGACTAATGCTAAGAAGGTTGTGCTTGAGGCCCTCAGCAAGAAGAACGTTCTCAACGGTTGTAGCATTGTCTCTCCCGACGGTGCCACTTCCAATGATCCTTCATTTGTTGTTGTCACGAAAAATGACATTGCCACCTTTGAAATACTCTAAACTCCTAAATTTGGATGCATCTCCGGTCATGTGCTTGGAGCATCCGCTATCGAGATACCAAGAGGTACTTAAAGCCTTCAAGCACACCTACAAAAAGATATCAAGGAGACGGTTTAGGTACCCATGTATTGTTGGGTCCTTTTTGGTTAGCATATGTGCGATGTGTGTGCGTTTGTTGGAAATGCCTAATTTTGGTGAAGCACACGGGTGCAATGTGACCTATCTTATTACAATAATGGCAAATAACATTTGGATTTTCATCCTATATGGTTGAGTGTAATGAGTTCTAGGTTTGCTAGGATGTGCTCTTCTAGTTTGATTATTTATCCTAGCATTTTTATTCCCCCTAGCTTTAACAAATGTTGTTTTTCTAGGTTGGTTTTTCTTATATCCAAGTCCTTCACCATTACTAACTTTTTGCTTAAGTATTTTATCTAAGGTGTTTGAAGCATTATTAAACTTTCCCAATTTGCTCTCTAAACTAGCAACCTTAGCTTTTAGTGATGTACAACTAGAGCATGTAGAAGAAGAAGTAGTTGAAGGTTCTAGTGGCCTTTTTCCAAAAGAAATAATTTCTTGTTTAAGTTTATCATTTATATTTTTGAGTTCTTTTACATCATTCTCAAAAATCAGGATTTTTTGTTTAACTTCATTATTTTCTTTGGAAGCCTTTTTAAACATTCCTACAAGTTCTTCTACAATGCAAATAACATCATTAAGAGTTAGAGGATCATTGGGAGAAGGTTCTTGATCACGTACCTCTTTTTATGTTTCACCATCCTCAATGGCCATGAGACAAAGATTGGCCACTTCCTCCGTTTCCGAGTCTTCACTCCTGGAGCCATCGTTCTCCCAAGAAATGTAGGCACGTTGCTTCTTCGGTGCCCTCTTGTCCTTCTCGTTCTTGAGCTTTGGACACATTTGTTTGATGTGTCCAATTTCACCACACTTGGGTGGAGTGTTCTTCTTGGCTCCCCTCTTGAGCATCATCTTCTTGAATTTTCAGACAAAGAGTCCGAGGTCGGTGTCGTCGCTGTCATCATCTTCATCATCAACGTTGTTGTGGGATGATGTTGTTGCGGGTAGAGCAATAGACCTCTTGCTCTTCTCTTCAACCACCTTTGAGAGTTGGGTGGTTTCGTAGGTAATGAGATTACCTCGAAGAGCATCATAGGTTGTTGTTTGGAAGTCACGACCTTCTTCAATTGCGTCCACCTTTGAAAGCCATTTGGGGGATAGGCTTCACGGCACCTTTCTCACAAGCTCTCGGTCGGTGTATGTCTTTCCGAGAAGATTGAAAGGATTGATGATGTTAGAGAATCTCTCAAACACTTCCTCAATCTTCTCATTTTCCTTGATAGAGAAGAGTTCATACTCGTGAGTGAGGTGGTCTATTTTGGCCTCCTGAACCTGCGTGGTTCCTTCGTAGGTGACCTCCAATTTTTCCCACATTTGTTTTGCAGTTTCACACTGCGAGATTTTGCGGTAATCATCCGCATTAACACTGCAATAAATCATGTTTATTGCCTTTACGTTGAGCTCCATCTTTTTGCAATCTTTGTCGGTGAACTCCTCTTCGGTTTTGGGGACGTTGACCTCACAGACTTTCTTCATCGGGACTCCGCATCCGTTCTTCACAATCAACCACAGCTTGTAGTCGTTAAATTGGATAAAGATTCTCATCCTTTCCTTCCAGTACGAGTATTTTGTTCCATCGAACAAAGGTGGTCTCGTGGTTGATTGTCCCTCGGTCACTCCTGCGTTGAACATCCTTGATGCCATTTGATCTTTTAGTTCCTGAAAAATAACATATTCGAAGAACTTCCTGCTCTGATACCAATTGTTAGACAAATGTGCAACTCTGGAGGGGGGGTGAATAGAGTTGTTTTCAAGAATGTGTGTTTTTCGCGTGTGTGAAATAATAAAATCGCAGGAATAAATAAAAGGAGTAAGGGAAAGAAGAATACCGAGATTTATACTGGTTCACCACCTCGTGGCTAGTCCAGTCCTCCGAGAGACTCTCTCGAAAGTCCTACTAATATTCAAGCTTCAACGGGTGCTTGAAAAACCGGTACAACTTGAGAACTTGAATCTCACAAGCCTCACTTTTCATACAACAACAAGACTTGAGTCACACAAGTCTTAAGAACAACACTCAAATAAGATTTAGTTTACAACACAAGAATGAAGCTCACAAAAGAGCAAGTAATGTTTAAAATGTAAGTTCTATGGATGACAATATCTTTGCACTCAAGAAAAATAATATATATAGATCTAGCTCTCAAAATAGTATTTGATTATCAAGAGATGGAGCAAGAATCAAAAATAATGAATGAGAGGATTGGACTGCTTATATTGTGTTTTGAATGAAGGAAGAAGAGGGATTATATAGGTGAAAGAAGGATATGTCCGTTGGGGCAAGAAATTGGCTAAGTATGAGATTCAACAGACAAAAAATCGATTTGTTCAAAGAGGGAAAATCGATTAGATGCTTCTGAGTAAAATTTCTTCTGCGCTCAGGTGGCTAATCGATTAAATTTGAACTTGTTTAATCGATTTTTAAAAGAAATCGATTTCCCAAAATGTGAAGAAATCGATTAAAAAAACTAGGCGAGAAAACCCAATCAGCGATAGAGAGGAAATCGATTTTCAAACAAATAGAAAATCGATTAATACTGCGAATTTCTCACAGACAGCAAGAATCAACCAGTGGCGAGATAGAGAAGGACAATTGTCCTTATTTTGTTGTTCCCAACATGATTCTTGAGACAAAGGCTCCCAATCAAATCCTAAGTTTATTCAAAAAATAATTTTGAATCAATGGGGTGATTTGAGATAAAGGGTATAGAAATTAAGTCCAAAAAACAGTTTGTGTGTCAAAGGATCTCAAAAACAAATATCTAGAGTAAAAGTATTTTTGCTTCCAAAAGTATTTTTCTACTATCAAAAGAAATATTTAAAATTTTTTGACACATCTTTTGTAACTGGCTCAATAGATTTATTTTTGAATCATTAAAGGATTTTTTTTAATAGACTTCAAAAATAAATATAAGTTTTTTTTAATGAATATCCCTCAATAAAGTAAGTTTATAAGTAAAAAGATATTTTGTCATCCTTACAAATTTTCTAGACTCAAAGAAGTAAAAGTCTTCAGAAAGCTTCTCTTTACTTCAAGATCTTGCGTAGGGACAATGAACGGTAGTCGTTGTGAATTTCTTGATGTGTCTTTTGCTTTCTTGAACAGAAAATTAAATTTTCGTTCTTCGTAGCGTTTGTCATTTATCAAAACCTGAAAGATTAATTTCAAAAAAAAATATCTAAAAGGGTTTGAACTCATGTCCAACAGCTAGTTATGTCCTTGGCATAAGAATCTACCGAGATAGATCAAGAAAGTTAATCGGTCTGAATCAAAGTACATATATAGATAAAATCCTTGATCAATTTAGCATGTCTAACTCAAAGAAAGGATCTTTACCTATGACACCGGGCACGGTTCTTTCCAAGAGCTAGAGTCCTTCTACTCCCGAGCAGAAGGAACTCATGATGAAGGTTCCATACGCTTCTGCGATTGGATCCATCATGTACGCCATGATATGTACTAGACCTGATGTCTCATTCGCTTTAAGCGTGACTAGCAGATACCAGGGAAGTCCAGGAGAAGCACACTGGACAGCAGTCAAGAACATCCTCAAGTATCTTCGGAATACTAAGGATGCATTCTTGGTATACGGTGGTGAGGAAGAGCTAAAGGTGGTCAGTTACACTGATGCTAGCTTCCAAACCGACAGAGACGATTCAAAATCACAAGCAGGATATTTGTTTTGCCTGAATGGCAGAGTTTTTAGCTGGAAGAGCTTCAAGGAGGATACAACCGCCAATTCGACTACAGAGGCTGAGTACATAGCTGCCGCCGAGGCAGCTAAAGAAGCTATTTGGATCAAGAAGTTCATTACTGAACTTGGAGTGGTTTCTAGTATTAATAGGTCCATGGGCATTCGACCGATGCCAGATTGGCCATAGTGCAAGTGGGAGATTGTTGGAGTTGTGCCCTGATGGCCAACTATTTATCATTATTCTATCATGTATAGGCAGATATAATATGTTTACACATCTCATGCTAATGTAAACAAATCTTATATTCCTAGATTTATATTTAAAGATGTTTATCAGATAGTGTTATTCTGCTGATGAGACTAACATCTTGAAATAAATATTTATCTGAATGTCCATAGTCGAGTATTAACGAGAGTGGGATATCATTAATGCATGTGAGACTAGTGTGTGTTGGATGTTTGACTTAGTCTCATAGTCAATGACGGTGTGTTCGCATCCGCACATGGGTAGATATTATCTGGAGATAATAGGATGCCGGACTGACCCATCTTAAAGATGTTGCTTGAACTTTTAGTTCATGCTCTAAGCATCTTTAGCGCGACCACGGGTGTAACTATCCTTCGACTTGAAGTATTATGTTTTCTGCATATGTGAACCCACATACTTTGATGCATCGTCCTAAACTATATGAAATAAGGATGGTATACATGCTTTGTTTTGGGTATGCCGCAACGCGTATTCTGAAACGTAGATTACGTACATAGGATTTGTCACTACTCTTTTTAAAGAGATTAATGTCTTATGGGGCCCACTGATAAGTTATGACTAAGGAAATTGCATGGCCATGCTGAGATGCTTTTATGACGTCTGTTCCTATTAGTCAGACTTGATAAGCAGTGAATGACTTAATGGATACAAGTTGGATTTTATTAATCCCTTGCATTAAGTTTAGACATTGAGACAAAGGGATACAGTTACACGGAGTGTGAGTCGTGGAAAGGTTTTGACTGTGCAAACGTCTTAACTTATAATATGGGGGCAATAATGTGTTGCTAGATACCGCTTATTGCTTATAGTGTTGGTGCAGAGCCAATACTGTGGCCAGCTTTATAAGTGCTTATACGGGTCACACACTTTGGACAATTTAAGGAGTAAGATTAAAACAATGGGATAATAAGTAATTTGTATATTTGTAAAATAGTAAAATAAAATATTTTGGAGTATAATATATATTATATATACGGTTTATATATATAATTAATATATATGATAACAACGAAATATATATATAAATATATTATATGTTGAATATTTTATTTTGGTTTGTCATTTTAATTATGAAAATAATTATTTTGACATAAACTATTTAAAGTATATTTGTATACTTGTTTAAAATGACATTGGTATTTTTATTTGATATAAAATTAATTTTTACATTAATTTTTGATGTCAAATAAAATACACTTTGAACATTTAAGTGGAGAAGAATTTTGAAAATCCTTCCCATATCATCTTGTTCGGCCATAAGGATTTAAAGGATCAAAATTAGTCTTTGATTAATAGTTCAATTTTTACCTTTAGCTTAATGACAAAAGTTTGATTAGTCACTTTGTATTGTTTTGTTTTCTTTTTGATCCACGGCACAATTGAGATAAAAGGGTGCGAAGATTATCAATTTGAGTAATCATAATATTCGGCCATAGGTTTTCTAGTGAGAGAAAAATATTAGTTTGGTTCTATTTATATCATTTTGTGTATAGAAAATATCTATAATATTTTCTAAATATTATTAGAAATATTTTCTATAAGAAATATACAAGATTATTATTATCCCAATTTTAATCTTTTTATTTTATACTACTATAATCTTTACTAGCATAAAGATTGTGGTAGACTCCGGCGTTGTTCGTGTGTCAAAGTTGGAGACCGGACGCTTGAACGGTTACGTTTGCACTTTCAACGCTCTTCCTACGACTTCTTCGTTTTTACCGCTTACGGAGAAAGGTATAAATTTCTTACTACTATATGTTTTACTACGTGATTCTCGGCAAGATAATCATGTTAGGATGTTAAAAATTTTTATATTCCACTGTCTATCCTTGCATGATTACCTTTCAGCCTATTGTTCTTGATATAATATAGATATGGAATCATAAGTTGGCCTCCAGGGCTCACTTATATTCAACATGGCTTGCATTTATAATATCTGTTTGTTCGATCAGACAACACCATTCCTCTACTACAGCACGCATGCACAGTTCGTCATCATGTGCTGCAATCGTGGGATGCGTTATCTGATCGAAAAAACCATTACGACCGTGTTGGGAAAATTATTATAGATTTTAACGATGATGTATTTAGATTGTAATATGGACTTTAGGTCACCCCCAATATTCAATGTAATTTTTCTTTTTAGAAATATTGTTAAAACCGAGTTCTTAAGATTTCCAATAAAGTTGTGATATTTCACTATGTGGTTTGATGTCAATCTTTGGAGACTTAATCAAATTCAGTGATATGGAAATTGGAATTCTTGATCGGATATGCCATAGACAAGCAAGGAATTCTCAAAGCAGTTGATTACTTTGAAGATTTTCTAATCCGGAACACTACACAGTAACTGGATGTATCACTATAATCCGCTGAAGGCTAAGTCATCCGGATCGACTAGCGCGGATCTCTTTCTCACCTGGATGTCTATGAATGACTTTTCCGGAATTGCCAGCAAAGAACCGGATGCCTCAAAGAAGACCGGAACTCTCAGAAGCACACTAGTGAGAATAGACTTAGAAAATTTATCTAAGTCTTGAATGAAGAAATTCTACCCGTTGGTAAGGAAAAATAAATCTCTTGATTTACAACGGCTAGATTGAGGATAATTAAGCTGATTCAAGAACAAATGACTTGAAGACAAAGTCTAGACTTCTCAAATTGAAGAGCTCGCCCAGGATTCCTAAACAAACACAAGAAGACAAAAGGAGTACTCCACTCATTTAAGAGCTACAGTCCAGAATTCTTGAACAACAGCTAGAAGACGGATTCTGTGGAAAAAGGAATCCTTTTTTAAACAAATTGGGTATGTCCAAACACCCACTCCAATGAAGAATCCTCAATCACACTCTTCGTTCAAATTGAAGCCAACAAATGCAATGGATAGTCTATTTTGATTCAACGGATAGATTATCCAATCCAGCCATATATATAGCTTCTATGGACGACTGGAGAAAAGATGAGATAGCAAGCAAGATTATAACAACGACAAACTACAACTATCTCATTCACAGTTAGCCTAAAAAGCTTGATAAAGAGAGATTTCTAAACTCCTTATCCAGAAGCAAACTTCTCCTCCTTCCAAAGAGCTATAGTGTAAACACTTGAAGGTTTCCTTGCCTCAAGTACCACACCACGTTGAAGGATACAACTTTTAATCAAACTTCTTGATTAAAAAGGGGGTACATCAACTTTCCTACAAGTTGATCTTGCAAGTCCTATTGTTCGGATCTTGCAGTTGTTGAAGAAGCGTGACCTTCGAAGGAACAACAAAGCCAGCACGAGTGCAGTAGCAACATTGGCCTTGCGAAGATATACCGTGCAAAAATTCATACAAGTGTAATTGTTGGTTCATTATTCAACAACCAACTACATAGTGGATTTTGAGGACGTAGAAGGATTACCCCACCTTCGAACCTCGTTAAAGTTTGCGTGTCTCTCTCTTTTATCTTTACTCATACTTGAAATTATATTAACTGTGAAACTAGCCCATCCATATTGATTACTGCTCTAATAACCCACCAACTTCCGCACACCATCTAAAGTTCACAAGAACTCTAGATTAACACTCATTTTCACGTTTTCAAAAGAAACGAAAAAGTTTTGAATTTGTAACAAAGTCTATTCACCCCCCCCCCCCTCTAGACTTTGAATCTCACCACTTTGGGAACACCAGACCGTTTTATCTTATCGAAAAAACCATTACGACAGTTAGAGAAAAACAACATACTTGAAATATCCATTTCTATCAATCAATGAAAGAAAGGTAAGAAATTCTGATGTGGGTAAAGAAGCAGGATTGTAAGATATGGTAAGAAATTCTGACGTGGGTAAAGAAACAGGATTGTAAGATATGGAATACATTGCTGAAGAATTTTAAGTGTGTAGATAATGAAAACAGGGTATGTGGGATGCTTATAGGGGGGATATATGAATTTAAAGAGGTGGGGTAAGTGGAGTACTTATAGGGGCGATTGGGAAAAACAAAATAATTAATAATAATTATAATAATAATAGACCGGGCTATTGAGATAAATAAATTTCCTAGAAGAATTAAACTTCAATTGTCTTGACTGATATTTGAATGCATTTCGAACTTAATTTAATTCGGGTAGATAAAGAGTGGTCAAATTAGCTTTTTTTACTCTCGTTGATTTCTAAGAGTTCAGGAGGTTAAATGAGCTTTTAATTTCGGTAATTAATTAGAAAACTTAAATAATAATGGTATAATAATCATAATAATAAATATAATAATAATAATACTAATACTAATAATAATAATAATAATAGTAATAATAATAATAATAATAAGAATAATAGAAAATTATAATAAGAATAATAATAATAGAGAGGGCCGTTGAGATAAACAAATATCAAAAATGAATAATCTTCGACTGTCCTAACTAATATTTGAATGCATTTCGAAGGGACTTTACACCGTAATTAGTTATTAATTAACATAATAATAATAATAATAATAATAATAATAATAATAATAATAATAATAATAATAATAATAATAATGGAGAGGGGCGTGGAGATAAACAAATATCCAAAATGGAGAGGGACTTTACACCATAATTAGTTATGAATTAACATTATATATATATATATATATATATATATATATATATATATATATATATATATATATATATATATATATATATATATATATATATATATATATATATATATTATATATATATATATATATATATATATATATATATATATATATATATATATATATATATATATATAATGGATTCTAGAGTGAGAAAGCCACCGGAATCTTCTGGTTTTCCGGCCAGAACTCAGTTTCACAAGTTAACTCCGGTGACATTTTCAGTCAACAAGTCTAACTCTCAAGAAAATGGTCAGTCTTTTACAAATGATCTCCGGTACAATATAGAAAAGAGAAAACTGTTCTCCAATCTGGTTCCTTCTCAGGATCTGCTTCTTGGTAAGATTCTTGGCAAAGTCAAGGGATTCCCCTCCATCTCCTTCAATGCTGAGGAAACCAACCACCTTGCCTTAAAGCTTCGTCTAGCACTGGTAGGAAGGAGCAACAAGAAATTGGACCTGCAGATGATAAGCAAGACTATGATCAGAATTGGATTTGCAGAATCTATTCAGCTTCAACTACTAGCTGGTAATGACATCCTATTTATTTTCAAAGAAGAGTGGGATTTCCAAAGATTTTTCCTTAAAAGACAGTGGTTCTTTGGTAATGTGGCTGTGAAAATCTTTAAATGGTCTCAAGATTATAGTGCGAATAAGGAGAATCCCAACATACCTTTATGGATCACAATCAACAGACTTCCTCTTCATCTCCTTGATCCAGGTGCTCTGTTTCAACTCTTTTTCCTTCTAGGCACTCCTTTAAAAGTGGATTCAGGTACCCTATTACACCACAGATTTGACTCAGCCAGGGCTTGTGTCATTGTTGTTATCTCTTCTCCTCTTCCCTCCTCCGTCCATGTCAAATTGCACAATAAGGATTTCTTTTTTCCCTGCACATATGAAAAGGTCCCATCCTTTTGCCACTCCTGTTTTACTCTAGGTCACAATGCTTCCTCCTGTGTACCATCCCCTCCGGCAAAGGAGAGTGCCGGAAAAGGTATGGTGGGCATCCCTGTGGGCATCTCCTGTCAGAAGGATAATGGGTTGTTAACTGTTACCAAAAAGAAAAATCCAAGAGTCTCATCTGTCCCACATCCCAAACCCCCAGCAATACATTATTGGAAGCCAAAATCACTTATTAGCTCAGTTATTCCAAATACTACGTTTCAACCATATAAGGACAAAGCGGCTGGCCAAAAGGTTATCCCAGTAACCTTGAGCCCAATACCTGGAAGGGAAGGCAATACCTCTGGTAAAAGAAAATCTCCTGTGGAGGATGAGGTTCTTACCTCTTCACCTCAGGCTACGAAGGAATTACTAGCAGACAGGATCATCTTCTCCCACCGTTCAGAAACTGTTGAAAGAAAGGAAAGTCATAACTCTGAGCCTTTGCCTCTGCATAACAAATTCTCCCTATTAAGAAACTTAAGAGAGGAGGTTGGACATTTATTCTACAATAGCCATGATGATTCACACCACATGGAGGATACTAGCCGTGCCACATTTACAATCATTAAAGCAATGGGTCTTGATGAGGAGGCTCTGGAACTGGCAGATGATGATGAAGAGACCCCTCCTGTTTACCACTCTGAGGGGGAAATCCAACCTTCTATTATGGATCCTTCCCCTATCCAAACTCTTCCTGCACAGTTAGAAAGGAAAATTAAGGCACTGACTCAGGAAAAATTTTATCCTTCATTTAGTGTTCTCACTAGAAGTCAAAGCAAGAAATATGGAGGTCTGCCCCACCCCCTGCCCTTATCATGAATTTTTTATCCTGGAATATTAGAGGGATAGCTTCTTCTCAAGCCAGACTTCTATCCCTCATTAAAATGCACAAAATTTCTTTTCTTGCCATTCTTGAACCCCTTGTTAGCCAAAACAAACTAAACAGATTCTCCCTCTCTCTCAACTTTTCTAAATAACTTTCTGCCCTGGACAACAAAGCCTGGATTTTCTGGGATCATAATGCCCTACAGTTAATTGATTCTAGAATGGTGACCAAGCAGTAACCTGTTGTTTTAAACAGGTCGACTCAGATATAAAAGTGTTTATCATCTCAGTGTATGGTAAACACAGTTACATTGATAGAAGGATACTTTGGAAGAACATTGAGGACCATTTTGTGGAAAATGACCTTTGGTTAGTAGCTGGGGATTTCAATGCTATTCTAAGTCATGATGATCATCAAGGGCTCTCCTTACCTGACTCCCTGAGTATGGAAGAATTCACACAGTGCATGGACCTTGCCAACTTATCCCCTATCAATCCTGATTCTATTACATTCACCTCGACAGGCATAAGAGGAAGAGGTCAGGTTTGGAGATGTATTGACTAGGTCTTTGTCAATCCACCTATGTTGCAGCACTTTGAAAGCATCACCCTACAGAACCTAAGCAAAACAGGTTCAGACCACTGCCCACTCTTGCTTAAATGCTCCACTTTCAAGGAAGATGGTCCTAAACCATTTAGATACATCAATGCTTGGGCAAACAACTCATCTTTTTTGCCTCTCAGTGATAAGTTCTGGAATGACAACCCTAATTATGGTGGAATGCTTGGTCTTCACCAAAAGTTCAAAAGGTTAAAAGTGGTTCTCAAGGCATGGAACAAAGAATCTTTTGGCAATATTTTCTCTAATCTCTCTCAAGCTGAGGAGAAAGCAAAAACTGCTGAAAATATTTTCTCTAGTGACCCCACTTCAGCTAATAGACAGTCTCTCTACAAAGCTCATGCTGAGCTACAATATGCAAATATTAATGAGCTTTCCTATTTGAAACAAAAATCCCATCTTAATTGGATGGAACTTGGAGATAGAAACTCTAAATTTTTCCAATCCTATGTTAAAGGTAGAAGACATTTGCTGAAAATAAGGAAAATCAAAGGGGAAAATGGAAGATGTATAGAGGACACAGAGGGAATCAAGAAAGCAGCTATGGAACACTTCTCAAAAGTTTTCTCAGCAACATCTACTCAAAACATCTCTGAAATACTCAAATACATCCCTCTGTCGATTTCTGTTGAAGACAACAACTTCTTAACTGCTCTACCAGACAATGAGGAGGTGAAAGATGCAGTTTGGGCTCTGAACCCAAACAGTGCCCCTGGTCCAGATGGCTTCAGTGGAGATTTTTTCAGGAAAACTTGGCATATTATTGGCAATGAATTATGTATGGCTTCTAAAGAATTTTTTCTTGGTATCCCTGTCCCTACAGGTTATGGAGCTACCTGGCTGTCCCTTATCCCCAAAAAAGAATATGCAGCCTCCTTTGAAGATTACAGGCCAATATCTCTATCTACTTTCCTTAGTAAAATAAACACCAATATCCTGGCTTCAAGGATACTGAAAGTCCTTCCCAAGATAATCTCAGATCAACAAATTGCTTTTCAAAAGGGTAAAGATATTGCTGATCATATTCTTATGGTGGAGGAAATGTACCATGAGATCAACAGGAAGGTAGAAGGAGGTAACATGATCATTAAGCTTGATTTATCTAAGGCTTTTGACAGGCTAAATTGGGAATACTTAAGGGGCATCCTGGGAGCTTTTGGATTCAATGAAAAAACTCAAAATCTTCTCTTAGCTAACCTGAAAGCAACAAGATTCTCCGTCCTAGTCAATGGAACTCCTTCAGGTTTTTTCAAGATGGCAGGAGGGGTCAAACAAGGGGATCCCCTATCCCCACTCCTCTTTATTATTGGTCTGGAAGGTCTTAGCAGGTTACTCATCTCCCACCACCATTCAGGTTACCTTTCTCCATTTAATGCAGGAAGAGTCCCCAACCCTTCACACCTTGCCTATGCTGATGACCTAGTCATTTTCACTAATGGCAGAGTCAGAAATCTCCTCAGGTTGTCCAACTCCATTTCTAGCTTTCTCCAAGCTTCTGGTCAGAGGGTCAACTTACTTAAGAGTAAATTCTACACTTACTCTAGCATCTCCCCACAAGCACTCTCAGCTAAGGAAAGAGCATTAAAGATTCAACATGATAGAAATCACTTAAACTATCTTGGGGTCCCAATTTGTAAGGGAATTTTAAGAAAGGAAGACTGTGGCTTCCTTATAGAACACTTTGACAGATTACTATCCTCTTGGTATAACAAATCTCTCAACTCAATGGGTAGGCTCACCCTGATCAAATACACTCTTTCTTCTATTCCCTTGCACCTTATGTCTGTTCATAAACTCCCTAAATCAATATCCTCAAACTTGATGAAAAGGATGGCCAATTTCCTTTGGGGCGGGAGGGAAAATCTAAACACCATTGGGTCTCTTGGACGAAGATATGTCAGCCAACAGAATGAGGAGGACTGGGGATAAAACACTTGGATAACATACAAGAAGCATGTGCACTAAAGCTATGGTGGAAAATAAACAATAACTCAGGTATGTGGGCAGAATTCATGAGGAAAAAATACTGGAGGGATGGCGATTTCAGTATTAAGCCTACAGATTCACCAACATGGAGGAGAATTGCTAAAATTCATACCCTTGCTAGAAATTTCACTTACCTTTCAGATGGCCATTACAGATGGAGGAATGGGGAATTTTCTTTCAGCAAGGCCCTTTCAGCTTCCATCAATAGCTACTGCTTGACCCTCTCCAGCAAATTGATTTGGCATAAACTGCAGGTCCCCAAAATCAGCATCTTCCTCTGGAAACTTCACTCCGACGCTCTCCCCCTTTCACACAACTTGAAAAAAATCTCGATTCAACTTCCATCCTTTTGTCATTTGTGCAAGAGGAATGATGACTTGCCAGATCACTGCTTCCTACACTGCCTAGTTGCCAAAGAAGTTTGGAGCCACTTTATCCAAATCCTAGAGGGGCCCAAAATCAACACTAATCTCAAAATACACCAATACCTTTTGCAGTGGTTTATCAAAGCAAAAGGGAAAAGCTTCACAGCTCATCTTCTTAGCATAATCCTAGGTATTATTGTATGGACTCTTTGGAAAGGAATAAATGAAGCAATCTACGACTCCACTCCCAGCTCATCCTCGAGAATGATAAACACAATCCATTCGGAAATTCAAGGTTGGATCTGGATTCACAGAAAAAAGAAGTGGATGATCTCTGAAGGAAATGCAGACTCACATTTCCCAAATCGATTGTGGTTGAACGGGAAGCGTTTGAAGATAGGCTTAATTCCAAATGACGATAACTGATAATTGGAATTTCTATTTTTTACCTTTGAGTTTAGAAGTTGACGTGTAATACTTTCCTCTAGACGTCTGAGGCGTTGGTCTGGTCCTCCTCAGACGTGTTCCTTGCTCGTTTTGATGTTTTTTAATAAATTACTTTAATATATATATATATATATATATATATATATATATATATATATATATATATATATATATATTTATATTGGGTGTGGTTCTAGTAAGAATGAATCACAGTGAAAGAAATAAGAATGAATCTTAACCCTTGTATTAAGTGCATCGATCGGCTGAGCTATTTAATGATTTGGAAAACTACACATGAGGAATGCTAGGGGTACACCATTCACCAAATGGTGTACCCCATTTGTCCCCCACCCCTTTCTCCACCACTCATTTTTTTTTTTATTTTTATTTATTTAATTTTTTTTTATTTTCTTGCCTTTTATTGTGGTGATGGAGGGGGTGGGGGACAAATGGGGTACACCTTTGGTGTACCCCTAGCATTTTTCAACTACACATATATGTTTTGCGGTAACTAAGGACCATATGCGATCAAATAGGGATAGGTCAAAAAAGAGGGGCATTTTCGTAAAGTAAGGATGCGTTAAAATAGTTAATGATTGAATGGAGCAACATCATCCACTCACACGCACTAAAAAGGAAGATATTGAGTGGATCAACATTTTTAGGACCATGCTACATTTACACCAAAAAATATACCCCATTTGTACATCACAGGCTTGCACAAACATTTCGATGGTTTACACTGTGTTGGTGCGTTAATAAAAATTATACGGACACAAATGTTGGTGCGTTTAACAAAAATTAGTTTTACATCAACACAAAATGTTGGTGCAAAACTGCGGGGTACAAATTGGAGTACAAAACTTGGGGTACACATAGCATAATCCACATTTTTAACTTTTTTTATTGAATCGTTTCAATCTTTGACATATAATTAAATAAAATTTATATTGTATATTAATTAGATAAAATAATATTTCGAAAATATTTTATACCCCATGTCCCAAATTTGATTACAATTTTATTTCCTCTCTTTTCTTGATAACTTTTATTTCTGTATGAATATATAATATTATTTTGTTTGATTTGGAGCCAAAGTTTACTAATTTGATAAAAACAAATCAAAAGTGGAGATTAAATTCGACCCTCCGGGAGTAATTATCAAATTCGACCTTCCGGGACACCGACCATTGCCTTGATCGATTTTCTTCAAATTGGAAAGCAATCTTGTTGGAGTAGAAGATAATCATGGGAGATTAACAAAACTTGCTACAAACTGTAATGCGATGGTGATGAAAACACAGAGACGCGTTGATGATGCACCATCATCGGGTATGTTGGCTTGATGTGTTATATATGTAAATGTAAAAATTCTTGAACGTATGGTTCATACACTAAATAATTTTTATTTATTATGTTAGAATTTGGGGATTTATGGGGTTGTGTGAGAATGATTGTTTCACGCCCTATGGTGCGCTTAGGGTTTCATGGTGTGTAGCGGCATTAGGTGAAAATTTGCATGGTGTCATAAAAAATGCATTACGAAATGACATCTTATTATAATGCATCATGAAATGACAAATTAATGAGATATATAGTTGTTAGAAATGCAGAGTGTCAGGGTTGAAATGCACTATTGTTAGCAATGCAGAGGGTCAAAATTGAGCAACGCATGGGTGCAAGAGCAAATGTGGAGAACGAAAGCATAACTCAGACGAAGTAGCACTATCTTGGAGGGACTCAAAGCAAATGTGTAAAAGAAAATTGATGATTACACTGAGTACAGAAGGTAAGAAGAAAAGAGGAAATCTAAGAGAGAATCCTTTAATTTTGCCTAATATTTTTTTTAGATTTAGAATGTTAGATTTCGTTTAATTGCAATGTAAAAGTTCATTTAAGCACAGACTAGAGTGTGCATTGTTGTTTTTAGCTCATGTTGTATACCTTAAGTTAAGAGTGTACTGTATATGTGTACTGATGCATTCGATTAAAAATATTGTACATTTTCGAGTACCCATAGTGCATATGTTATAAAGAATCCATCTTGATCCTTGACACATAATGAGATTATTGTTGACAATCTCTTTTACAATAATAACAAAAAACATCAATACAATCAGAAATGGTAAAAACTACTCATACATTCAAAAATGGTCGTAGAAGAGTTCCTATTATTATGGAACTCAAAATCCCTAAATGTTCTTCTTCCTCTGCTCTATAGCGGCTTTTGGGGGTAATTTTCCAATATGTTTTTTGTCATCATTTCTACAAAGCACGCACTTGTGGTACTCGTAAAAATGCCAACCCTCAAATCCATCTACTCACACATAGTTTTGTAAAGTTAAATTCCATCGACAACATTGTGGAATAGTGTACCATGCCCACCTATGATAATGAAAATTGAGAGGAATCTTCAAGTACGTTAAAGAGACATCCTTGTATGCAGCTGCGGGCAGTATAAAAAACATAGATAGCATTACAGTGCATTTAAATAGATATAATTTTATTGCCAGAGTTAAATCGTAAAAATGGCATCTTATAAGAGAGTGAAAGTGCAAGAACAAAAATTTAAGTGTGGGGAGAGTAGAGCTAACCCACACATAATATGGAACACAAGATTTTGCCTACACTGACACAACTTGGGCACAACACCCTGGATGGTGGAAGCATGCAGTACCAAGAACATAAAATGTATTACAATGCTTTTAATTATACATATTGTTACATCTAGAGATAAATATAAAAAAATGGCATTGTACAAAATGAAAAATCCTCACCAACAAATAATGAAATCGTATAATCAATGGTTGAAAAACACAAAGTAGATATTAATAAATGTATTAAAACACGTACAAAATCAAATTTGTATCTTGTAGCCCTTCTAATTACGGAGTACAAACTTAGTGAATCGAGACATCAAACTCTAAGAATCCAAAAGTGAATGAAATAATGAAAACTGGAATGTGGAGAGAGTTGGCCTATAACACATAATGGACAAAAATTATGCCTAAAAGTGAACACAAACTTGTGTCCATCATCCTATTCGGCGGATGTATGCAGTGCGAACATCACAGAATGCATTACAATGCATAATAGTACACATACCATTGCAAACAGAGTGAAATATGAAAAATGCACCATAAGTAAATGCAAGGGTTGAAAATTAGAGAACAGATATACGGAATGTGTGAATGCAAACATGAAATCAAAATTTTCATAATTCAATTTATAAATACAATGAATTAAAAAATCGGATTCTAAGAATCGGCCAAAAGAGTGAACACAAAGGGATTAAAAACTTAAGATGTGGAGATGGAAACAAAGAAAACATGCACCTGATGCTAATTATGACTATTAAAATTGATAAACCTTCTCATCAGACATGAACACCAAGAACAAAAAAAACAAGAAGAATTCCACCTGTAAATTTAAGGCGAAAAACGGCTTCTGGCAGAGATGCTTAAAAAATTCAAGATGAAAAACTAAGGTATCCCTACCTTGAAATATAAATCTTGACTGCGGTGAAGAGAGATTAAGTGCCTGTTTGGGAACAGCGTTAGTGATTAGCGTTAGCGTTTTGGAAAAGCTATCTACGGGCAGCGTTTAGCGTTAGCGTTTTCAAAGCGATCTGCACCGTTAAAATTTTATCCAAAATGCTAACGCTAATCTCTAACGCTATTCCCAAACAGCCCTAACTCATAGGAGAAAACTCCAGATCTGTTGTGAGATAGGGAAGGAAGATCTCACGCTCATCTTCCTGGCACTATGGAGAGAGACGAGAGAGAGAGAGAAACAAATTCAATTGAATATACAATTATGCCTTTAATTATGCCGATGGGAGATAAATCAAGACTGGTTGATCAAACTAGGGGGGGACACGGTACCGGTACGGTACCGTCACCGGCAACGGTACCGCCGGTACCCGCCACCGTCACCGGCGTCGTCGCCGTGTCACCGGTTCCGGGAACCGGTACCGGTACCGCCACTTTCGGTACCGGTTCCGGTACCTATTTTTTGGTAACGATACCGGCGGTACCAGTCCGGTTCCGGTACCGGTTAATTTTTTTTTTTTTGTTCATTTCAAATCCTGCAAAAAGTTAAAAAAAAAGTGGGGGCACACCTCTCAAACGGCTATTTAGCCGTTGAGGTGGGGAGGGGAAGAGGGGAGGGGGGAGGATTTATCTATAAATTCTCTCATTTTTTACATAAAAAATCACTCAATTTCTCAATCCATCTCTCATTCTCTCATTCTCTCAATTTATCAATCTCTCAATCTTATTATCTCTATTTAATTTTTATACATTTAATATTCATATAATAATATAAAAATTTTATACATTAAAATTTTGAAGTTTTCAAAATTTTAATATATAAAATTTCGAACTTTTTTCAAATTTTTCAAAATTTTAAATATTATTAATTTTTAAATATATTCTTTAATCTTTAAATAATTTAAATATATTCTATATTTTTTGAAATTTTCAAAATTTTAATATATAAAATTTCGAAATTTTTTTAATTTTTCCAAAAGTAATATAATATTTTAATATCAAAAAAATATATATTAAAATGTCGATGGAGTCCGGTAGACGGTCCGTGGATATGGGCGACGTCAACCGAAGATTGAGTAAAGGCAAAGCTAAAGCCACCTCCGACGGTTCGACCTCACGCGGACACGGTTCTCGAGGAAGACACTCCGACGGTTGCCATACATGTTTTCTTAAAAACTTGGTTTTATTGATTATTGTCAACAGGCATTAAACCCTCAAGCACGAGGTTTTTCAAGAAAAACAATTAAACGAGAAATTATTCGCTAGTATAAAATGAAAAAATTAATTTGGCAAATTTTTTTCTCAATTTTAATTCTCGTGTTGCTATTTGTTCTGATATTTGGGGTGAAACTTATCATAATTTGTCTTATATGGGTGTTACTTGTCATTGGATAGATAGTAATTGGATTATGCATAAACGTGTTCTTGCATTTCGTGATTTCAATGATCAGCATACTGCTGAAAATATTTTCCTATTGCTTCAGAGTATTCTACGGGAATATAACTTATCTGAAAAAGTTTTTTCATTTGGTTTTGATAATGCTACTAATAATACTGCTGCTATTCCTAGACTTAGAGAAATTTGCCCACCGTCTACGACTATGGGTAGATTTCTGCATCAACGGTGTGCCTGTCATGTTTTAAATTTATGTGTTCAACAGGGACTACAAGCTATGGGCGGAGTTTTGACAAATATTAAAGAAGGAATTAAAAAAATTTGGGGGGCTCGTCTTATTTCGAGATCCTGGAAGATGTTCTGTAAGTCTAAGGGTAAAAAAGAAATAAGTTTTGCCAGAGATATCAACATTACATGGAATAGTACTTACAAATTGATTGCACAGATCCTAAGATATAAAGAGGAACTTGCTGAATTTTTTAGGGATGAACTTCGTATAATCATTAATCCTTTTGAATTTGTTATTGTTGAAAAATTGAATGCCGTATTAGAAGTTTTTAATAACGCAACTCTTACTTTTTCCCATGTTTACCAACCAATTACAAATACATTTTTTAAAGAGTGCATTACAATCGCAACATGTTTTCGTGAAAGTATGGCTGATCAAGATTTGTACCCATATGTCTCTCCTATGAGAGATAAATGGTGTACTTATTATTTGTACATTCCTGATATTTATAAAATAGGTATTATTTGTGATCCACGATTTAAGATTGAAAATTTTAAAATTCTAATTGAGTATTACTACAGTTGTTTTTTAGATAAAAATAGTTATTACTACAGCTATTTAGTAGAATGGAAAAATGAAAGAGATAATGTTATAACTCTTTTTGAGGATTTGTTTAAGGAATATCAAGGGTTATACGGTACTGTACAAGAAGAAACAGCACCACCTCCGCCCCCGAAATAAAAAAAAGGTTTTGCCGGCATAGTCGGTGGCCTTCTTGCAAACAAAGGGAACGAACTTGCTATGTACCAGGGTGTGCCATGCGATTACGATGACGACGATGTCGATTTTGACGTGCTCGGATGGTGGAAGCGGAACGAACACATGTTCCCATGTCTCGGCATGCTAGCAAGACAAGTGTTGTCCGTCCAAGTATCAACCGTAGCAGTTGAACGAGAATTCAGTGCTGGCGGCAACATTCTAACCGACTACCGAAGTTGTCTTAACGCTGAATCTCTTGAAACACTGGTTTGCAACTAATATTGGCTCTTGGCAAGACGCCGGGCTCAAGAGTCATCGTACCAACTCGAATCGGAGCATTACATGAATGCAACCACAGATGGAAGTCCGAGTTCTGAAGAATAAGTTATAAAAATTTTTTATGTTAATGTAAATATGTAATTAATTTTTTTAGGTGAGCGATATATAAGCTCTTTCGAGGATTTCTTTACGGTTCTTTACCTCGTCGGTTTTTTTGAACCGTCAGGATATTAAATGTGGTTGTTCTTCAGTTAGTGTATTACTCATTTTCAATATTTAAATAACAACTACATTTTTAGATTTTTTTTATTTCATTCTTTCCTTAAACAACTGCAAATTTACAATTTTATACTTTAAAAATTTTTAGAAAAAAGCAAAAAAAAAAATAGGGGGGGGGAGGGCGAACCCGGCCGGTCCGGGAACCGGAACCGGTACCGGCCGGCACGGTAACAATTCCGGTTACTTGGGGTGGCGGTACCGGCGGTTCCGGAACCGGAACCGTCCCGGAACCGTACCGTGTCCACCCCTAGATCAAACGGTAGATATTTATTCTTATTTCTTTCATTAGATCTTATTCTTATTTGAACCAAAATCTATATATATATATATATATATATATATATATATATATACATATATATATACATATATATATACATATATATATATATATATATATATATATATATATATATATATATATATATATATATATATATATATATATATATATATATATATATATATATAAAAACCCAAACAAACTAAGGTACAGTTTCCCATGGAAGGAAGGTCAAAGAGGGAAAACAAAGAAAGCATAAAAAATTTAAGCTCCGACGGGTTCACCTGCCTCTGCCACGGAATCTTCTGCAGGCCGGTCAATCTTCATGCCGACATCTTCCTGACCTCCATGAGCCTCCATTAGCCTGCTGAGGTCAAACTTAGGAGCCTTAAGGATTTTGACCTTGCGGATCAAAACATTCTGGAGAGGGTAGATGTGTGTAGTGGCCTTCTCAATCTCGTTACCAATCGATTCGGGAAGGAACTTCTCTACAAGACCCTTCAGATCAGTACCCTGCGCACTGTTGGCCATGATCTCTACCATCTTGCGGCGGATCCGACGAATCTGGCTGGATTGTGCATATCATGTTCTCTTTTGTTGGTTACTTCGCTTCTTAGTGAATCCAATGCAGAGCATTCTTAAGATATAATTATATACTCATATATTTTTGTTAATATTGAACGGTCGGTTACAAGCAGGGGGCCTGAGGCCCGTTAACCTCGTGACTACCCCGGGACCCGTTAACACCCGAGGCAGATAGCCCACTATAGAAAGCCCAAAGTAAGTCCAATCTAAAGCCCAGCCCCATAAGCCGAAATCTACTTCCCAGGGGGTCACTCATCATTTCTGCTACTCCCATGCCAGCACGCTTAACTCTTTAAAATTTCTCCAAATTTACATCTTCTGGGGATCGAATCCGGGTTGTGTGGTTCGCCAATCAACCCTGTGACCATCTCTACAGGGGAGAACCACACACACACACACACACATTATTTTTTTTATTAAAATGTCAAACTTTTAAAACAGTGGACCAAAAAAAGTCAAAACTGGATAAATACTTAGGGACGGAGGTAGTATGTATTTTAGAATACGGAGTAGTTAAAAGTTTAAATTATAGTTACAATATTATATTTTTTAATGTTTTTTGAAAAGAAATCATTTTAGAATTTTTTATCAAAATATATGTTATATATTTCCACTTTATGCAAGATATGACACAAGAGGACTTTAGCTAAGGTGGTGGTTTGGCGTATATAGTGAATGGGAGATCTAGGGGTTGAATCCCTATAGAGTAACATTTTTGGAGGATTTTTGCAAAAAAAAAAAACCAGCTTCCGATTCAACCGGGCGGGTTCTGTCGATTTTTTCTGGTTCGTAGTAGAGGCGGTCTTTTGGCCTGGACTGGACTTGTTTGTGGAAATCGATTTACACCCTAAGAGGGGGGGGGGGTGAATTAGGGTGTTTGAAAGTTTTTCGCAAAAACTAAAACTTATGCGAAAGTAGTAGCGGAAAAAGAGCAAGAACAATATAAAAGATAAAAGTACGACACGAACGATTTTATACTGGTTCAGGAACTCCCTACTCCAGTACCTCGAGGCTCCTCCTCAAGGATTTAACCTCCATTTACTTGTTTGGTTTTACTAAGAAGACTCAAACGAGGTTTGACAAACAACCATTGCCAATAAGCAAATGAGATTTTACATCGGCTATCTCAACCGTTTACAACTGAAGATTTTAAGGCTATCTTCAACCTTACAATGAGGATTTAAAGGCTATCCACACCTTTTACAAGTCAATTGAAAGATTGGTGTTGCTTCTCTACCAAAAAGATAACAAATATGAATTGGGTAGGAGAAGAACAAAAGATTAAATCAACAACAACAAAAGCCTATAGGCAACATATAAAATAGTGAAGCACAAATGCCCTTTTGTGTGAGTGTATAAAAATAATGAAAGCTTTTTACCCAAAAGAGTAAGAAAAATAAGAATAAAGCTTTAAGAACACTCAAGAATAGAGAAAGAGGCTTTAGATTTAATTGGGAAGTTGTTGTTATTAAAATGAAACTTAGAGGGGGTTTATATAGGAGTTTGGAATGTTAAAATATGAATTTTTAACCTTAAATGCCGTTAGAAAGTGATTAGGGGTGATTTGAATTTAAATTGGCAATTTGCTACAGTGATTACAACGGATCCGGTACCCTTTACGGTAGGGTCAATACCGTCCGGTACCTAGGTACCGTGACCACGGTACGGCCTACCGTGTGGGGGTACCGTATAGGCCAAAAAATTGGTTCCTCTCTGGCGGTACCTGGTTAGGACGGGGGTGGCCGACTGTTTGTGCCTACCGTCCGGTACCCAAGTACCGTTACATAGTAGGGGGTACCGTGTACCTCCTAAGTGAAACGTACAACGATAAGTTCACTTGGCTACCAGCGTTACCCTGGTGCCGTGTACACGGTAGCCAGGTACCGTTAGGCCTGTGTAAAAATTCCAAAACTTGTTTTTCGTATTCCGTTTTCAAAATAATCCCAACTAAGAATATATTTGACATTTTAAAAATAATTTTTGAGTGAAAGGGCATAAGTAAATCATTAAAATATATCATTACCTTTACACAATAATTTCTAAACTCGTAGGAGTATGTCTCTTTGATGCTAAACAAGCTAATAGAGGTTTGGCGTTAGTTTTCTTCTTGCAAATGATGTTAGTAGCATTTGGAAGACTGATTTGGCACATCAAAACGGTTACGGGGTACGGCATTCAAGGCCAACAATCTCCCCCTTTTTTATGTTGACAAATAAGGCTTTCGAATATAATAATCAAACGGACAAACATATCGTGCAAAATATGTATTGATTTTAAAACCCCCCTAAGTTGATGCACGTGATAATTTGAAAAAAACTTCCCCTAAATGTATGCATATGAAAGCCTAATATTTTTCCCCCTTTTGGCAACAATCAAAAAGGTGGGGTACCAAAAATATAGGTTTCAACACATAGGCATTCATCACGGCAACAATTATAAGCATCAAGCATTATCAAGCCATAAGCAAGCAAATCATAAGCATAATCATGACAAAGGAGTTTGAGTCATACAAGTGCATAAATAAGAGTTTGAAACATAATAAAGAGTTTAAAAAACTTAGGCAAAATACATAATGTTTGATCATATTGTCAAATGCTCAACACTTAGTGCCGACGTCTAGAAGCACGATCCTCATTTTGCTTTTGGCGATTCTCCCGGTCCTCCATCTTCTTCATCCTATCCGAGAGGTCATCAAGGCTTTCTTGAAGTTTCTTCACCAGAGCCACCACAGTCTTGAGGATGAATTTCTTGAACTTCTTGATTTTTGGAACTAGAGGCCATATGGGAGTGACGGTGCAAGAGAGAGGCCGAGGAAGCATGAAACGCCGACTTTGAGCGTTTGACCCGAGGAGCACGAACGGGGACCTCTGTGTTGGCATTGTCTTCGGCTTCGGCCCTTGGTGCTCGTGAAGTGGATGGCACGGAGGACAAGCATCGTCGAGGGCCATACTCCGCTCGTGTAGCTTCATCATGATTTTGGAACTTCTTCTTCATGTAGTACTCCTCTCTAATCTTTACGAGGCCACAATAGCCAAGACACTCCGCGTCAAGATAGCGGACACGAGAAGGGCGCACCTCAAGAATTTCCCTCTTGGCAAAGATGTGTGTAAGAAGCATTTCATAGGGGTTGTTTTGGCGATTTGAGCACTCGTGCATGTGTCTTAGGATGATGGAAGGGAGATTGATTTTCTTGTGAGTGAGGAGGAGATATAGGAGAGTGCATTCATAGACCCCGACTTGTTTATCTTTGTTAAGGGCGGGGATGACATTTTCTTTGAGGATTTTGAGGAGGATGAACCTATTTGCTGTTAAGTCTTGGACATTAGGCCGATGAAGTAGGTAGTGCGAATCCTCAAAGACATGGTCAGGGGCAATGTCATTTAGCACTCGGAGGCAAGACTCGGAGTCGGAGTCACGTGATTCGGGAATCCACCCCTTTTTGCAATAGGCGGAGACTCCTTGACGCCCTAGGTGAAACCATTCGGAAAGATTTTGGGTGTTGAATCCGACTGTTTTGCCGGCAACTACGGCGGTAATGGAAGGGTCTTCGGGATGATATCTCATTGAAGAATAAAATTGATGAACAAGTTCCGGGTAAACGGGGGCTTGGAGTTGAAGAAAGAAACTCCATCCTTGTTCTTGAATGAGTTCAAGAACGGGAACCGGGATGTCATCTTGTTTTAGGGTTCTCCCCTCGATGATGTGTGGGTCGGCGTAAGCCTTGAACCCATCTTGAACATTGGGTTGAGCATTGGTTTGAATATTGGAAACAATTTCACTCATTTTGGAGATTTTGAGAAAATTGGTATAATTGGACGAAAAATGGGAAAAGTGAGACCAAATACACGAATTGAAGAGAGTATATGAAGTAATTGATGAATTGAATCAAATATATGAAGAGATTTAAGAGATTGGATGAAGAATTACCTAGGTTGAGGAAGGAACCAACTTACGGGAGAGAGAGACGGGAGGAGACGCCGGAAAGTGCAGCGGTCGAAAGAAAGGAGAATGAGAGGAATGGTAAAAAACTAGGGGTTTTTTAAAAAAATTGACCTATCGCGACGGTCGGTACCTAGGTACCGTGTTAATGGTACCTTGGTACCGTGATCCGGTATAGCGTACCGTGTCAAGCTACCGTGTAGCATTAGAAATTCAATCTCCTCTGGCAGTATCTGCGTTATGGCGGGACCTAGGTACCGTCAGGGGTACCGTGTCTCAGCTTAATGTTTTGTTTCGACTTCTAGACGCGTGTTTTGAGCATTTGGACTTGATGAATTTATTTTTCTGATATAATGGGTTAATAAGAACTTTAAATTTCACTTTAATTCAAGCATTCCCATTTCCTGACAAATATGTAAAAATTGTTTTTCATCCAATGGTTTTGTAAAAATGTCGGCACATTGTTCAAGTGTATTTACATATTCAATTTGAATATCTCCCTTTGAAACATGATCACGTATGAAATGCTGTCTTATTTCTACATGTTTAGTTCTAGAATGCAAAACGGTATTTTTGGAAATATTTATTACACTTGAGTTATCACAAAAAATAGGTACTTTTGAGAATTTTAAATTGAAGTCACTAAGTGTTTGCATCATCCATAAAATTTGAGCAACACAACTACCCATAGCCACATATTCAGCTTCGGCGGTGGATAGGGCAACAAAGTGTTGTTTCTTAGATGACCAAGACACTAGTGCATGACCTATGAATTGACATGTGCCACTTGTGCTTTTCCAATCAATACGACACCCGCCAAAGTCAGCATCACTAAAACCTGTCAAGCTTAAATTTTTATTCGCTTAACGGCATTAAGATGTGATTCTTTAGGTGATGATTGGAAACGTGCACAAAGGCAAACGGAAAACATTATATCGGGTCTAGATGAAGTTAAATAAAGCAAACTACCAATCATACCTCGATATACCTTTTCATTTACGGGTTTTCCGCTTTCGTCGTTGTCAAGCTTCAAAGATGTGCTCATTGGTGTTGGGTATGTTTTTGAGTCTTCAAGGTTGAACTTCTTGACTAATTCTTTGGCATACTTGGTTTGGCTAATGAAGATACCATCTCCAAGTTGCTTGATTTGAAGTCCAAGGAAGAAGTTCAACTCACCCATCATACTCATTTCAAATTCGCTTGTCATAATTCCTGAAAATTCATTACATAAGGCTTCATTAGTTGACTCGAAAATAATATCATCAACATAAATTTGCACAATTATGAGATCTTTTCCCTTTGTTTTGACAAAAAGTGTGGAATCGATCTTTCCTTTTGCAAATCCATGTGAGATGATATGTTCGGTAAGCCGCTCATACCAAGCTCTAGGAGCTTGTTTGAGTCCATAAAGAGCCTTATGAAGTTTAAAAACATGATTTGGAAAATCAGGATTTTCAAAACCTAGAGGTTGTTCAACATAAACTTCTTCTTTCAACCACCCATTTAGAAACGCACTTTTTACATCCATTTGAAAAAGTTTGAAATTTAGAGCACTTGCAAAAGCTAATAACATTCGAATAGATTCAAGCCTAGCAACCGGAGCAAAAGTTCCATCATAGTCAAGTTGTAACGCCCCAAAACATACCCTAGAATTATTAATGAATAAATAATCAATTAATCAAATTTGTTTTGATTAAAATAAATTATTGTTGGGCTTTGGGGCGATACCAAATTTCTTTTGACATCTAATATAAAAATCTGGATAAGTCTCATAGAGATAAATCCAATATGTGGACTATTTGTGTGGTCTTGATTGGAAACCTGAGTACAGACCTAAATCAAGAGTAAATAAAGAATTTGTTTAGAATGTAAATATTGAAATGATTTGTTGAAATAAATCATGAGAATAATTGATATGAATTAAATGAGAGAACCTTTTATGAGAAAGGTCAATTCAACCAATTTTGACTCTGTCAAAGTCAAACACCTAAAAATATGATGTCGGAAAAAGTATTACAAATAAATATAAAAATTATATAGTTGGATAGAGTTTAACTGTCCGATCGCAATGGTACAAACAGAATTCAATTTGGAGAAAGTTGGACCAAAAAGTATACCCCGACTGGGACCAAAATTAGTCCCAATAGGGACGGCGCCTGCCCCTCCACTCATCGGATTGTAAATCCATTCCTATGCGATACTTACTCAGCAATGGTTGTCACCTTCCCTTTTCTCTTCCTATATAAAGCAGCATCAACCTTCTCATTCTTCACCAAAACTTACAATTTTAGTACCATTGTGTTCATAAGAGTGAGGAGAGCAGTCTGGTATTGTTGGTTGCCACCGAAGTCGCCGGAGTTGGGAGTTATCGTCGCCGGAAGTTTCGCCGGAAAATTCTCAAAACCTTCAATAAGCTTCGAGGTAAGCCCGTAGATATATCTAGTGATTAGAATGTTTGACATGCTTGAAGAACCAAGAATTATTGTAACACCCCAACTCGAATAACCTGATTACCTAGGTTATTTGAGCCGGAGTAGTTACCATGATGGTACTTACGGATGATAATTTGATGAATAATTTAAAACCAATTAAACTATAATATAAATGATAAATTCAAATATTAAACTTCGAAGTAATGTCTGAACAGTGCGGCAGCTTAAATATAAAACATAATCAAGTCGTATTACATTTTCTAGGAACTCGCCCGAAAAGGTGTTTATTAAAATAAAGCATAGTAATTGTGGTCCACCAGTCCGTACATCTCGTCACTCTCATTGACCTCCGGGATGGGCTCCATGTTCAGTATTGTTACCTACGTGTAGCAAGTAAAAACAAACTACACGCTCAGCGTCAGCTGAGGAATACGCTAATACAACAATTCCAAATTGAATAGCAAGTAGACATACAATTATTCATGATATGACATAATATAGCATGTATGTTCAAGATGATGATAATGGTACGTAATTAATGTCAATCACGGTTATGATGATTGTACTTGATGATGATTTCATGCTGTATGATTCTAACTAGCAAGGACGACCCTTGCGCTATGAGATTCGCCCATTTGATACGACGAACTCACGCGGCCTTAGTCTCACGAGGGAGACTAGAAAAATAGGGGTGGTACTCGAAAGCTTGAATACCATGTACGTACACTAAGCCCGAACTGTGATGTCGGACTAGTACGTCCCGCACAATCACGCTATAAGAGACGCACTAGGCATGATCTCTTACGCATGCATATGATGTGATATGCTATAACATGTATGATGATATGAATTGTATGATATGAACAATTTGTAAAGAATATGAATATGTAATCATACATTAATTTATTTGGGGGAAACATGTTAAAAATATCATTTAAATAAGCTATGGGGCTCGGAACGGTCGACCGTTTAGCTCGGCGGTTGACCTTGAACTTCATCGTGTCGGATTGCTGGTTTACCGTGACGGTCAACCGCGGTTGACCATCGGTCGACCGTTGTTGACTGGATGGCGATGGCAGTTCATGGCTGGGCAGGCGACGGTCGACCGTTGGTCACCGGCGGTCGACCGTTTATCTGACAGTCGCGCTCCGTTTCGATGTTTAATGCGACGGTTGACTGTTTACGTCAACCGTTCGGGTCTTCGAATCTTATTTTTTGATACGGTCACCCCTATCAACTTCGAGCTTCCTATGCCCAATCTTCTTGGAAATAACCTTCGGAAGTTCTTAATAACCACGAGAGAGTTGACGGTAAGCATTTGGAAAGAAACGATATGAAATTGATGAAGAAACATAGCCAACCCGAGGAGCTCGCCACCACTGGCGCAGTCCCGGTATTTTGGCCATATTTCCTTCGTTACTTAACGAAATCACGAACCGTTTGCTGGGTTGGATTTGCAACGTCCGGGGCTACAATTTTGGTATAATAAGCATTTCGAGAAAATGGATAGAGAATTACAGAATCTACGAAGAAGTTGTTGCTGCGTTTTGGACTCAGGATCTGGAAACCTTGACACTTCTTCTTGTTTCTCCTTCTTCTTTCTTGGCTCAACTATGGAGTATTTTTGTGTTTTCTTCCTCCTGAGTTGCTGCCGACAGGGAGAGAATGGAGAGGGGATGAATGATGGATGGATGATGGTGATAATATTGGAAAAAGTAAATTGGAGGTATGTGATAGTAGGGTTGGTTTGATTGAGGATTGCAAGGGATATGGAGGATGTCTCTACGTGATTTGGAGGTTTTGGGGAATCAAAATTATTCTCCTACTCCGTAACTGATAAACTGACTAAAACGGTACGCGCTTTTTCACCCAAACTGTTCCGAATTGAAAATGAATCGCATATTTGGAATCAGATTGTCAAAACTAAAAATTTGATATAATTAAAATATTTTTCTGAAAACTTTTATTTTTCAGTGTTTGGGTCTATCTCAGTCATAAATTAATATTTAAATTAATTAATTCTTTTAGGCCTAAATTTGGGGCGTTACAATTCTCTCCCCCTTAAAATAATTTTGTCCTCGAAATTACCTGATCACTGGTCGCTGAAAAGTTGTGGATATTGAGATCGCATGGACTCCTTAGTTTCCGAGGTTGCTTCTTCGACAGAGTGACTTCTCCAAAGCACCTTGACTAAGGGTACAGTTTTGTTCCTCAATACTCGAACTTCTCGTGCCAGAATCTCTACCGGTACCTCTTCATAGGAAAGATTTTCGTCCAAAGTGACAGTCTCTGTTGGAATAATGTGGGATGGATCTGATCTGTATCTTTTCAACATAGATACATGAAACACATCATGAATCTTGTTTAGCTCTGGTGGTAATTCCAACCTGTAGGCTACAGGTCCCACACGTTCTATAATTTTGTATGGGCCTATAAACCTTGGACTGAGTTTCCCCTTTCTGCCAAAACGTAAAACGTTCTTCCAAGGAGAAACTTTCAAGAATACCCTGTCACCAACAGCATATTCGATGTCGCGTCGCTTGAGGTCTGCATAAGATTTCTGTCTGTCTGCTGCTATCTGAAGTCGTTCTCTAATCAACTGAACCTTTTCCTCTATTTCGCGCACTAGTTCTGGACCTTCGAGTTTTCTCTCACTCAATTCAGTCCAACAAACTGGTGTTCGACATTTCCTTCCGTACAGTGCCTCATACGGAGCCATTTCAATACTTGCCTGATAACTATTGTTATAGGCAAATTCCATCAGAGGAAGATATTTTTCCCAATTGTTTCCAAAATCAACGACGCACGCTCGCATCATATCTTCAAGAATCTGAATAGTTCTCTCAGACTATCCGTCAGTCTAAGGATGAAAAGTTGTACTGAAATGTAGTTTGGAACCGAGAGCTTTCTGTAAGCTCTTCCAAAATTGGGAAGTAAATCGAGGATCGCGGTCTGAAATGATGGACGATGGTACTCCATGTAGTCTGACAATTTCGCGGATATACAGCTCAGCCAGACGCTGTAGTGTAAAATCTCGCCGAATTGGTAAGAAATGTGCCGATTTTGTCAAACGATCAACAATAACCCATACCGCTTCATTTTTCCTTGGGGACAATGGTAATCCGACTATGAACTCCATCGTAATGCGGTCCCAATTCCACTCAGGAAGAGTGATCTGCTGCAAAAGTTCTGTAGAGTTTAACTGTCCGATCGCAATGGTACAAACGGAATTCAATTCGGAGAAGGTTGGACCAAAAAGTGTACCCCGACTTGGACCAAAATTAGTCCCAATCAGGGACGGCGCCTCCCCCTCCACTCAACGGATTGTGAATCCATTCCTACGCGATACATACTGAGCAATGGTTGTCACCTTCCCATTTCTCTTCCTATATAAACCAGCATCAACCTTCTCATTCTTCACCAAAACTTACAATTTTAGTACCATTGTTCATAAGAGTGAGGAGAGCAGTCTGGTATTGTTGGTTGCCACCGAAGTCGCCGGAGTTGGGAGTTATCGTCGCCGGAAGTTTCGCTAGAAAATTCTCAAAACCTTCGATAAGCTTCGAGGTAAGCCCGTAGATATATCTAGTGATTAGAATGTTCATATAGATCGTTTCTACGTTCATAAACGGTCGTTTGATTGAGTTTTGTGTTTGACATTCTTGAAGAACCAAGAAACATTGTAACACCCCAACTCGAATAACCCGATTACCTAGGTTATTTGAGCCGGAGTAGTTACCATGATGGTACTTACGGATGATAATTTGATGAATAATTTAAAACCAATTAAACTTTAATATAAATGATAAATTCAAATATTAAACTTCGGAGTAATGTCTGAACAATGCGGAAGCTTAAATATAAAACATAATCAAGTCGTATTACATTTTCTAGGAACTCGCCCGAAAAGGTGTTTATTAGAATAAAGCATAGTCATTGTGGTCCACCAGTCCGTACATCTCGTCACTCTCATTGACCTCCGGGATGGGCTCCATGTTCAGTATTGTTACCTGCGTGTAGCAAGTAAAAACAAACTACACGCTCAGCGTCGGCTGAGGAATACGCTAATACAACAATTCCAAATTGAATAGCAAGTAGACATACAATTATTCATGATATGACATAATATAGCATGTATGTTCAAGATGATGATAATGGTACGTAATTAATGTCAATCACGGTTATGATGATTGTACTTGATGATGATTTCATGCTGTATGATTCTAACTAGCAAGGACGACCCTTGCGCTATGAGATTCGCCCATTTGATACGACGAACTCACGCGGCCTTAGTCTCACGAGGGAGACTAGAAAAATAGGGGTGGTACTTGAAAGCTTGAACACATGTACGTACACTAAGCCCGAACTGTGATGTCAGACTAGTAAGTCCCGCACAATCACGCTATAAGAGACGCACTAGGCATGATCTCTTACGCGTGCATATGATGTGATATGCTACGACATGTATGATGATATGAATTGTATGATATGAACAATTTGTAAAGAACATGAATATGTAATCATACATTAATTTATTTGGGTGAAACATGTTAAAAATATCATTTAAATAAGCTACGGGGCTTGGAACGGTCGACCGTTTAACTCGACGGTCGACCTTGAACTTCATCGTGTCGGATTGCTGGTTTACCGTAACAGTCAACCGCGGTTGACCAGCGGTCGACCGTTGTTGACTGGATGGCGACGGAGGTTCTTGCCTGGGCAAGCGACGGTCGACCGTTGGTCACCGGCGGTCGACTGTTTGTCTGACAGTCGCGCTCCGTTTCGATGTTTAACGCGACGGTTGACCGTTTACGTCGACTGTTCGGGTCTGCGAATCTTATTTTTGATATTTTTGGATATCTAAAATACTTCTTTGAGTTATTTTAACATCTATGATTAACATATCTATGTATTTGAAGTATTTCTAACACTTATATATATATATATTCATGAAGGGAAAAATATTAAGAAAAACATATTTTAAGTTTATGAGTTTGATGGGTTTGATCTTCAAACATAAATGACTTATAATATGGCAATCAATCCTAACGATATATCTAGATTGATATTCAACCAACGATTTCGTTACTAGGGTGGAATGTACTCGCATTGATATCGTAGAGGACGGAAAGATAGAAAGATAATAATACGCCTCAACGAACGTTCAACGTACGGTCACCCCTATCAACTTCGAGCTTCCTATACCCAATCTTCTTGGAAATAACCTTCGGAAGTTCCTAATAACCACGAGAGAGTTGACGGTAAGCATTTGGAAAGAAACGATATGAAAATGATGAAGAAACATAGCCAACCCGAGGAGCTCGCCACCACTGGCGCAGTCCCGGTATTTTGGCCATATCTCCTTCGTTACTTAACGAAGTCATGAACCGTTTGCTGGGTTGGATTCGCAACGTGCGGGGCTACAATTTTGGTATAATAAGCATTTCGAGAAAATGGATAGAGAATTACAGAATCTACGAAGAAGTTGTTGCTGCATTTTAGACTCAAGATTTGGAAACCTTGACACTTCTTGTTTCTCCTTCTTCTTTCTTGGCTCAACTATGGAGTATTTTTGTGTTTTCTTCCTCCTGAGTTGCTGCCGACAGGGAGAGAATGGAGAGGGGATGAATGATGGATGGATGATGGTGATAATATTGGAAAAAGTAAATTGGAGGTATGTGATAGTAGGGTTGGTTTGATTGAGGATTGGAAGGGATAGGGAGGATGTCTCTACATGATTTGGAGGTTTTGGGGAATCAAAATTATGCTCCTACTCCGTAACTGATAAACTTACTAAAACGGTACGCGCTTTTTCGCCCTAACTGTTCCGAATTGAAAATGAATCGCATATTTGGAATCAGACTGTCAAAACTAAAATTTTGATATAATTAAAATATTTTTCTGAAAACTTTTATTTTTCAGTGTTTGGGTCTGTCTCAGTCATAAATTTATATTTAAATTAATTAATTCTTTTAGGCCTAAATTTGGGGCGTTACAATAATAAACCATTACATTGATGTTAAAACTATGAATTAATGATGCCAAAATGATCTATGAATCTTGGAGAACATTTCTATATAGTTTAATCGAAGTTTGGAAACTAAAAATGGAATTTTCGAAATTGGAGTCGCGAGGTAGAAGACGATGAACAGTGGCTGAAAATCCACTTTCTGGATCGATCATATGGCTTAGATCGATCCTCTGGGAATGGTTTTTCACATCATGGATCGATCTAGAGGGCAGGCTCGATCCCCCGAAGTTCTGATCCGAGAATTTACCCGAAATTACTATTTTTGAGCTCTAAATCCTCTTTTTGATACCAATTGATTATAATTATTATAAGGATGATTCTTTACAATAAAAATGATGTTTTTAACAAATAAAAATGTTATGTGATGCATGATGGTAAGTTCGGGTATTAACACTCGAAACTAGACCGCTATTTGTTATCAATTGATATGTTGATTGATGATTATGATCAATGATTATTATGGATGATTATGAATGATGAACTTACTGATTAAAATTATTATTTATGATTGAACCATGAGTAAAATGAATATATTGATAATTATTAAACGATTTGTATTGTTAACGATATCTAGAAGAACTCTAAGATATACCCATTAGTTAATTGATGTTAAGGCTATCTAGAAGACCTCTAGAATAGATCTTGTATTAGAATAGACTTATGAAAACATGAATATTTGATGAATTAGATAAAAATGTATAAACGGGATTCGTAGACCAAACTAGAGGATTACTCGTTTGGGAATGTCTGATCCAATGTTGATCAATCGCTATATTGTTGTTGCCTTAACCGACTACGGTTAAGTGTCCAAATCGTTTGCCTTAAACTAATGATAGTTTAAGTGTCTGATTGCCTTAGCTGACTACAGTTAAGTGTCCGAAATCAATTGCCTTAAACTAATTATAGTTTAAGTGTCTGATCAATAATTGCCTTAAAAGAATCTGGTTATGGAAGTTATGATTTGGCCTTAGACTAAGAATAGCTAGGAGCATTATTATGATTTGGCCTTAGACTAAGAATAGCTAAGAGCATTGTTATGATCTGGCCTTAGATTAAGAATAATTTAAGAGCACTATTGAAATAGTACCTGAATTGAATAAAATGTGTTGATATGAACTGAACAATACCAAAACTGTGAATGTCTGAAACGAACATTGTGTGCATGATATCAAAAGATTTGATTATGAATTTAGATTCAGTTTATATGGATGTTCGACGCATTAGATATGCTTACTCAGCTTTACCGCTGAGCGTGTAGTGTGTTTTATTTTGTGTAGTGTGTTTTATTTGCTACACGCAGGTAAACAGAAAGATTAATGTGATCCTGGCGGCAGATGGGGCAAGATTGTCGGGATGGATGTGACAAGTTTGAAATGATTTATGATATGTAAAAATTAAATTCGCTTCCGCAATTTTGTTGAATACTCCGTACTGTATGTGTTATGAAAAATATTATTGTGATAAATAAAAGTGTTTGAAAAGTTTTAAATTTTTACGATTACCGAGTTAAATACTTTAGTCAGAAAGGGGCTGCAGACCTGGACGGATTAGGATGTTACACAAGTCCTTCAACTTGGCTATAGCCTTTAGCAACAAGTCGACTTTTATTGGTGATAATAACACCGTTTTCATCAAGCTTGTTTCTAAAGACCCATTTAGTGCCCACAACGGGTCGGGTTTCCGGTCTTTCGACTAGTTCCCAAACCTTGTTGCGTTCAAATTGCTCAAGCTCTAGTTGCATTGATATAATCCAATCACTATCTTTTAGCGCATCTTCTATGTTCTTAGGTTCAAATTGACTAACGAACGCATAGTGTGCATAAAGATTGTAATTGTTCCTAGTTCTAACTCCCTTTTAAATATCTCCAATGATATTGTCTCTTGGATGATTTTTCAAGTGTTTGTATGCCTTCGGTAGATCCTTCTTTGCACTTTCCTCTTCTTGCGCAGGAATTTCCAGGATTTCTTCTTCCTCTTCTTCTTCATTTGAACCTGCAATTACCTTACTCGACCCAAGGGGATCGGTTTCATCAAATTTTACATGCATAGATTCTTCTACTTTATGATTTGATTTATTATATACCCTATAGGCTCTACTGTTTGTTGAATAACCAAGGAAAATTCCTTCATTTGATTTAGGCTCAAATTTGCCTATAAGATCCTTGGTATTCAAAATATAGCATTTACACCCAAAAACTTTGAAAAAGGAAATGTTAGGTTTTCTACCTTTCCAAAGTTCTTAGGGAATCTTTTTAATGATAGGTCTAAGTAATACCCGGTTAAGAACGTAGCATGCCGTGTTGACCGCTTCTCCCCAAAAATATTGAGGTAGGTTGTGTTCATTCAACATGGTCCTTGACATTTCTTGCAATGTCCTATTTTTCCTTTCAACGACTCCATTTTGTTGAGGTGTTCTAGGAGCCGAAAAGTTGTCAGAAATACCGTGTTCATCACAATATGTTTCAAAATCGGTATTCCGGTATTCTCCTCCTCTATCACTTTTAATAGAGATTATTTCATAACCTTTCTCATTTTGGATTCTCTTGCACAACTTAACAAACGAATTAAACGCATCATCTTTATTGGCAATTAATATAGTCCAAGTATAACGAGAAAAATCATCTACAATTACAAAAGTAAAACTAGCTCCACCTAGGCTTTGAACGTCTACGCATCCAAATAAATCCATATGTAATAGTTCAAGTGGCCTTGACGTTAAAACCATTTTTATGGGCTTAAATGATACTTTATGTTGTTTTCCAAGGGAGCAAGCATCACAAAAACGAGAAGTAGGTATGCTCATTTTTGGTAGCCCAACAACAAGTTCTTTTGAGTAAAGTTTTCTCAAAAGATCATAACTAGCATGTCCTAGTCTACGATGCCATAAAGTTGAAAATTCAAGCGAAGTAGTAAGACAAGTGATTTTTGAGTTGCTTAAGTCATTGGAATTGAACTTGTATAAGTTTCCATCTCTTTTAGCCTCAAAATTGATTTCATCTTTATTTTGGCAATATAAAATGCAGGAATTTGCATTAAACTCAATTTTGTGGCCATTGTCACAAAGTTGGCTTATGCTAATTAAATTAAATTTTAGGCCATCAACAAGATAAACATCATTTCTGTAAAAATCACTTGAAATACCTATCGTACCTTTACCAATGACTTTCTTCCGGGATTTGTCTCCAAGGGTCACATGTCCATGACTTTTCTCCTTGAGATTTGTGAACCATCCTCTTGTTCCGGTCATGTGCCTTGAACATCCACTATCCACAACCCAAGTTGTATTTTTCACCTAGTCAAAACGGAATTTACTTTTGACTTAGGTTTGGGGTTCCAATCGACGAATACCCTATGTCGATATACAGGTTTCGTCTTGGTTGGTTCCGGAAGTGGTATATGGACTTTTCTTTTTTCATCATAATAAAGGAAATAGTATCCACCATTATTTCTTTTATTTTCCTGCAAAAAGGGTTTCTTTTGATATCTAATATTCTTGGATTCCGACAGGTTAGAACCCTTCTTGACCCATTTTAATCTACGCATTTCAACTAACCATTTGTTTGGACATTTTGTCACAATATGGTTAGCTTGCATGCAATAGTGACCAGCCCTTACTTTTGATTTAGAAGTTGAGGCTTGGTGTAACGCCCCAAAACATACCCTAGAATTATTAATGAATAAATAATCAATTAATCAAATTTGTTTTGATTAAAATAAATTATTGTTGGGATTTGGGCCGATACGAAATTTGTGGACTATTTGTGAGGTCTTGATTGGGAACCTGAGTACAGACCCAAATAAAGAGTAATAAAGAATTTGTTTAGAATGTGAATATTGAAATGATTTGTTGAAATAAATCATTAGAACAAATGATATGAATTAAATGTGAGAAACCTTTTTGAATAAAGATCAACTAAATCAATTTTTACTCTGTCAAAGTCAAACACCCAAAAATATGATGTCAGAAAAAGTATAACAAATAAATATAAAAATTATATCGTTGGATAGAGTTTAACTGTCCGATCGCAACGGTGCAAACAGAATTCAATTCGGAGAAAGTTGGACCAAAAAGTGTACCCCGACTGGAACCAAATTTGTCCCAATCAGGGAGTGGCGTGTAAAATCCTACAAATCGCCGCTCACTCCATTCAGCCGATTACACAGGGAAAGGAAGCAACGTAAATTTGGCTCCTTCCCCATCACCATTCCTATATAAGAGAACCCAAGCTCCTTCATTTCTTCACCAAACCTCTACATTCTTTATTCTATTCTCTTCTTTGTTGAGAGAGGAGTACAGTGGTGCTATCAATTTGGTGAGAGGTCACCGGAGCTAACCACAAACCTCGCCGGAAGTTTCGCCGGAAAATATCCAAAACCTTCGTTAAGCTTCGAGGTAAGCCCGTAGATATATCTAGTGACTAGAATGTTCGTATAGATCGTTTCTACCTTCATAAACGGTCGTTTGGTTGAGTTTTGTGTTTGACATGTTTGAAGAACCAAGAATCATAAACCATGAAATTGATTTTAAAACTAAGAATTAATGATGCCAAAATGATCTATGAACTTTGGAGAACATTTCTATATAGTTTCGTTGAAGTTCGATAACTAAAAACAGTATTTCCGAAATTGGACCCGAACGAAGAAAAAGATGAACAGTGGCCGAAACACCACTATCTGGATCGATCCAGGGGCTTGGATCGATCCCCTGGGAGTGATTTTTCATAGTTTGGATCGATCCAGAGGGCTGGATCGATCCCCCGAAGTTCTGATCCGAAAATTTGTCTGAAATTGCTATTTTTGAGCTCTAAAATCCTATTTTTGATACCAATGGATTATGACCATTATAAAAATGATTTACCATAATAAAAATGAAGTTTTTAACAACTAAAAAAATGTTATGTGTAGCATGACGTTAAGTTCGGGTGTTAACACTCGAAGCTAGGCCGCTATTTATTATCAATTGTTGTGTTAATTGATGATTATGATAAATGAATATTATGGATGATAATGAGTATTGAACCTACTGATTAAAATAAGTATTTATGATTGAATCATGAATAAAATGAATACATTTATAATTATGAAATGATTTGTAGTGTTAAGGGTATCTAGAAGAACTCTAAGGTATACACATTTAGAAAATTGATGTTAAGGCTATCTAGAAGACCTCTAGAATAGATCTCATATTAGTATGGATTTGTGAAACATGAATATTCGAAGAATTAGATAAAAATGTATAAACGGGATTCGTAGACTAAGCTAGAGGATCACTCATTTGGAAATACTTCGACTCAATGATGATTAATTATTGTCTTATTGTTGCCTTAAACTAATTATAGTTTAAGCGTCTGAGTATTGTTTGCCTTAAACTAATTAAAGTTTAAGCGTCGGAGAACTGTTTCCTTAAACTAATTATAGTTTAAGCGTCTGAGAAATGTTTGCCTTAAACTTATTATAGTTTAAGCGTCTGAAATTGAAATTATGATCTAGCCTTAGACTAAGAATAGCTAAGAGCGTTGTTATGATCTGGCCTTAGACTAAGAATAGTTAAGAGCGTTTTTATGATTTGGCCTTAGATTAAGAATGATTTAAGAGCACTATCGAAATAATAACTGAATTGAATAAAATATGTTGATAAGAACTGAATAATATGAAAACTGTGAATGTCTGAAGTGAACATTGTGTGCATGATATCAAATGATTTGATTATGAATTTAGATTCAGTTTATATGGATGTTCGACGCATTAGATATGCTTACTCAGCTTTACCGCTAAGCGTGTAGTATGCTTTATTTGCTACACGCAGGTAAACAGAACGAACAATGTGATCCTGGTGGCATATGAGGCGAGATTGTCGGGATGGATGTGACATGTTTTGAAATGAATTATGATATGTCAATTTTTAATTCGCTTCCGCAATATTGTTGAATACTCCATACTGTATATGTTATGAAAAATATTATTGTGATAAATAAAAGTGTTTGAAAAGTTTTAAATTTTTATGATTTCCAAGTTAATACTTTAGTCCAAAAGGGGCTGCAGACCTGAACGGATTAGGGTGTTACAATTTGGTATCAGAGCAAATGGTTTTAAAACCGATCTTCGGATCAAAATTTGAATAAAAAAAAAATGTGTCAGTCACATCCACGACTCTCGCATCCCTCTCCTCCAGGAAAGGTATGAGAATTTATTAGATAAATATTGACTTTGTTAAAATTCTCATTAGATAACAATTGTTAGTACTGAAATTATATCGAGCATAGACTCAAGTAGATTTTTCGTACTCGGTGAAGAGACGAAGGAATTGTGATACGTTATCAACGTACTTATCATATCGCGATTGACGAAGTTGATATATCTCGCAAAGTCGCATAGAAGTGAGACGACTATGAAGAAACGCCTAATGTTGAATAACATTCGCGAAGCTGCTGTCAAAGATCCTCATGTGGACTGAAGATGATCGGATTGCTAATTTAAACACGAATGTTTAGAATCAATAAACTCTGTTGTCTAAAAGTATCCCGTTCTGATGTCTAACTCATTACGACGCAAATATGCGATTATATTATACGAATCGAAATAGTTTATTCAGCAACAATTCCTTGCAAAACTGCGTTGAAATATCATACAAGGAAATTGACGTTATCCTTATTTCGTATCTATGACTTATTTGATCAGCTTAGAGAATCCATTGTGCTCTCTAAGATTGACTTACAGTCAAGGATACTACCACATCTCTGTTAAGACAGACAAACTGACGATCAAGAATCGCTACCCTTTACTATGTATTGACAATCTGTTCGGTCAAATTCAAAGGAACCTACTTGCTAGAAGCTATGGATAGCTCAATCTTGTTGAATGAAGTGACGCATTGTTATGACACGATTAGTGACTTAAACATCGATATAGTCTGAATAAATATCCGTTGTCAACTCGTCAAGAATCCTTACGAAGGAATTTCTATTATTGTAGCATGAGTCAAGAAACCGCTCACGATCAAAGTAACCAAGCGCCAAGCGATGGGCACGAAAATGTTCATATTGAAGTATCTAGTTTCACACCTCCTATTCAAAGTGAACAAGTGAACTCACTACATGTTCCCCAAAATGATCAAAATATTGGAGATCAACCTGACGTTATGGTACCTACCTTAATGGTAAACTTCTTACAACAAATGACTAATGCCCCTGTGTTTCAACCACCTCCACCAGAACCTCGTTTGACCACTTTCAAAACCTTGAAAGATAATGGTGCTGAGGAGTTTCTAGGAGATCGAATTGCCGAACCCGAAATTGCTCTTGAATGGATCGAGCAGACCGCTCGTGTACTACAAAATTTGAACATAACTCTCGTTGATCATCCAAAATTTGCATCTCAATTGCTCCACAAGGAAGCCTACGGATGGTGGAAATGTACTGACAAAAATCCAAACACACCCAAACCTTGGACTTGGGAATTCTTCGATTGGGCGTTCAAGAAGGAATATATACCAGCTCGATTCCGTGAAGAGAAACGTGCTGAATTTATCGAATTAAAGCAAGGAGATATGACACTCCCTGAATACCGACAAAGATTTGTCCATCTCGCTCAATTTGCACCCACGCTGGTGAGTACAGCGGCGGACCGCATTGAGGAGTTTCGCAAAAGACTTCGACCTGACCTCAGGCCGCACGTATCTACTATTCAAACTATGGATTTCATTGAGGCATACGATCTAATCTCCAAAGCCGAAAAAGATCTAAGTGATTACTATGAAAGTCTGAAGAATAAGAATGTCAATCCAAATGAACGACCAAATTCAAGTGGAAAGAAACCCCTGCAAGAAATTGATAGTGCCCTACACTCAAAAACGGGAAAATCAATGACAATTCAATCGACGTCATCCATGAATAAAATGAGAGTATGGAAACATCCAAAGTGTAACGTTTGTAAAAGGCACCATCCAGGAGATTGCTGGCGTGCGCAAGGATTATGTCTAAGTTGTGGTAAACCTGGACATTTCCAACGAGAATGTCCGTCTAACCCTAAATCATATTCAGTTACTTCTGTCCACAATCAACCTGTTCGCTCAGGAACAAGTCAATGCTCTAAAACACGAAGCAATTCAAAGAGTCCAACCCAAGGATGATACTCTGTGAAGATCCTAAAGTGCTACAAGGGCTCGAGGATATATTGAATAATGTAGAAACCTTATGTAAACAAGAAATTATCTTTCAATTTGAATCTCAAGAATATTCGTATTTTCTTGAACCTACGTGTGTTGAAACCATTGTATAATGAAATCTTTCATTTGACCCATCTTGAGAAAATCTTTGATATTTACATGATGCATTCTGATGTTGAAAATAGATATTTTTCTGACTTGCACTGGCCATGCAGCTTAGAATAATACTTATGGTTAACTCATAATGTTCATGGACAATATTATTCCAACATAAATTCAACTAAAATTACATAAAGTAATATTACAAATGCAAGTCTAAGTCCAATGCCCCAGGATTTACAAACTCGTCATAACTAGCCCCAGGACCCAGAAAAGCTTTAGCAAACGCTAGCTTGTCTAAAAGCTCATCAATAAAGAAAGAAGAGATGAAAAGTTTTCTCTGACTGGAAGCCATGAAGTTCTGCCTCACCGCATCATCTAGAAATTTGATTAGGTTATTAAAATAACCGTCAATATTCAAGAGACCAATGGGTTTACTGTGCAACCCTTCAGATGCCCATGAGATCAAAGTGAACAAACCTTCCATAGTATCAATCCCTCCAGGAAGTACGATGAAGGCCTCCACTACATGATTCATCTCGAAATGCTTATAGTAATTGCTTGAAACTGTGTATTCTGCACCATACGTAGGTCCGTAGACCTGTCGTGCTGCTATGTACCCTGGTATGAAGCCTCTAACTATACCACCATTGGTATAGATTGTTGAAGCAACAGCTCCTTGAAGGCCAACGTTGCCTCCTCCATAGGTAAGTCTAATTTTTCGCCTTACCAATTCTCTTCCTAAATCTACCGCTGTAGTCATAAACCTTGGATTTCTACCAAGAGAATGACTACTAATTAGACCAACGAATTTTATTGTGTAAGGAAAAGTTTGAGAAGTTCCTTCCATAATATGAGAATGTGAGATACTCTTGCCACAATCGTGATATATATATGCTCTGAATTATGACCTTTGAGAAAAAGGGTAGTATCCTCAGTCGAAATTTGTACAGCAAAGATGGATTCAATTTACCTACTGACAATGACGTGTTCGCTAATAATACAGTCTGCTGACGATATGACATATCAAGACTCATGAACAGTTAGATTCGCTGTCCTGAAATACGTTCAAATCCAAGATGAAAAGTCAAATGGCTACTGCCCTGAAGACAACGAACCCTTGAGTAATTGAAAGACTACGTTACGACGTATGAATTGAAACAAACTGCAATTGTACTTATCAAAGACCATTCAAGAGTATTGAAGAAATTTTCAATCGATTCTGTTAACCAAGGACGTACAGATAAGACTCGTAACTGAACGAAGTTATGTATGTCAAGTATGCAATACTACACACTATGAAGGAACTTTTGTCATCAAAGGATCAGTGAAGACCTTACTTAATCGAAAATTGCTAATCTCTCGAAGATTGAACGAGTTTGGTGAAATCAATGACTTGAGAATACGTATCCGAAAGATGGCGACATAACCATATGAATATGAAACGGTCATGATCAGTGAGATCATTACAAAATGTTGAACGTTGAACCTAAGAAGAATTTCGAGGACGAAATTCCTTTTAAGGGGGGGAGAAATGTAACGCCCCAAAACATACCCTAGAATTATTAATGAATAAATAATCAATTAATCAAATTTGTTTTGATTAAAATAAATTATTGTTGGGCTTTGGGCCGATACAAAATTTGTTTTGACATCTAATATCAAAATCTGGATAAGTCTCATAGAGATAAATCCAATATGTGGACTATTTGTGAGGTCTTGATTGGGAACCTGAGTACAGACCCAAATCAAGAGTAAATAAAGAATTTGTTTAGAATGTGAATATTGAAATGATTTGTTGAAATAAATCATTAGAACAAATGATATGAATTAAATGTGAGAAACCTTTTTGAATAAAGATCAACTAAATCAATTTTTACTCTCTCAAAGTCAAACACCCAAAAATATGATGTCAGAAAAAGTATAACCAATAAATCTAAAAATTATATCGTTGGATAGAGTTTAACTATCTGATCGCAACGGTGCAAACAGAATTCAATTCGGAGAAAGTTGGACCAAAAAGTGTACCCCGACTGGAACCAAATTTGTCCCAATCAGGGAGTGGCGTGTAAAATCCTACAAATCGCCGCTCACTCCACTCAGCCGATTACACAGGGAAAGGAAGCAACGTAAATTTGGCTCCTTCCCCATCACCATTCCTATATAAGAGAACCCAAGCTCCTTCATTTCTTCACCAAACCTCTACATTCTTTATTCTATTCTGTTCTTTGTTGAGAGAGGAGTACAATGGTGCTATCAATTTGGTGAGAGGTCGCCAGAGCTAACCACAAACCTCGCCGGAAGTTTCGCCGGAAAATATCCAAAACCTTCGTTAAGCTTCGAGGTAAGCCCGTAGATATATCTAGTGACTAGAATGTTCGTATAGATCGTTTCTACGTTCATAAACGGTCGTTTGGTTGAGTTTTGTGTTTGACATATTTGAAGAACCAAGAATCATAAACCATGAAATTGATGTTAAAACTATGAATTAATGATGCCAAAATGATCTATAAACCTTGGAGAACATTTCTATATAGTTTCGTTGAAGTTCGATAACTAAAAACGGTATTTCTGAAATTGGACCCGAACGAAGAAGAAGATGAACAGTGGCTGAAACACCACTGTCTCGATCGATCCAGGGGCTTGGATCGATCCCCTGGGAGTGATTTTTCATAGTTTGGATCGATCTAGAGGGCTGGATCGATCCCCCGAAGTTCTGATCTGAAAATTTGTCCGAAATTGCTATTTTTGAGCTCTAAAATCCTATTTTTGATACCAATGGATTATGACCATTATAAATGTAACACCCCAACCCGCATGACCCAAACCCAAGAGACAGCGGACCGGTGTGCCACTGAATTGGTATCCGAATATACAACATTTTCAAAACAATTTTAAACAAACGTTCTATCAATACATATAAAAATCCATCGGAGTAATTTAAAATAATGCGGAAGCCTTTTTAAAGTCAAACAACTTGGGATCTTGCCCGAAAACGTAATAAGCATTAAAGCTAATTAAATAAAGCATAACTACAGATTAAAGAGACAGCCACGCCATCGTACATCTCCTCCTCAAGGCCCTCTGGGATCGGCTCTAGGTTCATTTGTCTGATCACCTACGGACAGCAAAAAGGAAAACAACGCTATCCGCTCAGCATTGACGCTGAGTGGCACTCCATTGTAGCACAAGAATAAACATAATAATTCAATGACTAAGATCGCGCATATGTTTATCCTTTTAATAAAAATCAATTCAACTTTAAATTCGGTTCTTTAGACGGTTGACCAACAGTCAACTTATTTTCTTTCTTTTCAAAACGATTTAGGTGTTAAGGATTCCTCATTAACTCTTTGACCACCGGTCAAACCAATTTAGACTTTCACAAAAGTCAAACCACTTAACATTTATTGCCTATGACGGAGATAGCCTCAATCCGTAATACCGAAGATAGCCTCAATTCGGTGGAGGTAGGATCCCTCGGGCGATAGCCTCAAACCCAAGATCACAGACCCTCGTGCGCACGTCTTAACCTCACTGACCAGACCCTGCAGCCGCCCGAGCAATGGCCAGTTTCTATGTTCGACATAATAAACCAATTGATCCTAATTACTGATTAGAATTAATTAATTAACTTAATTAATTCAATAAAGTCTTGGATTTAACCATTAGGTCAACCCTACGTCGACAGAATATCCAGTCAAAGCCTAAGTCAAACGTGACCTAACCCGCGTCAAAGTCAAACCTGTTCAGTCAACTCACAATCCTCAACAATTCAATTCAAATAATCAATTTAATTCAATTAACCAAATCTAGCCAAAATCGAATCGTTAGCTCGAACGGAAGACAAATCAACGGAATCAAACGAACGGGTCAAATTGAGTCAAAATACGAAATCGACCAATCAATCCGGCGTGGAGGTAAATCTGCCGGCGATATCAACTCGGGGCAGCGGCTGGATGCGGTGACGGTGACGGACGCTGGCGACAGTGGCGAGGCGGCAGCTCGACGACGATGAGTAGCGACTGGCGGCGCTGCAACTCGACGGCGAGGAAAGACGCCGGCAGTGGAGGCGACGTCCAGCGCTCGGCGTGGCGGCGCTGCACTCGACGGCGAGGATGGCCGCTGTGCTAAGGGCGACGGCGGCTGGAGGCGATTGGCGGCGCTGCACTCGACGGCGGTGGACGATCAACGCTGGCAGTGGAGGCAACGAACGGCAACACGACGAGGTGAACCGTCGACGGCGGCGCTGATGCTGGGGGTGTAACACCCTAATCCGTCCAGGTCTGCAGCCCCTTTCGGACTAAAGTATTAACTTGGTAATCGTAAAAATTTAAAACATTTTAACATCTTTATTTATCATAAAATAATATTCCATACATAACAGTAATAAATTACGGAGTTTTTAACCATAATGCGGAAGCAATTTAAATCATGTCTCATAACAATTTAATTTAATCATTTTAAATCATAAATCCACCACGATCGCATCGCCCCTTCTGCTTCCAAGAACATGTCAATTACTCGTTCTGCCTACCTGCGTGTAGCAAATAAAACACACTACACGCTCAGCGGTGAAGCTGAGTAAGCATATCTAAAGCGTCGAACATCCACATAAATTGAATCCAAATTCATAATCAAATCATTTGATATCATGCACAGAGTATTCAGTTCAAATATACAATAATCAATATTCAACATTCGGCATTCAATATTCATATTCAACATTCAACATCCTCATTCAATAATATCCTTAAACTATTCTTAGTCTAAGGCCAATCTTTTTAATGTTTACCAACTCTTAAACTAGTTCTAGTTTAAGGTACTTCTATCCAACTCTTAAACTAATTCTAGTTTTAATGTACTTTTATCCAACTCTTAAACTTATTAGAGTTTAAGGTACTTCTAACCAACTCTTAAACTAATTCTAGTTTTAATGTACTTTTATCCAACTCTTAAACTTATTAGAGTTTAAGGTACTTCTAACCAACTCTTAAGCTAGGTCATTAGTTTAAGGTACATATATTCCGATTAATTTACCAACTCTTAAACTAGCCTTTGCTTAAGGTACAAATCTAGAAAACCGAACAGTAGGATACTAACTGTTGGGTAGGGTGGTATCCCCAAACGAGTTCCTCTAGTTTGGTTATGGACCCCGTACGTACGTTTTTACCCAAGGCCACCGAATATACGTTTTATACTCGCAAGGCCCATTCTAATCAGAGGTCTATCTTAGAGCTCTTCTAAGTAGCCTTAATAGTATGATTTATTAATTCATTATTCTCAACTTAACAATTCATGATCGTCATTCAGAGTATTCAACATAATTAATTATCATAATCAATAGTCAAACAATCATAAAATCTAATAACAAATAGTGGTCTAGTATCGAGTGTTAACACCCGAACTTATCGTCATGCATCACATTATGTTTTTATATGTCAAAACATAATTTTATTGTACAAAATCATATTTATATTGTTTATAATTAGTTGGTATCAAAAGTAGGATTTTAGAGCATAATTTGAGAAATATTTTTCGAAGCAGTAACTCGAATTGAAGTTAATTTAATATAAAATAATCTATTTATATATATATATATATATGTAACGCCGAATGTGTGTATGTATATATATATATATATATATTATTTTATTTTTCATCATTTTAATTATATGATAATTATTTATGTCAAAAATAAAATATGATATATTTCAAATATGTGATGTATGAAATTTCAAGAGGAAAATCCAAGACCATTTTGATTTTATACATAAAGTATTTTTTAATGTCAAATTAATATATTTGATTATTATTTGATGTAGGGATTCTATTTTGTTTTGTAGCTAAGATATTATACATTTACACATGGTGTTAAGACATATACATGGACTTATGCTTAACATTAATTTCCTAGCAATTTCCTAAATATACTTTATTATAAAATGAGGTCTTGATTTTGAAAAACACATCTCAAATTTTCGGCCATCCCAATTTTAGAGAGAAGAAAATTATATTTTGTGTTCAAAGTTATTTTTCTAAAGTGTTAGAAATATACACAAAATATTATAAAGAAATATTTATAAGATAAATATTTTACTATATATTTATTACTCCTAAAGTAGTATTATTATAGGTTTTACTATCCTATATTAAACTTGCTAGCACAAGTTTAATCTTGGACTCCGGAGCAAGTTCGTGTGGATACGTTGGAGGCTTCATACGTTTGGCGCTACATTCATCTCCTCAAAACCATCCCCGACCGTTCCTCCGTTCTCCGTTTTCACCGTTAAGGTAAATTTCTTACTATAGCTAGTAATTTACGTAAGTTGTTCTTGGGTGGAATTGAGTTTTGGACTATAAATTTTTGTTTTCCGCTGTGTTATCCAAGCCTCGTTTCCCAACATGAACGTCGTTGCTGTTGTCAATTCCTCAAGTGAAGACCAATGATGGTAACCTTATAGAGGTGAAAGCAAAGCTGATTTCTAAACCGACCAAGTTCGTTTCGAATATATATATGCGAAAACATCTCAAGTGTGAAATCTATTCGTGCGATACCCAAAAAGAAATATCTGAATTGAAGGAACATACCGAAAGTATGTCACCTCTCTGATATGAACTTCCTTATGTTTCACCGTTCAAAATTCTGTCAATCTTGATCCTCGAGAGGACCAATATTCGTAAATATGTATTGAATATGTTTCCGTTTAAAAAAAAAACTCAACTATGAAGATTTCCTGACAAGGAATCATCTGATAAAGTGTTTCATCCTTGGGAGAATGCATGTTCTGATCATACGCGAATAAAGAAGAATCTATGAGACTCTGTATCAACTAGTGTCAGTTGAACAATTCATTATCTTTTACCTCATATCGATGACTTATTTGATCAGCTTAGAGGATCCATTGTGTTCTCTAAGATTGACTTACGGTCAGGATACTGTTAAATCCTTGTTATGGAAGATGGACAAACTGACAATCAAGAATCACTACCCTTCATTATGTATAGACGATTTGTTCGAAGAACCTGTTTGTTAGAAGCTATAGACAGCTCGACCTTGTTGAATAAACTGATTCCTTTCATGAAGCGATTAATGACTTAATTGCTTATCGTCAAAAATGTCGATGTAACCTGATTGAATAAGTGAAGCAAAGTGATGCTAACAAGACAAATCGATTGATTCGTTTGACGTAAAATACAGAACGAGACGTAAAACTGTAACACCCTAATCTGTCCAGGTCTGCAGCCCCATTCGGACTAAAGTATTTAACTTGGTAATCGTAAAAATTTAAAACTTTTCAAACACACTTTATTAATCCCAATAATATTTTTCAATACATATACAATACGGAGTATTCAACAATATTGCGGAAGCGATTTTAATATTGACATATCATAAATTGTTTCAAAACTTGTCACATCCATCCCGAAAATCTCGCGCCATCAGCCGCCAGGATCACATTGTGCTTTCTGCTTACCTGCGTGTAGCAAATAAAACATACTACACGCTCAGCGGTGAAGCTGAGTAAGCATATCTAATGCGTCGAACATCCATATATACTGAATCTAAATTCATAATCAAATCATTTGATATCATGCACACAATGTTCATTTCAGACATTCACAGTTTTGATAATGTTCAGTTCATATCAACACATTTTATTCAATTCAGATATTATTCTGACAGTGCCCTTAAATTATTCTTAAATCTAAGGCCAAATAATAACAATGCTCTTAGCTATTCTTAGTCTAAGGCCATATCATAACAATGCTCTTAGCTATTCTTAGTTTAAGGCCAAATTATAATTTTCATAACCAGATCCTTAAAAGGCAATTATTAATCAGACACTTAAACTATCATTAGTTTAAGGCAATTGATTTCGGACACTTAACTGCAGTCAGTTAAGGCAATCAGACACTTAAACTATCACTAGTTTAAGGCAAATGATTCGGACACTTAACTGTAGTCAGTTAAGGCAACAACAATATAGCGATTGATCAACATTAGATCGGGCATTCCCAAACGAGTGATCCTCTAGTTTGGTCTATGAATCCCATTTATGCGTTTTTATCTAATTCATCAAATGTTCATGTTTTCATAAGCCTGTTCTAATACAAGATCTATTCTAGAGGTCTTCTAGATAGCCTTAACATCAATCAACTAATAGGTATATCTTAGAGTTCTTCTAGATACCGTTTAACAATACAAATCGTTTAATAATTATCAATATATTCATTACTCTCATGGCTGAATCATCAATAATCATTTTGATCAGTTAGTTCATTATTCATGATCATCCATAATAATCATTCATCATAATCATTAATCAACATAACAATTGATAACAAATAGCGGTCTAGTTTTGAGTGTTAACACTCTAACTTACCGTCATGCATTACATAATGTTTTATATGCCTAAAACATCATTTTTTTATTATACAAAATCATATTTGTATTGTTCATAATTAATTGCTATAAAAAATAGGATTTTAGAGCATATTTTTAGGAATATTTTCGTAGCAGGATCTAGAATTGAGGAAAATAATTTAAAATAATCATTTAATTTATAAAAATTGATTTATATAATTTTAAAAAATCCATTAATTCATAATAATCGATTTTTACAATTTAAATAATCAAATAATTCATTATAATCGATTTTTACAATTTAAATAATCAATTAAATAATTTTAATCGATTTTTACAATATAAATAATTGATTAATTCATAAAAAAAATCTATTTTTACAATTTAAATAATCCATTAATTCATAATAATCGATTTTTACAATTTAAATAATCAATTAATTAATTTTAATCGATTTTTACAATATAAATAATCGATTAATTCATAAAAAATCGATTTTTACAATTTAAATAGTCCATTAATTCATAATAATCGATTTTTACAATTTAAATAATCAATTAATTCATAATAATCGATTTTTACAATTTAAATAATCAATTAATTAATTGTAATCGATTTTTACAATATAAATAATCGATTAATTCATAAAAATCTATTTTTACAATTTAAATAATCCATTAATTCATAATAATCGATTTTTACAATTTAAATAATCAATTAATTCATAATAATCGATTTTTACAATTTAAATAATCAATTAATTAATTTTAATCGATTTTTACAATATAAATAATCGATTAATTCATAAAAATCGATTTTTACAATTTAAATAATCCATTAATTCATAATAATCGATTTTTACAATTTAAATAATCAATTAATTCATAATAATCGATTTTTACAATTTAAATAATCAATTAATTCATAATAATCGATTTTTACAATATAAATAATCAATTAATTCATAATAATCGATTTTTACAACATAAATAATCGATTAAATGGTACTGACTTCGATCCACTGATCTGAATAAAATTCTAATCGATTTTTAGTAAGTAAATAATTGATTTTCGGCCACTGTTCATCATCTTCTTTCTCGGGTCAGTTTTAACATTATCATTTTTAATCACCAAACTTCAATTTAATTATATAAAAATGTTCTCCAATGTTCACAGATCATTTTAGAGTCATTAATTCGTAATTTTAACAACAATTTCATGGTTTATGATTCTTGGTTCTTCAAACATGTCAAACACAAAACTCAACCAAACGACCGTTTATGAACGTAGAAACGATCTATACGAACATTCTAGTCACTAGATATATCTACGGGCTTACCTCGAAGCTTAACGGAGGTTTTGGAAATTTTCCGGCGAAACTTCCGGCGATGATTACTTTCCACTCCGGCGACTTCGGCGGCAACCAACAACACGAGACTGCTCCCTTCACTCTTATGAACACAATGGTATAATTTTCCAGAACATTGGTGCCAAATTGATAAGGATGGAGTATCCTTATATAGAAGAAGAGAAGGGGAAGAAGACATTGGTAGCTGACTCATTTCTACGTAGAAATTCCTTAGTGCGCAGGATGGCGATTCTAATTGATCTACACGCCGTCCCCTGATTGGGACCAATTTGGTTCCAGTCAGGGTACGCTTTTTGGTCCAACTTTCTCCGAATTGAATTCCGTTTGCACCGTTGCGGTCAGACAGTTAAACTCTATCCATAAATATAATTTTTATATTTATTTGTAACACTTTTTTCGACATCATATTTTTGGGTGGTTGACTTTGACAGAGTCAAAATTGATTTAATTGACTTTTATTCAAAAAGGTTCTCACATTTAATTCATATTATTTATTTCTATGATTTATTTCAAAATATCATTTCAAAGTTCACATTATAAACAATTTCTTCATTTATTCTTAATTTGGGTCTGTACTTAGGTTTCCAATCAAGACCACACAAAAAGTCAATATATTGGATTTATCTCTATGAGATTTATCCAAAGTGTGATAATAGATATCAAAACATATTTCGTATCGGCCCAAAGCCCAACAACAATTTATTTTAATCAAAACAAATTTGTTTAATCGAATAATTATTTAATAATAATTCTAGGGTATGTTTCGGGGCGTTACAAAAACGGTAACACCAACAGTGAAAGACTGAAGAATGAAGAAAATGTAGCTGCACTGACCATACAGCTTAGAATAATATTTATGACTAACTCGTTGTAACGCCCTAAAACATACCCTAAAATGTTTAATGAATAAATATTCAATTAGTCAAATTTGTTTCGATTAAAATAAATAGTTATTGGGCTTTGGGCCGAAATGAAATGTGTTTTGATATCCAATATCTTAATCTGGATAAATCTCATAAAGATAAATCCAATATGTTGAATATTTGTGTGGTCTTGATTGGAACATGAGTACACACCCAAATCAAGAATAAATAAAGAAATTAGTTATGTAGTGAACTTTTAAATGATTTATTGAAATAAATCATGGAAATAAATAATATGAATTGAATATGAGCACCTTTTTGAGTAAAGCTCAATTAAATCAATTTTGACTCAGTCAAAGTCAACCACCCAAAAATATGATGTCAGAAAAAGTGTTACAAATAAATATAAAAATTATATCGTTGGATAGAGTTTAAATGTACGATCACAACGGTGCAAACGGATTTCAATTCGGAGAAAGTTGGACCAAAAAGTGTTCCCCGACTGGGACCAAATTAGTCCCAATCAGGGACTTGCGTTTGGAATCGTAGGAATCGGCCGTCCCCTCCACTGAGACGCCAAAACAGGAGAATTGGTGTCATCCCCATGTCTCCTTCTCCATTCACCTCACTATATAAACCCTCCATTTCTTCACCATTCTTCATCAAATTTGATCTGAGAGATAGCCTTGAGTGTGGAGAACGCAGTGGTGCTGTCAATTTAGTGTGAGGTCGCCGGAGTTGAGAGCTATTGTCACCGGAAGTTTCGCCGGAAAATTCTCAAAACCTTCGATAAGCTTCGAGGTAAGCCCGTAGATATATCTAAACATTAGAATGTTCATATAGGTTGTTTTTACGTTCATAAATGGTCATTTGGTTGAGTTTTGTGTTCGACGTGTTTGAAGAACCAAGAATCATAAACATTGAATTTGATGTTAAAAATATATTTTGATGATCCTAAAATGATCTATGAACCTTGGAGAACATTTCTATATAATTTAATTGAAGTTTGGTGTTTTAAAACCATAATACTCGAAACTGACCCGAGGAAGAAGATGATGAACAGTAGCCGAAAATCGATTATTTACTTACGAAAAATCGATTAGAATTTTATTCAGACCAGTGGTTCGAAGTCAGTACCATTTAATCGATTATTTATGTTGTAAAAATCGATTATTATGAATTAATTGATTATTTATATTGTAAAAATCGATTATTATGAATTAATTGATTATTTAAATTGTAAAAATCAATTATTATGAATTAATTGATTATTTAAATTGTAAAAATTGATTATTATGAATTAATGGATTATTTAAATTGTAAAAATCGATTTTTTATGAATTAATCGATTATTTATATTGTAAAAATCGATTAAAATTAATTAATTGATTATTTAAATTGTAAAAATCGATTATTATGAATTAATGGATTATTTAAATTGTAAAAATCGATTTTTTATGAATTAATCGATTATTTATATTGTAAAAATCGATTAAAATTAATTAATTGATTATTTAAATTGTAAAAATCGATTATAATGAATTAATTGATTATTTAAATTTTAAAAATAGATTATTATGAATTAATGGATTATTTAAAATTATATAAATCAATTTTTATAAATTAAATGATTATTTTAAATTATTTTCCTCAATTCTAGATCCTGTTCTGAAAATATTATTGAAAATATGCTCTAAAATCCTATTTTGTTACCAATTAATTATAAACCATAAAAATATGATTTTGTACAATAAAAATGATGTTTGTGACAAATAAACATTATGTGATGCATGACGGTAAGTTCGGGTGTTAACACTCGAGACTAGGCCGCTATTTGTTATTAAGCACTATGACAATTGTTTGATTATTGATTATAATGAATTAATGATGATGAACGTTTTGAATGATGATCATGAATTGTTAAAGTGAAAATAATGAATTAATGAATCGTATTGTTAAGGATATCTAGAACAACTCTAAGATATACCCACTTGTATATTGATGATGATTATTAAGGATATCTAGAAGAACTCTAAGATATACCTACTTGACCAATTCATATTTCGGGTTAAAACGTACGTACGGGATCCAGACCGGATATCACCCACCCGACAAATCATTGTTCGGTTGGTACGTAATCCACATGACTCATAGGGTGGATTATCGATTCTTGTGTTCTGCATTAAACTATTTATAGTTTAAGGGCCTGGTTAGAATTACTGCCTTAGACTAGGAATAGCTAAGAGCTGAATATAAAATGATGTGGCCTTAGATTAAGAATAATTTAAGAGCATTATTGATATATATTGAATATCAAATGACTTGGAATAAAATATTGAAAATATTTTGAATGTTTGAACCATATATTGTGTGCATGATATCAAATGGTTGGTTATGAATTGGGATTCAATTTATGTGGATGTTCGACGTTTTAGATATGCTTACTCAGCTTCACCGCTCAGCGTGTAGTATGTTTTATTTGCTACACGCAGGTAAACAGAAAGACTAATGTGATCCTGGCGGCAGATGGGGCGAGATTGTCGGGATGGATGTGACAAGTTTTGAAATGATTTATGATATGTCAATATTAAATTCGCTTCCGCAATATTGTAAAATACTCCGTACTGTATATGTTATGAAACATATTATTGAGATTAATAAAGTGTGTTTGAAAAGTTTTAAATTTTACGATTACCAAGTTAAATACTTTAGTCCGAAAGGGGCTGCAGACCTGGACGGATTAGGGTGTTACACTCGTAATGTTCAAGGACGATATTATTTCAACATGAATGCAACTTAGATTACATGAGGAAAGTTAAAGATGCAATTCTAGGTCTAATCTCTCAGGATTTGCAAACTCGTCGTAACCAGCTCCCGGACCCGGGAAAGCTTTAGCAAACTCTAACTTGTCTAAAAGCTCGTCAACAAAGAAAGAAGAAATAAAAAGTTTCCTCTGACTGGAAGCCATGAAGTTTTGCCTCACCGCATCATCTAAGAATTTGAGAAGGTTATTGAAATAACCGTCAATGTTTAAAAGACCAATGGGTCTATTGTGTAACCCTTCAGAAGCCCATGAGAACAAGGTGAACAAACCTTCCATAGTGTCAACTCCTCCGGGAAGAATGATGAAAGCTTCCACAGCATGATTCATCTCAAAATATTTGTAGTAATTGCTGGAAACTGTGTGCTCTACGCCATATGTAGGTCCATAGACCTGTCGTGTTGCTATGTACCCAGGAATGAAACCTCTAACGAGACCACCATTGGTAAAGACTGTTGAAGCAACAGCTCCTTGTAGGCCAACGTTGCCTCCTCCATAAGCAAGACTAATTCTTCGTCTTAACAATTCCCTTCCTAAATCTACTGCAGTAGCCATAAACTTTGGATTTCTACCAAGAGAATGACTGCCAAGAAGACCAACGAATCTTATGGTGTAAGGAAGTGTTCGAGAAGTTCCTTCCATAATGTGAGAATGTGAGATACTCTTCCCATAATCGTGATATATATAGTCTCTAGAACCTGGCCATTGATGGAAAAGTAATTATCACCAGCCAAAATACGTACAGTAAAATGGATTCAAATTACCTGCAGACAAGAACGTACTCGCTAATACTATAGTATGCTGAAGATATGACGTATTAAGACTCTTGAATAGTTTGATTCGCTGTGCTGAAACACGTTCAAATCCAAGACGAAAAGTCAAAACAGCTATTTCCTAAGACAACGACCTCTTGAGTAACTTCCAAAGAGTGAAACATTGAAGGAAGAAAACCTACTATTAGTAATGGTAATTTGCAAATGCTATCTTGATATCTTATAACTCGTATCCTTGAATTACTCAAACTTGATGTGTTAACTAGACTCTTGAAACATCTCGCTTGATCAATCTTGAAAAGATTGAATTCCATTGTTGTATCAAAATATTAAACCCTTGGGAACTTGTCTTAATTCATCAAGATACGCTATACCGATCTTTGAAAACTACACTCTGTGAACTACGGTAAAAGCATTCTGATTGGAATATTATGTTGAGCCTCTCTTTGTGAACCACAAAATGGTTGATGCGATTACGTTATCTCTGAAGATTATTATCGATGATCTCATTTGACCAAACAAACTCCGTTATGACCCTACTAAGGGAATGTATGTGCAACAACAAGAGAAGAAGTGACCCCACAAGGATCAAGCTGAATCATTCAAGTGAAGATTCCGAACCTATATGCGATGTTGGTATAAGAACTAGTAAAGATTCCCCACTCTATGAATTCATGAATTGAATCACGTACTGAAGATATTATCTTCTTCACTCGAAATGAAATTAACCATAGTGTTACATCAAACCAGTCTTTATCAAGAATGTATCTAGATATATTCCAAACTCGATGAAGAAAATTGAATACGACGAGACGTATATGAAACGCCACTCTAACATTATCACCTGTGGATACGAATTAATGCAAAGACTCATTAACGATAATGAGATCTACCATGAAGTAAACGAAGAAATGTTTCGGTATAAGGTCGATAAATGACAAGCTATTGTACAATGAGTAGTACCTCCTCACAATGTATGATAAATCCCATATCCTGAAAATCTTGGACCACGAAAAGCCATTTGATGTTACTTACAAATCATTCTGAACTATATGAATAATGTGAAGATGTCTTGGATGATTTCGCTAAAACGTATGGATTGAAACAACCTCGGAATCTCCTACTACATCTATTGTGATTCAAAACTACGAATACTGCTAAGGGACTTTCAATCAAAGAAAGAATGTTGTTGATTAATGACGTACAATCGAGACTTGTGAATGAACGAATTGAGGTGCAAATATGTCAAATATGCTCCAAAATACAATGTTATACCCTGTAATGGAACTTGGTTATGAGTGTTAAATCTGAACGAGAATCTGCAAAAAGGATCATTGGATAGCTTGCTTAATCTAAGATTGTTAGCCTCTTGAAGAACGAACGAGTTTAATAATACCGAAAGTTGGGATTACATAACCATGTGAATATGAAACGGTCATGATCAGTGAGATCATTACGAAACGTTGAACATTGAACCCTAGAAAAATTTCGAGGATGAAATTCCTTTTAAGGGGGGGAGAAATGTAACGCCCCAAAATATACCCTAGAATTATTAATGAATTATTAATTAATTAATCGAATTTGTTTTGATTAAAAATAAATTGTTGTTGGGCCTTGGGCCAAAATAAAATATGTTTTGATATCCAATATCATGATCCGGATAAATCTCATAGAGATTAATCTAATATGTTGACTTACTGTGTGACCTTGATTGGGAACCTGAGTACAGACCCAAATCAAGGATAAATTAAGAAATTTATTTATGATATGAACATTGAAATGATTTATTGAAATAAATCATGAGAATAAATAATATGAATGAAATGTAAGAACCTTTTTGAGTAAAGGTCAATTAAATCAATTTTGACTCTGTCAAAGTCAAACACCCAAAAATATGATGTCGGAAAAAGTATTACAAATAAATATAAAAATTATATCGTTGGATAGAGTTTAAATGTACGATCACAACAGTGCAAACGGATTTCAATTCGGAGAAAGTTAAACCAAAAAGAGTTCCCCGACTGGGACCAAATTAGTCCCAATCAGGGACTTGCGTTTGGAATTGTAAAGATAGGCCGTCCGCTCCACTGAGACGCCAAAACAGGAGATCACCGTGTCTTATTCCTCTTCCTTCTCCTATAAAAGACTACCGCAACTCCCTCCATTCTTCACCATTTCTTACAAAGTTTCATTCTATTCTGTTGCTGGGAGTGAGGAGAACGTGGTGGTGCTGTCGTATTGGTGTGAGGTCGCCGGAGTTGAGAGTAATCATCGCCGGAAGTTTCGCCGGAAAATATCCAAAACCTACGTTAAGCTTCGAGGTAAGCCCATAGATATATCTAATGACTAGAATGTTCATATAGGTCGTTTCTACGTTCATAAATGGTCATTTGGTTGAGTTTTGTGTTTGACATGTTTGAAGAACCAAGAATCATAAACCTTGAATTTGATGTTAAAAATATGTTTGAATAATTCTAATATGATCTATGAACCTTGGAGAACATCTCTATATAGTTTAATTGAAGTTCGGTGACTAAAAATGGTTTTCCCGAAAAATGGACCGAGGTTGAAGACGAATGAACAGTCGCTAAAAATCCACAGAGTGGATCGATCCCCTTCATTGGATCGATCCTCTAGGAGTTTTTCTTCTAGTTGGATCGATCCAGAGTGCTGGATCGATCCCCCGAATTTCTGATCCGAAAATTTGTTTAAAAATGTTATTTTTGAGCTCTAAAATCCTATTTTTGATACCAATTGATTATGATCATTATAAAAATGATTTTTCACATTAAAAGAAATATTTTTAACAAATAAAAATGTTATGTGATGCATGACGGTAAGTTCGGGTGTTAACACCCGAAGCTAGGCCGCTAGTTGTTATTGAATATTATGTTGATTAATGATTATGGTAATAATTATTGATTGATGATTATGATGATTAAATCTCAATAAATATTCTGATTAAAATGATAATTGTGAATGATTTAATCATAATGAATATATTGATGATTGTGAAAATAATATATTGTTAAGGGTATCTAGAAGACCTCTAAGATATACCCATATTAATGTTGATTTGAATTCTAAGGATATCTAGAAGAACTCTAAGATATGCCTAGGTTGACGTTGGTTTCTAAGACTATCTAGAAGACCTCTAAGATGACTTAGAAATAGGCCTTGCGGGTATAATTATGAATATTCGGTGGCCTGGGTTAAAACGTACGTACGGGATCCATAACCAAACTAGAGGAACTCGTTTGGGGATACCACCCAACCCGATAGTTATTATTCTACTGTTTGGTTTTCTTGATTTGTACCTTAAGCGAAGGCTAGTTTAAGAGTTGGTAAATAAATCGGAATATGTACCTTATACTAATGACCTAGCTTAAGAGTTGGTTAGAAGTACCTTAAACTCTAATAAGTTTAAGAGTTGGATAAAAGTACATTAAAACTAGAATTAGTTTAAGAGTTGGATAGAAGTACCTTAAACTAGAACTAGTTTAAGAGTTGGTAAACATTAAAAAGATTGGCCTTAGACTAAGAATAGTTTAAGGAAATTATTGAATGAGGATGTTGAATGTTGAATATGAATATTGAATGACGAATGTTGAATATTGATTATTGTATATTTGAACTGATTACTTTGTGCATGATATCAAATGATTTGATTATGAATTTGGGTTCAATTTATATGGATGTTCGACGCTTTAGATATGCTTACTCAGCTTCACCGCTGAGCGTGTAGTATGTTTTATTTGATACACGCAGGTTAATAGAAAGAATGATGTGATGTGATTCTGGAGGCAGACGGAGGCGAGATTGTCGGAATGGATGTGATGGTTTTGAATTAAAGAACATAAATAAATTATGATTTGTTAAGCTTCCGCAATATTGAAAACTCCGCACTGTATATGTTATGAAAAATATTATCGTGATAAATAAAAGTGTTTGAAAAGTTTTAAATTTTACGATTACCAAGTTAATACTTTAGTCCGAAAGGGGCTGCAGACCTGGACGGATTAGGGTGTTACAGCTTTACCGCTGAGCGTGTAGTATGTTTTATTTGCTACACGCAGGTAAACAGAAAGAACAATGTGATCCTGGTGGCAGATGAGGCGAGATTGTCGGGATGGATGTGACAAGTTTTGAAATGAATTATGATATGTCAATTTTTAATTCGCTTCCGCAATATTGTTGAATACTCTGTACTGTATATATTATGAAAAATATTATTGTGATAAATAAAAGTGTTTGAAAAGTTTTTAAATTTTTATGATTTCCAAGTTAATACTTTAGTCCAAAAGGGGCTGTAGACCTGGATGGATTAGGGTGTTACACTTGGTTTGATGGGTTAGTTTTTGAGGTATTAAAATGATTTTTAGCCATACTCATCAAATTTATGGTTTCACCATAACCAATGCCTTCTTTCGTTAGTTTTGGTTGGTTATCCCATTCTTTTGTTGAGTTATAGCTATTGTAAAACATTTCCAAAGCCCCTCGTTTGGCCTTGTCTTTTTCTTTAATCAAAATTTCAATTTTCTTTTGAAGCTCTTCATTTTGGTTTTGAAACTTTTCAAGATTAAGTTTTAAATTTTTGTTTTCATCACGAGAAGTTTCAAGAGCCACCTTGAGTTCCTTTTTCTCCCTAATGTGTTGGAACACACTTTTTATTACGTTAAACTAAAGTCGTGTTCATATCTAACAGGTTTTGATAATTGCCAAACCGCCGTGGATGTGAAGAGTTTTGTTGAATAACTCAAGGCGTGAAGAATGGCATGGAACAAGACCAAAAGACTCAAGTAAAAGATCAAGAATTGAAGACGTAGTCGAGTCAGTCTTTTGTTGTAACGCCCCGAAATCTGGCCCAAAAGAATTAATTAAATTGTTAGAGCAATTGATTACGAATTGGGCCTAAAAAGGAGTTAAAATTATAATTTGGATTCTAAGCCCAACTTTTATGTCATCTCGTAGGAAATATTTTTGTGATCGCGTCGGTTCAGACGGCTCGGGAATCGGAGTTACGAAGCTCATGTTATGACCATTTAATCAGGTATTTTGGGTCCGAAGCCCAATCCTTTTAGGAATGGGACCATTAAATAAACCTAAACCTAAACCACACAAACCTTATCTTCTTCGTTCGTCCTTCTTCTTCTTCTTCTCCCGTTCTTGTTCTTTCTTCTTCTTCTTCTTCTTCGCCGTCGACTTGCAGCCGCCAGCCGCTGCCTAGCGTCGCCAAGCCTCCGCCTCCTCGCCGCACCAGCCAGCTGCGGCCTTACCGTCGCCGGAAGCACGTCGCCTACAGCCAGGGTCGGCGCCGCCGACGACGGTCTCCAATCGCCGCTGTTTCGCTTTCGCCGGAAGCCGCCGCTCCTCGCCGTCAAGTGCAGTGCCGCTATTTCATCCTTCACCAGAAGTCCGTCGCCTCCACTGCCCAGCGCCACCGCTGCTTCCTTCGCCAGTAGCCGCCGCCATCATCGCCGTCGGGTGCAGCACCGCCACGCCGAGCGCTGGACGTTGCCTCCACTGCCGGCGTCCTTCCTCGCCGTCGAATTGCAGCGCCGCCAGTCGCTGCTCATCGCCGTCGAGTTGCCGCTCCGCCACTGTCGCTGGCGTCCGTCACCGTCGCCGCATCCAGCCGCTGCCCCGAGTTGATATCGCCGGCAGATTAACCTGCACGCCGGATTGATTGGTCGATTTCGTATTTTGACTCGATTTGACCCGTTCGTTTGATTTCGTTGATTTGTCTTCCGTTCGAGCTATCGATTCGATTTCGGCGTAATCCAGGTCCGTACTATGAAGTTAATAGCATTTAGAATAGATTTAATGGTTTGGATCGTTATATGTGTTTATGCTATAATTTGGCTAAATTGGTTAATTGAATTAAATTGATTATGTGAATTGAATTGTTGAGGTTTGTGAATTGACTGAACAGGTTTGACTTTGACTTGGGTTAGGTCACGTTTGACTTAAGCTTTGACTGGATATTCTGTCGACGTAGGTTTGACCAAATGGTTAAATCCAAAACTTTAATGAATTAGTTAAGTTAATTAATTAATTCTAATCGGTGATTAAGGTCAATTGGTTTATTGTGTCGATCATAGAAACTGGCCATTGTGAGGTTAAGACGTGCGCACGAGGGTCTGTGATCTTGGGTTTGAGGCTATCGCCCGAGGGATCCTACCTCCACCGAATTGAGGCTATCTTCGGTATTACGGATTGAGGCTATCTCCGTCATAGGCATTAAATGTTACGTGGTTTGACTTTGGTGAAAGTCTAAATTGGTTTGACCGGTGGTCAAAGAGTTAATGAGAAACCCGTAACACCTAAATCGTTTTGAAAAGAAAGAAAATAAGTTGACTGTTGGTCAAGCATCTAAAGAACCGAATGTAAAGTGGAATTGATTTTTATTAAAAGGATAGACATATGCACGATCTCAATTGTTGAATTATTATGTTTATTCTTGTGCTACAATGGAGTGCCACTCAGCGTCAATGCTGAGCGGATAGCGTTGTTTTCCTTTTTGCTGTCCGTAGGTGATCAGACAGATGAACCTAAAGCCGATCCCAGAGGGCATTGAGGAGGAGATGTACGATGGCGTGGCTGCCTCTTTAATCTGTTGATTATGCTTTATTTAATTAACTTTAATGCTTATTACGTTTTCGGGCAATATCCCAAGTTGTTTGACTTTAAAAAGGCTTCCGCATTATTTTAAATTACTCCGATGGATTTTTATATGTATTGATAGAACGTTTGTTTAAAATTGTTTGAAAATGTTGTATATTCGGATACCAATCCAGTGGCACACCGGTCCGCTATCTCACGGGTTTGGGTTACGCGGGTTGGGGTGTTACATTTTGGTATCGGAGCATTTGGTTTTAAAATCGGTCTTTGGACCCTTTTAAAATAAAATACAATGAATAATTCAGCCGCATCTGCATCTCACGTAACTCCTCTGCCCCGGGAAGGTAATAAGTATTTATAGCTTTATCTGTTATATGTTAAGATCTGACTTGGGAATTTCCTTATTATTTTAGAATGAGTCAAGAATCGACCCACGGCCAGTACGTTTCGGAGCCGGAGCACGTGAGCGTGCACACGGTGAACACCGAGGGTTCGAGTTTCACGCCTCCAGGTGACGGAGGGCAACAGCTGAATCAACCTGAGCCGGTGGGCAGCCACCAGCTGTACCACCGCCAGTCGTACCACCTCTAGTGATGCCACCGTTGGCGATACCGCCGGTGGCCTACGAGCAGATGTTCCCGGCCATGATGGCCCATTATATGCAGCACATGGCGCAGCTTATGCCCATGTTCCAGCCACCGCCAGCACCACAGCCGCAGCTGCGCATCGTTACCTTCAAGACGTTGAAGGATAATGGAGCGGAAGATTTTCGAGGAGACAAGTTGGGGGAGCCCCAAATTGCATTGGATTGGCTTGACCAGATGGACCGGGTACTCAAGAATTTGAGAGTCCTAGATGCTGATCGCTCGGAGTTGGCGTCACAGATGTTTCGGAAGGGAACAAATGATTGGTGGAAGCGCATTGACCAGGATCCACACACGCCCAAGCCATGGACCTGGGATCGCTATGATCGAGCCTTCACGAAGGAGTACGTCCCCACCCGGTACCGCGAGGAGAGGCGCGATGAGTTCGTTGCGCTTTAGCAGGAGGGGATGTCACTGCCTGAACTGAGACAGAGGTTTGACTACTTGTCCCAGTATGGGACGAGTCTGGTCTCCACTTCGGAGGATCGTTTGAATGAGTTCGTCAAGAAGCTACGGCCGGACTTGAGGCCGTACGCCGCGCTGATCACGACGACAGATTTTAATGCGGCGTATGATTTGATTGTGAAGACGGAAAAGAGCTTGGACGATTTGCAGGCAACCAAGAAGGAGGATCGAGCGACGAAAGACCCGCGACCCGCGGCCAGCACCAGGCCGAGCGGGAAGAGTTTTGGATTCGGGGGAAAGAGGTACGAGAAGGGTTCTTCGAGTGCGCCGCCGCCTAAGAGGAGTAAGTCGAGGCCGTCTCCGTCGGCTGCCGCTAGCAACTCGATCAGAACGAGGAGCCACCCACAGTGTGTACAGTGTGGTAGGCATCAACCGGGCGAGTGTTGGCTCGCCCAAGGCTTATGTTTGGGTTGTGGTCAGCCAGGGCATTTCAGGAGGCATTGCCCGACAAACCCTAGCAGCGAGTCTGTTTTTCCTAGAGCTCCGGATCAGCCTGCCACATCGCATCCAGCACGGAGTCAGTAGTCTACAGCAGCAAATAATCAGCAGAGACCACATCCGCAGCAGTCAGGCCGGGCACCAGCGCGTACCTACGCCATGCAAGGGCGCACAGATCCTAGTCCCGATGTTATCTTGGGTACGTTCATACTATTTGATTCGGTTATGCATGCCTTGATCGATCCGGGTTCTACGCTCTCCTATATCTGTGTTGGCATGCCTGCTAATTCTGCGATTGTGAGGAGTGACCTTGAGATACCTACCGTTGTATCAAATCCGCTAGGACATAGCATGCGTCTTCATCACATTTATCATAGGTGTCCGTTGTCCGTGCAAGGGAAGCAATTCTCTGCAGATTTGATAGAGCTACCACACTAGGAGTTTGACATTATCCTTGGTATGGATTGGCTCACCGAGCATAGAGCAGTGGTCGACTGCAGTTGTCGGACCGTACGGCTGAGAGCGGAGGACGGTAGCGACATATCACTCTCCGGGGAGGTGTTCCCCAAGACTCCCGAGTTCATATCGTCCTTGAGCGCGAGGCGCTTGATTCACAAGAAGTGCGAGATGTTCCTGTGTCACGTTCAGGATATGAGAAAAGAATCACCACGTCAGCAGGACATTCGTACGGTTTGCGACTTCCCCGATGTCTTTCCCGAAGACCTACCTGGTTTGCCTCCGCCGAGAGAGGTAGAGTTCTCGATCAATCTCATTCCGGCTACGGAACCCATATCTGCTACACCGTATCGTATAGCACCTGCCGAGATGAAGGAGTTGAAGGCTCAGTTGCAAGAGCTACTGAAAAAGGGATTCATCCGACCTAGCGTTTCCCCATGGGGAGCACCGGTGTTATTTGTTCGGAATAAAGATGGATCCATGAGACTTTGCATCGACTACAGGCAGTTGAACAAAGCCACAGTGAAGAATCGTTACCCGTTGCCTCGCATCGACGACCTGTTCGACCAGCTCAGAGGGGCTACAGTATTCTCGAAGATTGATCTGCGTTCTGGATACCATCAGATTTCCGTTAAGAGAGAAGACATTCCGAAGACTGCTTTTAGAACACGCTATGGGCATTATGAGTTCTCAGTCATGCCTTTCGGATTGACTAATGCCCCGGCAGTGTTCATGGAGCTTATGAACAGTGTGTTCCGACCATACTTGGACCAGTTCGTAGTAGTGTTCATCGATGACATCTTGGTTTATTCACGGACTCAGGAGGAGCATGCTAGACATTTGCAATTGGTTTTGAGTGTGTTGAGAGAGCACAAGCTGTATGCAAAATTGTCCAAGTGTGAATTTTGGTTGAGTGAGGTGACATTCTTAGGACATGTTATCTCTTCCACCGGTATCCAGGTAGACCCCAGCAAGATTTCAACCATAGTGGACTGGAAGACTCCGCGGAATGTTCGTGAGGTGAGGAGCTTCCTTGGGTTAGCCGGTTACTATCGTCGATTTGTTAAGGGCTTTGCCTCGATCGCTACTCCATTGAACAAGCTACTGCGTAAGGACATCAAATTCGAGTGGTCCGAAGCGTGCCAGCGCAGTTTTGATCAACTGAAGAAGTGCCTGACCCAGGCACCAGTCTTGATTCAACCTACTCCCGGTATCGAGTATACCATCTATAGTGACGCATCTCATAGAGCCTTAGGTTGTGTACTGATGCAGTTGAGTAAGGTAGTGGCCTACGCATCGAGACAGTTGAAGACTCACGAGGAGAACTACCCGACACATGATTTAGAGTTGGCAGCCGTGGTGTTCGCCTTGAAGATTTGGCGCCACTACATCTTTGGAGAGAGGATTCACATCTTCACCGATCACAAGAGTTTGAGGTACCTACTCACCCAGAAGGAGCTGAATCTTAAACAACGTCGATGGTTGGAGCTGATCAAGGATTACGATTTAGTCATTGAGTATCACCCGGGCAAGGCTAACATCGTGGCCGATGCTTTGAGCAGAAAATCGTTAGCCGAGCTACAGCTTCAGTCTCCGTTAGAGCAGGAGATCCGTACAGAACAGAGAGATGATGAGTTTTGTCAGAAGACTCGAGAGTTAGTTCCTACAGGAAAGAGGCCCGAGTTTGCAATTCGCGATGACGGAGTCTTGTACTATCGTGAACGCCTAGTGGTGCCCCGCGGTGGGGTGAGGGATCGCTTGTTGCGCGAGGCTCACGGAACCGTTTACACTATGCACCCGGGTAGTAACAAGATGTATCAGGATTTGAAGACATCCTATTGGTGGCCAGCTATGAAAAAGGAAATCTCCGAGTTCACTGCGCGCTGTTTGACTTGTCAGCAAGTCAAGGCTGAGCACCAGGTTCCGACAGGGTTGCTGCACCCTCCTACCATTCCGGAATGGAAGTGGGAAAGGATCACTATGGACTTTGTGATTGGATTGCCACGATCTTCACGAAAGAATGACGCCATCTGGGTCATTGTTGACAGGTTGACAAAGTCCGCTCATTTTCTACCCGTCAGACGTGACTCTTCCTTGGACAAATTGGCAGACTTATACGTTAGAGAGATAGTTCGGTTGCACGGTGTACCGCTGTCAATCACATCCGATAGAGATCCCCGGTTCACTTCGATGTTCTGGAGAGGACTTCAGAAGGCTTTTGGCACAGCTTTGAACCTTAGTACGGCATTTCACCCTCAGACCGATGGCCAGTCTGAGAGGGTGATACAGATTGTTGAGCATATGATGCGAGCTTGTGTGATCGACTTTGGAGAAGATTGGGAGCGTTACTTGCCGTTGATGGAGTTTGCCTATAATAACAGTTACCAGGCGAGTATTCAGATGGCTCCGTATGAGGCACTCTACAGTAGAAAGTGCCGAACCCCAATTTGTTGGGCAGAGCTTAGCGAGCGTAAGCTCGAGGGACCAGATATTTTGCAGGAAACCGAGGAGAAGGTTCGTGTGATCAGAGACCGGCTCCGCACTGCTTCGGACAGACAGAAATCTTATGCAGACTTGAAGAGACGAGACATAGAGTACAATGTTGGTGACATGGTATTTTTGAGGGTTTCACCTTGGAAGAAGGTCCTACGGTTCGGGAAGAAAGGGAAGCTTAGCCCTAGATTCATTGGACCCTACCGCATTCTGGAGCGAATAGGACCTGTTGCTTAGAGGCTAGAGTTGCCACCAGAGTTGAACAGGATTCACGACGTCTTTCATGTCTCCATGCTACGTAGATACCGTTCAGATCCGACTCATGTGTTGCCGACCAATGCTGTAACCCTCGACGAGAGTTTGTCTTACGAAGAAGAGCCAGTTAAGATCTTGGCGCGCGAAACTAAAGTACTAAGAAATAAGACGGTACCTTTGGTAAAGGTACTATGGCGTAATCATGCGGTGGAAGAAGCAACCTGGGAGACCGAAGAATCTATGCGAACTCAGTACCCTCATCTCTTCGACGACCAATGACTCAGGTAATTTCGAGGACAAATTCTTTTTAAGGGGTGGAGAAATGTAACGCCCCGAAATCTGGCCCAAAAGAATTAATTAAATTGTTAGAGCAATTGATTACGAATTGGGCCTAAAAAGGGGTTAAAATTATAATTTGGATTCTAAGCCCAACTTTTATGTCATCTCGTAGGAAATATTTTTGTGATCGCGTCGGTTCAGACGGCTCGCGAATCGGAGTTACGGAGCTCATGTTATGACCATTTAATCAGGTATTTTGGGTCCGAAGCCCAATCCTTTTAGGAATGGGACCATTAAATAAACCTAAACCTAAACCACACAAACCTTATCTTCTTCGTTCGTCCTTCTTCTTCTTCTTCTCCCGTTCTTCTTCTTTCTTCTTCTTCTTCTTCTTCGCCGTCGACATGCAGCCGCCAGTCGCTGCCCAGCGTCGCCAAGCCTCCGCCTCCTCGCCGCATCAGCCAGCTACGGCCTTACCGTCGCCGGAAGCACGTCGCCTACAGCCAGGGTCGGCGCCGCCGACGACGGTCTCCAATCGCCGCTGTTTCGCCTTCGCCGGAAGCCGCCGCTCCTCGCCGTCAAGTGCAGTGCCGCTGTTTCATCCTTTGCCGGAAGTCCGTCGCCTCCACTGCCCAGCGCCACCGCTGCTTCCTTTGCCAGTAGCCGCTGCCATCATCGCCGTCGGGTGCAGCGCCGCCACGCCGAGCGCTGGACGTCTCCTCCACTGCCGGCGTCCTTCCTCGCCGTCGAATTGCAGCGCCGCCAGTCGCTGCTCATCGCCGTCGAGTTGTCGCTCCGCCATTGTCGCCGGCGTCCGTCACTGTCGCCGCATCCAGCCGCTGCCTCGAGTTGATATCGCCGGCAGATTAACCTCCACGCCGGATTGATTGGTCGATTTCGTATTTTGACTCGATTTGACCCATTCGTTTGATTTCGTTGATTTGTCTTCCATTCGAGCTATCGATTCGATTTCGGCGTAATCCAGGTCCGTACTATGAAGTGAATAGCATTTAGAATAGATTTAATGGTTTGGATCGTTATATGTGTTTATGCTATAATTTGGCTAAATTGGTTAATTGAATTAAATTGATTATGTGAATTGAATTGTTGAGGTTTGTGAATTGACTGAACAGGTTTGACTTTGACTTGGGTTAGGTCGTGTTTGACTTAAGCTTTGACTGGATATTCTGTCGACGTAGGTTTGACCGAATGGTTAAATCCAAAACTTTAATGAATTAGTTAAGTTAATTAATTAATTCTAATCGGTGATTAAGGTCAATTGGTTTATTGTGTCGATCATAGAAACTGGTCATTACTCGGGCGGCTGCAGGGCCTGGTCAGTGAGGTTAAGACGTGCGCACGAGGGTCTGTGATCTTGGGTTTGAGGCTATCGCCCGAGGGATCCTACCTCCACCGAATTGAGGCTATCTTCGGTATTACGGATTGAGGCTATCTCCGTCATAGGCATTAAATGTTAAGTGGTTTGACTTTGGTGAAAGTCTAAATTGGTTTGACCGGTGGTCAAAGAGTTAATGAGAAACACGTAACACCTAAATCGTTTTGAAAAGAAAGAAAATAAGTTGACTGTTGGTCAACCGTCTAAAGAACCGAATGTAAAGCTGAATTGATTTTTATTAAAAGGATAGACATATGCACGATCTCAATTGTTGAATTATTATGTTTATTCTTGTGCTACAATGGAGTGCCACTCAGCGTCAATGCTGAGCGGATAGCGTTGTTTTCCTTTTTGCTGTCCGTAGGTGATCAGACAGATGAACCTAGAGCCGATCCCAGAGGGCATTGAGGAGGAGATGTACGATGGCGTGGCTGCCTCTTTAATCTGTTGATTATGCTTTATTTAATTAACTTTAATGCTTATTACGTTTTCGGGCAAGATCCCAAGTTGTTTGACTTTAAAAAGGCTTCCGCATTATTTTAAATTACTCCGATGGATTTTTATATGTATTGATAGAACGTTTGTTTAAAATTGTTTGAAAATGTTGTATATTCGGATACCAATCCAGTGGCACACCGGTCCGCTATCTCACGGGTTTGGGTTACGCGGGTTGGGGTGTTACATTTGTTATCAAAACCGACAATCAATTTAAGTCTCGGTTCTCAAAGAGTTAAAATAATTTTACAAAATCATAAAACGTTTTTTGTGCATCAAATAAAAACTTTTGAAAGCTTCATTGTATTAAAATCCCTGGTCCTTGCCCAAACCAAAAACCACCTCGGTCGGCGCTCGGTGTTCGGCATCGGCATACGACATTCAAAGTTCGGCGTTCGGTTTTCGGCGTCCAAACCAACTCGGTGGTTTTCAATATTTTAAACCTCTTTTTTACCTCTGGGCATATTTAAAAGGTTCCCAAATAATTATTTTGTGAAAACCATTTTTGTATCTTAGTCAATCGGTCTAACACGTGAAAAACGGTCAAAACCGTACACACATGATAAACGACCTTGAAGACTTGGTTTTTATAAAACAAGTCTTGGTTTCACTATTTTATACCATATACATTGTTTTTCAAACTTGGTTTTTACTTTTGGGAACGCTTCGTTTTTGGACCTCAGTTTTTCAAAACGGGTTTTCGCCGGTTGGGTCTTAGCTGGGTGATAATCGATTATCACCTTAGTGACAATCGACTATCAGCCTCTGCAGCTTTTGAACTTAAAGTTCTGAAGCACGCAATAATCGATTGTCACTTTTGCAACAATCGATTATCACAGTCTGCAGCCAAAACCCAGGAACTTCTAAGAGGACCAATAGTCGATTATCACTTGTTGACAATCGATTGTCTGGGTTACCATTATCCTCCAACGGATATATTTTTAAATTTTTGGACAGGGAATCTTTTGATAATCGATTATCAAGGCTAGACAATCGACTATCACCCTGTGACAATCGATTATCACCATGTGTCTCTGAAAAGTTTGTCTTCACCCTGTTGGAAAGTTTAGCAACAGGTTTATCCCATTTTAGGCTATAAAATGGCACCCAAATCCTCTCATTTTACACACAATTCTTCAACATTTCAATACTCTTTCATTGCATAAGCATTCCTATTTTTTCTTAGCTATTTGAGAGCCAAATCTTGAAGAAATTGTCGTGTTCTTAAGCGTTTACTAGTTCACTCATATTTACTCTTTGTGAGAGTTTGATTCCTGAGTGTTTAAGTGTTTCTATACACTTTAAGGGAGGTTGTTCCCTTGTTGTAAACTCGAAGGAAGTCTTTCATTCCCTCGTGAGAAGTCTTGGAGTGCGGTATCTCCGAGCAAAGGCGTTGAGGCTCGTGTGACTCGAGTTCTCAAGTTGTATCGGTTTGTTGAGCACCTTTAAGCTTAACGGAGTTAGTGTAACTCGAGAGAGTCTCTCGAAAGGCTGGATTAGCCACACGTTGTGGTGAACCAGGATAAAATTCGGTGTGCTCCTTCCTTACTCTCTTTACTTTTTTGCTCTCGTTTTTAATTTCCTGTGATTTTGCTTTAAACGCTATCCACCCCCGCTCTAGCGTTGGGCCTTTATTATAACAATTGGTATCGGAGCCATACTCTGTGAAAGACATAACCGTTTGAGAGAAACGATCAATGGCTTCTACTCAAATCTCATACGCAGGTTTAGGTGAAGGGCAATCCACCACGAGGCCTCCGTTGTTTGACGGAACGAACTACACCTACTGGAAGGAGAGGATGAGGATTTACATCCAATCCACCAACTTTCTCCTGTGGAGGATTATCAAAAATGGCGAAGATGTGCCCATGAAGAAGGTTGGGGAAACCAACGTCCCTAAGAGCGAGAATGAGTACGATGCGCAAGACATCAAGAAAGTGGAGAACAATGCAAAGGCCATCAACATCATCTATTGTGCCGTAAACCCAGATGACTACCCGAAGATTTCTTGTTGTTCCACCACCAAGGAAATGTGGGACAAACTAGAAATCACCTATGAAGGTACGGATCAAGTCCGAGAAGCTAAAATCAATTTTCTAACCCATGAATATGAATTATTTCATATGAAGGAGAATGAGAAAATCGATGAGATGTTTGAACGATTCTCCAAAATCGTCAATGATCTCCATGCTCTCAAGAAGACGTACACGGACAAGGAGCTTCTAAGAAAAATCCTGCAAAGTCTCACACCGGAATGGCGCTCCAAAGCCGATGCCATCCAAAAGTCCATCGGCGTCACCAACGTCACCATCGACGGGCTTAGAGGTAACCTCAAAACATATGAGTGTACCATCCTTCTCCCCTCTTTAGGTGAACAAAAGAAGAAGTGGATTGCACTCAAGGCTTCCTCAAGCCAAGAACCCGCCAGGGAGGAATCAAGCGATGAAGACAACGAGTTTGGGCTCGTTATCAAGAAATTCCACAAGTTCATGCATAAGGATTATGAACGAAAGGGCAAGAAGCATGGAGGTGTTGGGAAACGAGGCTTGGATGACGCAGCGGAAAACAAAAATTCATAGTCCAAAACTCGATTCAACCCAAGAACAACTTACGTAAATTACTAGCTATAGTAAGAAATTTACCTGAATGGTGAAAAACGGAGAACGGAGAAACGGTCGGGGATGGTTTTGAGGAGATGAACGTAGCGCCAAACGTATGAAACCTCCAACGTATCCACACGAACTTGCTCCGGAGTCCTAGATTAAACTTGTGCTAGCAAGTTTAATTTAGGATAGTTGTAACACCCCAATTCGTATAACCCGGAATTATAGGAATTAAGTTGAAAGGGGAGAAATTTTTTTAAAACTTTTCCAAATCATTAAATAGAATTCATAAAACAAAAATTCAAATACAAAATACGAAATTCGGATCGATCCTTTACAATAATGTCGGAGATAGCCGAAGACTTAAAATAATACAAGTACAATGATGTGGGTCAAACCCAAAACTTCAAATGCAAAACTTGGGAAAATTATGCATGTCAACCTGCCATCCTATCATCTCTTCGTCCTCCGGGCGGTTCACATAGCCTGTGCTTCAACCTACGTGTAGACAAAAGACTACACGCTCAGCATAAAGCTGAGTGGTACGATAACGCGAGAGATCGATAACATATTTATATTTAAATACCATGCATCACATTGGCCACATAATTTTCATACTTGAATTGTAGATATCACAAGATACAAGAGACACATATACATATCATGGAGATTCTTTTTAGGATATTGTCCAAACAAAAATACCTTGGCCTTGTCGTCGACGATGTTGGATATGAAGTATGGTACGTTTTGCAATACCATACACAATTTGATAATTGTTATTGTATAATTACTTACAAGCGATGCAATGTCAAATGATTCATGATGCATGAGTTAGACTGCGCAGGGACCCCCTGCCCTTCGGTGATCATCCCTACGCGGTTGATGAGCCGAGGAACGCCTTAGTCATCCCGATGGAGACTAGAAATGTGGGTGATAGCTGAAGCCTAGCTACCATGTACGTACACAAGCCCTCGTGATGAAAACCCGTTGGATCCCGCAGGCTCCTGGACGGGCCCGCGGAAGAGGCGCACTATGCCTGACCTCTTATCGCGGTATGCAAAGTATGCCATGATCCTGCACATGCGTCTAGGATATACATGATGATATGAATGCATTGCTTGATGAATGGGGTTATGTTCAACGCACACATATAAGTTTAATTCTATATAATAATGATTTGTTCAATATGATGGTCTTAGGTTCAGAACTGGCTGATAATCGATTATCCATTGTTGATAATCGATTATCATGCAGTGCAGCTTCTGTTCCCAAAGTTCTGCAGACTGTTATAGTCGATTGTCACTTTATGACAATCAATTGTCTTATTAGTTTGTCCAAGAAACCCAAGTTCAGAGAGGCCTGACTTATGATCCCGAAGGCTTATATTGAAAGCTAAGTCTCGGTTTTTAATCCATATTTCAACTGTTGATTCTTGTCTTGAAAGCATTTTGATTTTGGCTCTTTCTAAAAATTCAGCAGCCCCTGATAATCGATTATCACTTGTTGATAATCAATTATCAAACTTCTGCAGCCTCTGATAATCGATTATCACTTGGTGATAATCGACTATCAAATGTTCCGCAGCCTCTGATAATCGATTGTCACTTTGTGATAATCGACTGTCAGAGTTCAGCAGCACCTGATAGTAGATTATCAGAATTTGACAGTCTACTATCACAGTACTCGGGTTCTACTTTGGTCTGTCGAATTACGTTCAACCTTTTGAAAATTTTAATGAACATGTAAGATTTACAAATATATCTAAATATTGAGTTTCTCTAGATTCCAAATGGATCTCTAGATGATTTCTTTTTCAACGAGTTCCATATCATATAGCCTTATAGCGAGAAAACTACGATCATACGGTTTCAACGAAGGTTATGCCAAGTAGTAGACCATATAAAGTAACAAATACACATTCGTTCATACATGTACAACACATATATTTGGGCATGGATTTACGTGTTCATGTAATCATCCAAATGTGGTCAGGGGTTTTCCAACTTGTTCATTCACATATCAAATTTATATATTTTTACATATCTAGTGATGCTATTGTGATATTCATTGGTATTTCCTCAAGCCTTAACATATTCTTCGTAATCTAACCGTCTTCCACTTTTATTTCACAATCCTTATTGTTTACATTGGAGTCAAACATCCATTTAGCCTTGTATAATCATTCATTTTCATAACGGTTGGAATCCTCGTTGATCTCTACGCAACGTTAATAGATCGAGAATATATCATGATATGAATCTATATACAAATAATCATATAAACAACAAACGTATTCGCATATAAATATATTAAAGATTCCTCCGTTATATCTAGGGTGTACATACCTCGAATATGACACAACGTTAGAAGGGACCGAACGAATCAACGGCGTCAACAAACGGTCATTAAACCGTTGACCTTCCGACTTCCAAACGGCTTCTTGATTTCCGTTTCTTCTCGCGAATATGTTATAGGGGTTGTGGAGAGTTGGCACACATTCAACGAGTAGCGGATTGGATGAGACGGAACGAGAAGCGAGGCGGAAGTTGCAAACCTCGCATTTTCCGTCGCCACTGGACCAGTTTTGGTAAAACGGCCGTATCGCCTTCATTACGCGTTCGATTGACGAACCGTTTGCGCCTGTGGTTCACCGACTCGCAGGGCTACAACTTTGGTCAAGAAACCATGACGAAACAGTGAGTTTAAGATGGTCGAAATTCTGCCCAAAGTGGGCTGACAAGATTTTGCTTCCTAAAATCAGCACCTCCTCCTTCTTCTTCTCGTCCTTCTCCTTCTTTCTCTTTGCCGGAGCTCCGTCGTCTCCTGGGATTCTACTGGCCAGCGTCCATAAGGAAGAGGGAGAGTGAGGGAGTTGGATGGTTGGTGGGTTACAAAATGATGGAGGAATGGAAGGAGAGGAGTGGATTTATAATGATGGGGAGTAATGGTGGTGATGTGGAGAATTAAAATGTGAATGAATGTGGAAAGATGGGAGGGGAAGTGGCGTGTGGTTTTAAATAGAGAGTTACCTTCCTAAATTCCACTCCATTGTGTAAAGTCTGACCTGAACGGTACACGGTTTTCCCCCAAACTTGCCCGAATTGAGAACTGATTGCGTTTTCGGAAATAACCAGTCAAAACTAAATTTATGATATCTTGAAAATAGTTTTTCTAAGAACTTTATTTTCAAACTTTCGAGTCAATCCCAATCATTAATTAATTAATTTAATTAATTAATGTTGAGATGTCTGTTATTAAAATACATTAACTTGGAAGTCCATTTAATGATATCGAAATTTCAATAGTTATTATTTAAAATAATGAGTCTCAATAAATAAATAATATTTATTTATTTAAAATATTGGCTAAATATTAGGCCGGTTTGCAAGGCGTTACAATAGTAAAAACTAGAATAATACTACTTTGGGAGTAATAAATATATTGTAAAAATATTTATCTTATAAATATTTCTTTATAATATTTTGTGTATATTTCTAACACTTTAGAAAAATAACTTTGAACACAAAATAAAATTTTTCTTCTCTCTAAAATGAGATGGCCGAAATTTTGGTGTGTGTATTAAAAATCAAGACCTCATTTTATAATAAAGTATATTTAGGAAATTGCTAGGAAATTAATGTTAAGCATAAGTCCATGTATATGTCTTAACACCATGTGTAAATGTTTAATATCTTAGCTACCAAACAAAATAGAATCCCTACATCAAATAATAATCAAATATAAAATCAAAATGGTCTTGAATTTTTCCTCTTAAAATTTGCACTCCCATTAAAAATTGTACATCATATTTTATTTTGACATCAATAATTATCATATAATTAAAATGATGAAAATAAAATAATATATATATATATATATATATATATATATATATATATATATATACATTTTCGGCGCTATATATATAATAAAATTTATTTTGTCAAAATATAATTATCATATAATTAAAATGACACAAACAAAATATAATTTTAAAATACATATGCATTTTCGAAATACATATTTATGTATAAAATTATCACAATTATATATTTAATATTACTCCCACTAGTGTAGTATACTACTCCCTTACAAGTCCTAAGTGTGTGACTCTTTAGGTATCCATAACACTGGCAATGATATTAATATAAATTAATACCATAGATAATAAGCGGTATCTAGCAACACATTATTACCCCCAGACTATGAAAAAGACGTTCATCTCATCAATACCTTCTACGACACAAGATGTTCTATAACTATTATCCTTCTGTCCTAAATGTCATGATGTAACACAAGGCATGGGATGTGTATCCTTATATAGTTAAATCAGCTGTTACTGAATCTCAAGTAGACTGGTAGGGATCAGATATTTATTAGTCTCTGAATAGTGACATATCTGGGCATGGCCATGTACTTTCCCAAGTCCTACTATTCTGTGTGGACAGATCCTATATCTGTTATTCACATCTCTAAATACGCTTAGCGGCATACCCAACGCATAACTGTACGTCTACCAGTATTTCAGATAGCATTAGTTATGAATCAAAGCATACGGCCCCACATATCAGAGAATGTAATAACTTCAAGTCTTAGGATAGTTATAGCAAGGTCGAATTGAGAATACTAATAAACACATTACTGTAGATCCATGCAGTATTCTTAAGATGGGTCAATCCAGTCACATATTATCGATATAATATGCACCTACGTACCTACATATTAAGATAACACAATACCTATAGTCTATGAGACGCAACTATCTCATCTCGTACGTACTAGTCTTGATACGTTATGACGTCCGTATTATCATAAAGTGCGACTAGGGATATTCTAGACATAGCCTTCGTCAAGAAGTAACAGTCTCATAATCAGAACATCGTAGTCCTCATCTATGTTACTAAATCTCTATCGTCCATGGACTGAAGCTATGTTATGTTACACGAGATATAAAACATACTTCAAGGCCTTTCATTCATGATAAAGTGTACAGTTACATAGGTATTTGATTGCCTCTAGGGCACCTAAATACAACAGGAGGTCCACCAAAGTGCTATGGGTGTGGAGAACCGTTCAAGAACGAGAAGGAGAAGAAACCGTTCAAGAAGCACCGAGCTTACATCTCTTAGGGAGGTGATTCCGGCGACGAGTCATCGGAAGGCGAAGAAAATGAAAGAGCCAATCTTTGTCTCATGGAACACGAGGAACCACCGGAAGAGGTATGCACCACTTCTAAAGATTCCTATTCTTTTGATGATGTACAAAAAGCTTTTAATGAACTTTATGATGAATATGTCAACGCTTCTAAAATTAACAAGGAGCGCCGACAAACCGGAAAGTTCAAAATGTAGTTCTTGTACATCACTTAAGCAACAAGTTCCAAAACTTGAAGGAACCTTGAATTAATTTGGTGTTTCTCATAAAAACCTTAATGATGTTCTTGACAATTTGCAACTTACTAAACATGGCTTAGGGTTTGAGAATGAAACTAATAATAATAAGGAAAAAGTTGAGCAACCACCTAAACAACCTAAGGCTCAACCTAAGAAAACTAAAATGAGCAATAATAGACAACCTACAACAACTAGAAACACTAGACCTGTAATGCCCCAAAACATACCCTAATATTTATTGAATTAAATATTCAATTAAATAAATTTGTTTTGATTAAAAATAAATTGTTGTTGGGCCTTGGGCCAAAATAGAATATGTTTTGATATCCAATATCATAATCCGGATAAATCTCATAGAGAAAAATCCAATATGTTGACTTACTGTGTGACCTTGATTGAGAACCTGAGTACAGACCCAAATCAAGAATAAATGAAGAATTTGTTTGTGATGTAAACTTTGAAATGATTTATTGAAATAAATAATGAGAATAAATAATATGAATGAAATGTAAAAACCTTTCTGAATAAAGGTCAACAAAATCAATTTTGACTCTGTCAAAGTCAACCACCTAAAAATATGATGTCGGAAAAAGTATTACAAATAAATATGAAAATTATATTGTTCGATAGAGTTTAATTATACGATCGCAACGGTGCAAACGGATTTCAATTCGGAGAAAGTTGGACCAAAAAGTGTTCCCCGACTCGGACCAAATTAGTGCCAATCACGGACTTACATTTAAAATCTGGAGGAACCGCAGCCCCCTCCACTGAGACGCCGAAACAGGAACGGATACATCATCACCTTGGCCTCTTCCTCCATTCTTTTACTATATAAGAAACCCAACTTCACCATTTCTTCACCATTCTTCATCAAATTCATTCTGAGAGATAGCCTTGAGTGTGGAGAACGCAGTGGTGCTGTCAATTTGGTGTGAGGTCGCCGGAGTTAAGAGCTATTGTCACCGTAAGTTTCGCCGGAAAATCTTGAAAACCTCCATTACGCTTCGAGGTAAGCCCGTAGATATATCTAATGACTAGAATGTTTGTATAGATCGTTTCTACGTTCAAAAACGATCGTTTGGTTGAGGTTTGTGTTTGACATGCTTGAAGAACCAAGAATCATAAACCATGAAATTAATGTTAAAACTATGAATTAATGATACCAAAATGACCTATGAACCTTGGAGAACATCTCTATATAGTTTCGTTGAAGTTCGATAACTAAAAACGGTATTTCCAAAATTAGACCCGAACGAAGAAGAAGATGAACAGTGGCTAAAACACCACTGTCTGGATCGATCCATGGGCTTGGATCGATCCCCTGGGAGTGATTTTTCACATCATGGATCGATCCAGAGGGCTGGATCGATCCCCCGAATTTCTGATCCGAAAATTTGTTTGAAAATGTTATTTTTGAGCTCTAAAATCCTATTTTTGATACCAATTGATTATGATCATTATAAAAATGATTTTTCACATTAAAAGAAATATTTTTAACAAAAAACATATTATGTGATGCATGACGGTAAGTTAGGGTGTTAACACCCGAAGCTAGGCCGCTAATTGTTATTGATTATTATGTTGATTGATGATTATGGTAATGATTATTGATTGATAATTATGATGATTAAATCTTAATAAATATTCTGATTAAAAATGATAATTGTGAATGATTAAATCATAATGAATATATTGATGATTTTGAAAATAATATGTATTGTCAAGGGTATCTAGAAGACCTCTAAGATATACCCATATTAATGTTGATTTGAAAGGTATCTAGAAGACCTCTAAGATATACCCATATTAATGTTGATTTGAAAGGTATCTAGAATAACTCTAAGATATACCTATATAAGTTAGGCCTTGCGGGTATGAACCCCGGTGGCTAGGGTTAAAACGTACGTACGGGATCCAAGAACCAAACTTGAGTACCTACTCGTTTCGGGGTACCACCCACCCAACAGTGAACACTACGCTGTCGGTTTTTGGTTGGCCTTAAGTGAAGGTAAGTTTAAGATTTTCAAAACCCTTTTATCTTAAACTAGGCCTAGCTTAAGGATTATTTAGGAATATTTTATACTGGAATATAGTTTAATTATTTAAACTAGTGATTGGCCTTAGGCTAAGAATAGTTTAAGGATATTGTTGAATGTTGAATATTGAATATTGAATATGAATAAATATTGAATGATGAATATTGAATTGAATATTGCAATTATTATGAATGACTAGTGAACATTGAATGTGAATATAAATGTTGAATAATGAATAATTTTAAATAACTATTGATTATCTGAACTGAATATTATGTGCATGATATCAAATGATTTGATTGGGAATTTAGATTAAGTTTATATGGATGTTCGACGCATTAGATATGCTTACTCAGCTTCAACGCTGAGCGTGTAGTATGTTTTATTTGCTACACGCAGGTTAATAGAAAGAATGAAGTGACGTGATCCTGGAGGCAGACAGAGGCGAGATTGTCGGAATGGATGTGATGGTTCTGAACTGAAGAACATAAATAAATTATGTTGGAATTATGATTTGGTAAAGCTTCCCCAATATTGAAAACTCCGTACTATTTATGATATGAAAAATATTGTTGTGATAAATAAAAGTGTTTGAAATGTTTTAAATTTTTATGATTACCAAGTTAATACTTTAGTCTGAAAGGGGCTGTAGACCTGGACGGATTAGGGTGTTACAAGACCACCTAGAAAGAACACTAAATTGAACAATGGTCAAGTTAGAGAACCTAGAAACAATTTTACAAATATGCATAAACAAAACTTTTCTCAAACTAGGATCAATCAATATAGAAAACCTAGTAACTATTATCAACCTAGGAGAATGCATAATCCAAATGTTATTTGTCATTATTGCAATAGGGTAGGACATATAGCCCCGGTATGTTTCACTAGGCATAGACATTGCACTCAAAACCAATCACACTACCAACGTGCACCTAACGCCCAAGGACCCAAAAGGAATTGGGTACCTAAATCTTTTTAAATTGATTTGTAGGTGTGCTTGAAGGCATCAAGTGTACTTTGGTACCTTGATAGCGGATGCTCCAAGCACATGACCGGAGATGCATCTCAGTTCTTGCAAATCAAACCAACTAAAGGAGGAAATGTTGTCTTTGGCGATAATAGCAAAGGCAAGATAATCGGCATTGGTTCGGTTGGTAAAAACGAATCCTCCTCTATTGATAATGTGTTGTTGGTGAAGGGTCTTAAACACAATCTCTTGAGCATAAGTCAATTGTGTGACAAGGGAAATCGTGTGACCTTCGATTCTAAATCATGCACGGTAGAACGTCTTAGTGACAATAAGATGATTCTTCATGGTGATAGAATCGATAATATTTATATGGTTAACTTAGATGAATCTCCCTCCGACTTTGCCAAATGTCTCATGAGTAAGGAGGACGATATGTGGCTATGGCATCGTAGAGTAGCTCATGTCAACATGAACCTTTTGAATAAATTGGTTTCACAAGACTTAGTAGTTGGCCTTCCAAAACTCAAGTTTGAGAAGGATACCATTTGTGATTTATGTCAAAAGGGAAAGCAAGTAAGGGCCACATTTAAATCGGAAAATGTTGTGTCTACAACAAGGCCCCTACAACTTTTACACATGGATCTATTTGGACCATCAAGAACAAAATGTTTTGGGGAAAACTATTTCGCCTTTGTGATTGTTGATGACTACTCTCGATTCACGTGGACATTATTTCTAACTCACAAAAGTGAGGCATTTCATGTTTTCAAAACTTTTCTAAAAAAGGTTCAAAATGAAAAAGGCCTAACCACCGTAGCCATACGAAGCGATCATGGTGGAGAGTTTGAATGAGATCTCTTTACCAAGTTTTGTGACGAACTAGGCATCGAGCATAACTTCTCCGCTCCACGTACACCACAACAAAATGGCGTGGTGGAACGTAAAAATCATTGTCTCAAGGAGATGGCTAGAACTATGCTCGATGAGGCAAAAATTCCTAAGTATTTTTAGGTGGATGCCGTGAGTACCGCGAGCTACGTGTTAAACCGAGTCGTCACCAGCTTGATACTCATGAAAACCCCATATGAATTATACAAAGGAAGAAAGCCAAACCTCTCTCATCTTCGAGTCTTTGGTTGCAAATGTTTTGTTCACAATAACGGAAAAGATAACTTGGGTAAATTCGATGCAAAGTCGGATGAAGGAATTTTTCTTGGTTATTCATTGTGTAGTAAGGCTTATAGAGTCTTCAAAAAATGCAACTTAACCGTTTAGGAGTCTCCTCATGTTGTTTTTGCAGAAAATGATACTCGCTTGGCAAGAAAGGTTTCTTGTGATGATCTTGTAGATTCGTTGGAGAACATCTATCTCAACGACAATGACGAAGGAAACAATTCAAAGGAAGGTCAAGACGAAGAAGTAGAGCCACCTATGAACGAGGAACAACCACAAGAGGAAGAGACACCAATGCCAAGGGCATGGAGAACCTCAAACGACCATCCTCTTGACAAGGTAATCGGTGACATCAACCGAAAGGTAAGTACTCGTAGCTCTCTTAGGGACACCGTAGGTCACATGGCTTTTATTTCACAAATTGAACCTACAACCATTTCGGAAGCAATTGATGATGAACATTGGACCTTGGCAATGCAAGAGGAGCTTAACCAATTCAAATGAAATGACGTTTGGGAGTTGGTGCCAAGACCCGATGATCATACCATAATTGGTACGAAATGGGTGTTCCGTAACAAACTCGATGAAAATGGGATAATCACTAGAAACAAAGCTAGGCTCGTAGCTAAAGGCTACAATCAAGAAGAAGGCATTGATTTTGAAGAAACTTATGCACCGGTAACGCTTAGAAGCTATTCGTTTATTACTCGCTTTTGCTTCATCTATGGATTTTAAACTATACCAAATTGATGTTAAGAGTGCCTTCCTCAATGGTTTTATTCAAGAGGAAGTGTATGTTAATCAACCCCCAGGCTTTGAGGATTTTGAGCTCCCGGAGTACGTCTATAAACTAAAGAAAGCACTCTACGGTCTTAAACAAGCACCTCATGCTTGGTATGAACGTTTGAGCAAATTACTTTTGGACAACAGGTTCAAAAGGGGGAAGGTTGACACTACACTTTTTATCAAGAGTAAAAACGACAACATCCTATTGGTGTAAGTTTACGTAGATGACATTATATTCGGTGGTTCTAACGAATCTTTGTGCAAGGAATTTTCAATCTTAATGACAAATGAATTTCAGATGTCCATGATGGGGGAACTCAATTTCTTCTTGGGTTTACAAGTCAAACAAATGAGAGAAGGAACCTTCATTTGTCAATCAAAGTTTTGCAAGGAGCTCCTAAAAAGATTTGAAATGGATGGCTCCAAGGCAATGGCTACCCCGATGAGCACCTGTAACACCCTAATCCGTCCAGGTCTACAGCCCCTTTCGGACTAAAGTATTGATTTGGTAATCGTGATAATTTAAAACATTTCAAACATTTTCATTATAAATTAATAATATTCCATACATAACTGTAGAGAAATACGGAGTGTTTAAATAAAATGCGGAAGAGACTTTAAAATATGTCTCATAACAACATAATTATCTATTTCATTTAATAATCCACCACGACTGTCTCGCCCCTTCCGCTTCCAGGAGTCTGCTAGTCATTCATTCTGTTTACCTGCGTGTAGCAAATAAAACACACTACACGCTCAGCGGTGAAGCTGAGTAAGCATATCTAAAGCGTCGAACATCCACATAAATTGAATCTCGATTCATAATCAACCATTTGATATCATGCACATAATATATAATTCAAACATTCATGATATTCTCAATATTTTATTCCAAGTCATTTGATATTCAATATCTCAACAATGCTCTTAAATTATTGTTAATCTAAGGCCACATCATTTTATAATCAGCTGATTTAATCAATAATCATTCCAATCAGTAGATTTATCATTTATAATTACCCATAATAATTATTCATCATAATGATCATTCGACATAACGTTTAATAACAAATAGCGGCCTAGTCTCGAGTGTTAACACCGAAACTTACCGTCATGCATCACATAATGTTTTATATGCTAAAAACATCATTTTTATGGTACAAAGTCATATTTATAATGTTCATAAAAAATAGGATTTTAGAATTCAAAAGGATATTTTCCAGAATATTTTGTTTTTGAGCAGAATCTGGATTTGAGGAAAAATCGATTACTGCATTTAAAATAATCGATTTAATTAATAAAAATCGATTTCATTAATTTAAATAATCAATTAATGGAATAAAATCGATTTTTGTAAAATAAATAATCGATTATATACCTTTTTAATCTATTATTGGAACGGAAAAATCGATTAACTGTACTGACTTCGAATCCTTGATCTGAATAAATTTCTAATCGATTCTTAGTAAGTAAATAATTGATTTTCGGTCACTGATCATCATCATCTTCCTCTGGTCAGTTTTAAGATTATCATTTTTTTATCACCAAACTTCAATTAAACTATATAAAAATGTTCTCCAATGTTCACAAATCATTTTAGAGTCATTAATTCGTAATTTTAACATCAAATTTAAGGTTTATGATTCTTAGTTCTTCAAACATGTCAAACACAAAACTCAACCAAATGACAAATTATGAACGTAAAAACGACCTATATGAACATTCTAGTCATTAGATATATCTACGGGCTTACTTTGAAGCTTAACGAAGATTCCGGCGAAAGAACGGCGAAACGTCCGGCGACTTCACACCAAAATGGCAGCACTACAACCCTCCTCACACTCTCAGGAACACTTAGGAAGAAAAATGGAGTAGAATGGTGAAGAATGGAGCTTGAAAGGCCTTCTTAGATAGTGAAGGGAAGGAGAAGAAGCCAAGGGATTGGGCTTCCTGATTGCCTCTGCGTTATCGGAATCAGCGGTGATTGCACAGGGCGCCGTTTGGTGTGTAGTCCCTGATTGGGACTAATATTTGGTCCCAGTCGGGGTACACTTTTTGGTCCAATTTTCTATAAATTGAAATCTGATTGAACCATTGGGGTCAGACAGTCAAACTCTACATAATGATATAATTTTCATTATTATATAGACAAACTTTATAAATCACTTATTTTTTTTGGGTCCTTCTCAGTAATTAATTAATTGTCAATTAATTAATTCTGATAGGCCTAATTTCGGGGCGTTACATTTTTCTCCCCCTTAAAATAATTTTGTCCTCGAAATTACCTGAGTCATTTATCTAAGAGGTTCGGATATTGTGTTCTCATTGACTCTTCAGTATCCCATGTTGCTTCTTCAGTCGAATGATTCCTCCATAGTACTTTGACTAGAGGTACGGATTTGTTTCTCAATTGTTTAACCTCTCGTGCTAATATTTGTACAGGTTCCTCCTCATAAGTCAACTGTTCGTCAAGAGTTACAATTCCATTAGTCAAGATATGCGATGGATCGGAACGGTATCTTTTCAACATTGATACATGGAATACGTCATGGATCTTGTTCAGTTTTGGTGGAAGTTCTAACCGATATGCTACTGGACCCACACATTCAATGATTCGATAGGGTCCAATATATCTCGGACTTAGTTTTCCCTTCCTACCGAACCGTAACACTTTCTTCCATGGTGAAACTTTCAGAAACACCTTGTCATCAACATTCTATTCGATCTCACAACGTTTCAAGTCAGCATATGATTTCTGACAATCGGAAGCCACTTGCAGTCTTTCTCTGATAAGACGAACCTTTTCTTCAGTTTCGCGGATGAGATCAGGTCCTACAACGTCTCTCATACAAGGCTTCGTACGAGGCCATTTGGATACTCGCTTGATAACTGTTGTTATAAGCGAACTCCATTAGCGGTACGTATTGTTCCCAGTTGTTTCCAAAATCAATTACACATGCTCTCATCATATCTTCAAGAATTTGAATTGTCCTTTCAGATTGTCCGTCAGTTTGAGGATGAAATGCCGTACTAAAGTTAAGTTTAGTACCTAAGGTTTTTTGCAAACTCTTCCAGAATTGCGACGTGAATCGTGGATCACGATCAGAAATGATAGACAAAGGTACACCATGTAATCTCACAATTTCACGGATGTACAATTCTGCCAATTTCTTCAAAGACATATCACATCGAATTGGGATAAAATGAGATGACTTGGTTAATCGGTCAACGATTACCTAAACAGCATCATTCTTCTTGGCTGATAATGGAAGTCCGATCACGAAGTCCATCATAATTCGTTCCCACTTCCATTCAGGGACAGCAGGTGGATGTAACAACCCACTTGGCACTTGGTGTTCAGCCTTGACTTGTTGACACGTCAGACATCGTGTTGTAAATTCAGAAATTTCCCGCTTCATTGTGGGCCACCAATATGTCTTCTTTAGATCTTGGAACATTTTATTACTGCCAGGATGCATGGTATATGTGGTTTCTGTTAGAATGAAAGCCCAACGCTAGAGGGGGGGTGAATAGCGTTTAAAACAAAATCGCAGGAAATTAAAACGAGAGCGTTAAAGTAAAGAGCGTAAGGAAGGAGCACACCGGATTTTATCCTGGTTCACCACAACGTGTGGCTAATCCACCCCCCCGAGAGACTCTCTCGAGCTACACTAACTCCGTTAAGCTTAAGGGTGCTTAACAAACCGATACAACTTGAGAACCCGAGTCACACGAGCCTCAACACCTTTGCTCGGAGATACCGCACTCCAAGACTTCTCACGAAGGAACAAGGGACTTCCTTCGAGTTTATAACAAGGGAACAAACTCCCTTAAAGTGTATGAAAACACTTAAACACTCAGGAATAAAACTCTCACAAAGAGTAGATATGAGTGAACTAGTAAACGCTCAAGAACACGACAATTTCTTCAAGAATTGGCTCTCAAATAGCTAAGAAAAATGGGAATGCTTATGCAATGAAGGAGTATTGAAATGTTGAAGAATTGTGTGTTAAAAGAGAGGATTTGGGTGCCATTTTATAGCCCAAAAAGGGATAAACCCGTAGCTAGAATTTCCAACAGGATGAAGACAAATTTTTCAGGGACACAGGCTGATAGTCGATTGTCAAACCATGATAATCGATTATCCAAAGATTCCCTGTCCAAAAATTTAAAATTCTATCCGTAGGAGGACAACGGTAACCCAGACAATCGATTGTCAACAAGTGATAATCGATTATTGGTCCTCTCTGAAGATTCTGGGTTTTGGCTGCAAAGGCTGATAATCGATTATTGCGTGCTTCAGAACTTGGAAGTTCAAAGCTGTAGTGGCTGATAGTCGATTGTCACTAAGGTGATAATCGATTATCACCCAGCTAAAGTCTAGCCAGCTGAAACCCGTTTTGAAAAACCGAGGTCCAAAAACGAAGTGTTCCCAAAAGTAAAAACCAAGTATGAAAAACATTGTATATGGTATAAAATAGTGAAAACAAGACTTGTTTGGTAAAAACCAAGTCCTCAAGGTCGTAAATCACGTGCGTACGGTTTTGACCGTTTTTTACGTGTTAGACCGATTGACCAAGATACAAAAGTGGTTTTTATAAAATAATTATTCGGGAACCTTTAAAATATGCTCAGAGATAAAAACAGGGTTTAGAATATTGAAAACCACAGAGTTGGTTCGGGCGCCAAAGACCGAACGCCGAAAACCGAACGTCGAAAGCCGAACGCCGAAAGCCGAGCGCCGACTTAGGTGGTTTTGGTTCTGAGCAAGGACCAGGGATTTTTAACAATAAAAGAAGTCATCAAAAATGTTTGTTTTGATGCACAAAAAAATGTTTTATGGTTTGTAAAAATTGTTTTGACTTTTTTAGAACCGAGACTTGAATAAATTGTCGGTTTTGATCACAAATGACCGACTCGACTAAGTCTTCAATTCTTGATCTTGTCCTTGAGTCTTTTAGGTCTTGTTCCAAGCCATTCTTCACGCCTTGAGTTATTCAACGAAACTCTTCATATCCACGGCGGTTTGGTAATTATCAAAACCTGTCAGAAATGAACACGACTTTAGTTTAACGTACAAAGTGTGTTCCAACAGTTTCGTGAGATTCACGCATTAAACGTTCCTTCACTTCGCCACTAAGAACTACCAAACGATTCCGGTAAAATGAAATTGTAACACCCTAATCTGTATAGGTCTGCAGCCCCTTTCAGATTAAAGTATTAACTTGGTAATCGTAAAAATTTAAAACATTTCAAACACTTTTATTTATCACAATAATATTTTTAATAATATAAATAGTACGGAGTTTTCAATATTGCAGAAGCTTAACAAACATAATCACAAACATAATTTATTTATGTTCTTTAATTCAAAACCATCACATCCATTCCGACAATCTCGCCTCCGTCTGCCTCCAGGATCACGTCACTTCATTAACCTGCGTGTAGCAAATAAAACATACTACACGCTCAGCGTTGAAGCTGAGTAGGCATATCTAATGCATCGAATATCCATATAAACTGAATCTAAATTCATAATCAAATCATTTGATATCATGCACATAATGTTCAGTTCAGATAATCAATAATTATTAAAAATTATTTGTCATGCATTATTCAACATTTATATTCACATTAAATGTTCACCAGTCATTCATAATAATTGCAATATTCAATTCAATATTCATCATTCAATATTTACTCATATTCAATATTCAATATTCAATATTCAATATTCAATATTCAATATTCAATATTCAATATTCAATATTCAATATTCAATATTCAATATTCAATATTCAATATTCAATATTCAACAATATCCTTAAACTATTCTTAGTCTAAGGCCAATCACTTTAATATTTGTCAACCTTTAAACGAATTCTAGTTTAAATAATTAAACTATATTCCAGTATAAAATATTCCTAAATAATCCTTAAGCTAGGCCTAGTTTAAGATAAAAGGGTTTTGAAAATCTTAAACTTACCTTCACTTAAGGCCAACCAAAAACCGACAGCGTAGTGTGTTAGCTCCAACTAGTTAACATTGATATATAGTTTATGTTGGCATTATTTTTTGACAAAACCCTTCTGTAGAACTGGTAGTGTGTAGAACTGGTAGTGTGTCTATGTTAAGATAAGGGCTGTAGCATCCTATCAGTCATGGTGTAGAGTTTCTATACAATATGGACTCTGCGTATATCGAGTGTTCTATATAAAGAAGGTTTCGTGAGGTGACCAGCGTCAAGAGAAACACATCCTTCAAGATTGGCTACGAGGAACTACTTCAAGACTTGGTTAATTCCTGGACACGTGCAGCAATGCAAATCTGCGGAAGAAGTCCTGACTTGCTAGGAGTGTCTGGTGTTCAAGCTTATCACCTGAAGAGTTTCGTATCATCTCCACTAGGGTTATGAACACCCTATAAAAGGGAGTCAGCCGTGAAGAAAGAGGTACGCAGAAATACACTCAGAATATCCAAGGAGAGAGCGTGAGATCACCACAATTCCGATCAGAATAGAAACCTGTGTGAGAAGTGCATGAGAAGATCAGTCATGGATCTTCTCTAGATATTGTTCAGCTGTTGCAACCTGGTGGGCTGAGCAAAGGTCAGAAACACATCCTTCGTGCAGAGCAAGAAGAAGGTGTAATAGGCCTGGTGAAGACTCAAACCGAGTTTGCTGTCAGATCTCATAAGTAGACAGATCAGATTCATTAGAAGGTTCTATTGAAGTTTGATAGTGTAAGTCTTACGTTGATCTAGTGGAAAGGCTATTACACGGGTGTGGGCCTCGCAGATGTAGGAGATACTGCTCCGAACTGTGTAAACAAATCTTTGTGGCTTGGTGTGTTTATTATTCTGTTTGTGTGTGTGACTGTTGAAGAAGGTGTTGTAGCATCCTGCGTATTCTAAAGCTCCAACACTTCCTTCAATAACTGTTTTGCCATTGTTTGTTTGCTGTTGTGGTTATTTGCTTGTGAGTGCTGGAATTTCAATTGGTATCAGAGCTTGTTGAGCTTAAGTTATTAGCTTTCAACGATCACAAATTATGGGAGACATGGAGGAAGGAGCCAGTGTTTCCAGGCCACCCCTGCTGCGTGGTCACAACTACAACTTCTGGAAAGGGCGTATGAGGGCATTCTTGAAATCACAAGGAGGAGGAGTATGGAGAACTGTGGAAACAGGTTGGACAGAACCAGTCAAACACTCGGATGATCTGTCTACGACAACTGTCAAGAAATTTGAAGACTATAGAAGAACTGAAGTCCTTGCTGCTGAGAATAATGACAAAGCTTTAAATGCTATTTTTGGTGCAGTTGATGCCACACAATATCGTCTCATCTCAAACTGTGTTAGCGCAAAGGAAGCATGGGATATTCTTGAAGTCACACATGAAGGTGATGAGAAGGTCAAAACTGCAAAGTATCAGATTCTCATGACAGAATATGAAAATCTGCGAATGGATGAGAAAGAAACTATTGTAGAATTCCATGGAAGAGTCCGCGACCTTGCAAATCAAGCAGCTAGATTACAGGAGCCATTTCCAGAATCAAAACTTGTTCTAAAGGTGCTGAGATCACTACCACAAAGGTTTGATATGGATGTCAAAGCAATCTCTCAATCACATGATGCTAAAAAAATGACCCTTGATGCCTTAATGGGTAATCTTGAAACCATTGAATTAAACATGAAGGAGGATAGCAATAGACGATAACCAGAGAAGCAAATTGCCTTTCTGGGAACAGACCTGCAGAATGATAGTGAAGATGGTTTAGCATTTGATGAAGAATTCCAAGAACAGCTGTCTCTATTCACAAAGCAGTTCAAAAAGAAGTGGATTCAAAAGAAGGGAAAGAGTCAAATTCAAGAAGGACCTTCTAAGACATCCACCTTCAGGGAGTCTCGGTTCAAAGAAGGAAAGCCCTATGATAACAGCTCCAAGTACAAAGGACCGCTGTGCTTTGAATGTGGTGGTCATGCGCACATTCAGACTGAGTGTGCAAACAACCTTAAAAAGAAGAGACAAGCATTTTCAATAACCTGGAGTGATGATGATACTGGCGAAGATCAGGGTTGTGAGGAAAGCAACTGTGCTTTTATCTCACAGTCAGAGTCAGATGATCTAGTTGAACAACATATGGATCTTCAAGAAAAGTGGACTGAACTGCTTATGGTTAACAGAAGAAATATAGCAGAAAAGAATCAGCTGGCATGTGATCTAAAGATTTTGAAGCAGAATTTAGAGAAAGCAGAAACAAATAATGCAGATCTAAAATTTGAACTGCAAAAGCTCAAGGATTACATTAAGTGGATGAAGATAGCCGGAGCTGAAGTACTGGATGCACAGGAGATGATGTTCAAAGCACCAGGAGATAGACAAGGAATTGGATGTGATAGCCACACCAAAACAAATGATCCACTCAAAGAAGACAGTGTGACATTAGCAAAGAACATGAGAAACAGCTATCACTCAGCAGTAAAACCAATCAAGAGCTACAATATCAAGCGTCATAGAAGAAACTCTTTGACTTATCAAAACTACAGATGTTACTACTGCAGAAGATGGGGGCACATTAAGAGGACATGCCAGAGGCTCAAAAATAAAAGAACAAGAATTCAGAAGATCAAGCAGATTTGGGTTCCAAAGAAAAGGGTCATGGTAGCAAATTCATGTCTCAGAGTCACTCCTGATCAGTGGTTACTAGACAGTGGATGTTCTCATCATTTGACTGGTGTCAGTCAGAATCTTGCTAACATCAACTCAATTGAGGGAGGAAATGTTAGATTTGGTGGTGGAGCACAAGGTAAAATCATCGGGTGTGGAATACTAAATGTTTCAGGACTTCCACCAATCAAGAACGTATGGCTTGTACAAGGACTTCAGGTAAATCTACTGAGCATCAGCCAGATATGTGACCAAGGGCTGGAGGTCACATTTACTCAGCAAAAGTGTCGCGTGAAAGACAAAAACAAACTGGTGGTATTAGAAGGTGACAGAACAACTGACAACTGTTACAAAGTCACTCCAAATGTTCTGTGTTTTCCTGCAAGCAAACGGGATGCAAGGCTATGGCACTACAGGCTTGGTCATCTAAATTTTAAAGATCTCACAACCCTCTCAAACTCTGATGCAGTTCGAGGATTGCCTAAAATAAAGAGACTGGAAGGTGAAGTATGTGGTCCATGTCAGAAAGGGAAGCAAACACGAGCAAGCCATCCTAAGAAGGTATATCAATCTACCACAAGACCATTGGAGTTAATACATATTGATCTCTTTGGGCCAATGAAAACAGAAAGCATCAGAGGGAAAAGATTTGTGCTCATAGTAGTGGAAGATTACACAAGATATTCCTGGGTAAGCTTCTTAAGACACAAAGATGATGCACTAGAAGCCTTTGTCATACTGTGCAACAAAGTGCAGAATGAGAAACAACTCAAGATTAAAAAGGTCATTCGTGTTAGGAGTGACCATGGTGGGGAATTTGAAAGTCAGCCCTTTAGTGATTACTGCAACATGGAAGGAATTCAGCAGGAGTTTTCTGCTCCAAAAACCCCACAACAGAATGGAATTGCTGAGAGAAAGAACAGACATGTACAAGAGATGGCCCGCACAATGATAAACACCCAAAACTTAGCTCAGAATCTATGGGCTGAGGCAGTACATACAGCCTGCTATACAATAAACAGGGTATACATCAGGAGTGGCACAAAGGCTACACCATATGAGTTGTGGAAAGGAAGAACTCCAAACCTTGCACACTTCCACATTTTTGGAGCAAGGTGTTATGTCTTACGAGATAGAAAACAGAAAGGAAAGTTCGAGGCCAAGAGTGAAGAAGCAATATTCGTAGGCTACTCACCAAACAGCAAGGCGTACAGAGTATTGCTCAAAAGAACCAGGAATATAATTCAATCAATAAACGTGGTGGTAGATGATCAAATACCAAGAAGGTGCAGTGATGACACTGAAATCACTGAAACACAAACTGAGACTGCTTCAGAACAAGAAGAGACAGAATCTGAAGAACAAACAAACAATGAGGAGGATCAAACTACAGTTTCAGAGGAGTCAGCAACAACACCAGAGAAGTCAACAGGAATACCCACACATGTGCACAAAAATCATCCACCGAAAAATATCATAGGGAATCCAAGAGAAGGCATTCAGACTCGGAAAAAGAAGATAGAATTTGTCCAAATGATAAATGCTTTCTACACCTCTTCAGTTGAGCCAAAGAACATAAAAGAAGCTCTTAAAGAAGAACCATGGATAGATGCTATGCAAGAAGAGCTGGGACAGTTCAAATGCAACAATGTATGGGAGCTAGTTCCAAAACCAGAAAGTGTTAATGTTATTGGGACAAAATGGATTTTTCGAAACAAAACAGATGAAGATGGGAAAGTAGTCAGAAATAAAGCAAGGCTGGTAGCTCAGGGTTATACACAAATTGAGGGACTCGATTTTGAAGAAACATTTGCTCCAGTTGCAAGACTAGAATCCATTCGCATGTTAATCAGTATGGCATGCATCCTTGACATGAAACTCTATCATATGGATGTGAAGACTGCATTTTTGAATGGCTATCTTAAAGAAGAAGTCTATGTCACACAGCCAAAAGGGTTCGAAGATCCAAAACATCCAGATCATGTTTATAGACTGAGGAAAGCACTCTACGGGTTGAAACAAGCTCCACGTGCATGGTATGAGAGGCTGACCACTTATCTTCTCAAGGAAGGATACGAAAGGGGTGGAGCAGACAACACTATGTTCTATAAAAGGTACGGATCAGACATCCTCACTGCTCAGATATATGTTGATGATATCATTTTTGGATCCACCTCAAAGCAGCATGTTGATAAGTTTGTCAAAACAATGGAGATGGAGTTTGAGATGAGCATGATTGGAGAACTAACCTTCTTCTTGGGGTTGCAAGTAAAGCAAACAGAGAAAGGCATCTTTATCTCACAAGCTAAGTACATACAGAACATGCTGAAGAAGTTTGATATGAGTGACTGTAAAAGTGCTAGAACACCTTGTCCAACACATGAAAAGATCTGCAGAGATGATTGTGGAAAATCGGTAAACGAGACTCATTACAGAAGCATCATTGGAAGCCTGCTATATCTTACTGCCAGCAGACCAGACATCTGTTATAGTGTGGGAGTATGTGCCAGATACCAAGCAAGTCCAAAGGAGTCACATCTCAAGGCTGTCAAAAGAATACTAAAATATGTCAAAGGCACACAAAACTTGGGATTATGGTACGAGAAGGGTGGTCCAGCACAATTAGCATCATTTAGTGATGCAGACTGGGCAGGAAATATAGATGATCGGAAAAGTACATCTGGGGGTTGTTTCTTTCTAGGAGGAAATTTGGTTGCATGGCTAAGTAAGAAACAAAACTCAGTGTCATTATCTACAGCAGAAGCTGAATATATAGCAGCCGGAAGTTGTTGTGCACAATTGTTATGGATGAAGTCAGTGTTATCAGACTATGGAATCCAACAGAAGACAATACCATTGTATTGTGACAACACAAGTGCAATCAGTATGTCAAAAAATCTTGTGCTACATTCTCGAACAAAGCACATTGACATTAAGCATCATTTTATACGAGAATTAGTGGAAGGAAAAATTGTTAGTCTGGAGCATGTTGATATAGAAGAGCAACTGGCTGATATTTTCACAAAGGCATTGGATGGAAGCAGATTTGAAACACTCAGATCCAAATTGGGTCTGTGTGCACCTTATTAATATGTCACATATTTTTCTTTGAACACAAATTGTCAGCTAATGTGTTCAATTTTCTTATCCGCTGAAAATATGACATATGGCACAAAAAGGGGGCATGCACTGCATGGACACAGAGCACAAGAGTGGCGTCTAAAATTAACTCAAGAAATGAAGAGGCACTGCAAGATCTCAAAAGGCTGCGTCTCAGATCAAATAAATTCCAAAAGCTTTCACTCCGCCTTAGAATTGTCCAGAAATTTAAAATTGAATCATCCGTCTTCCTCTCCCAAGCATACACATGGTGAGAACGAAGATTGCTCTACCTCAGAGATGGACCGGAAAAAGTCCACCAAAGAAGAAGAAGAAGATATTCAAAAAGCCCTCCTGGACAAAGCTTTTCGCCATGCCTAGCACATCGTCAAGCACTCATACACCCATCAACGAAGAAAGGGAACATGCACCCGATGAACTCCCTACTGAAGAGGATGTGCTGAAGAACCCCATTCTTTAGTCAACAGAGGTTCCTCTCTTGAAATACATCCCATCAACCCTACCAGACAACGAGAGTTCTCAGAACCCTAGCCAAGAATCAAAAAGAGGGATGTCTATGGAAGATGAAGAATCAGTAAAGGGGGTGTCTGAGCCTGAGTTTGTGGGTGAAATACTTGAAGAAGAACCCCTAATTGCATGTTCAAATGTTCCATTTCAAGATCCAGATTCAAAATTCAAAGGAAGAAAAACCTATCTGGTCCAAGCCGATGGTCACTGCGGAAAATGAAAGACTCACCAGTTCCTGATGACAAGTCTGAAGAAGAAAGGAAGGAACAGAAGAATGTGTCCACTACAAAGGCAAAGAAAAGGAAAGGACAGGATGCTGCTACTACGCCTACCAAGAAGGCCAAACCATCTGGAGAAGCACAGACAAGCGGAGCAAAAAAGACAAGAAGCTCCTCTACATCAAAGGTTGTTGAACCTGCTACACTCTCAGGAAAGTCATCTTTGCACAATTTCATCTCAATTTCTGCTAGATCTCATTTCACTGATATTGCAAAGAAATTTATCATTCCTCAAAGCAACTTGGATATAAGTGATTTTAAAAAGAAAACCAACCTCCTGCCTGTTCTTGAGTCCAACAATTTGTTCAAATCTGTCACCTTGCCTGGATCTTATGTCAAGAAAGTGATTCAAGAATTTTTCTGCAACTTATCTGATGCTTGTATGACCGATGATGACCCCTCATTTCACAAAGTCTTTGTCAGAGGAAAATTCTATAATTTTTCTCCAACTGTCATCAACACACTTCTGGGTACAACCTCTTGTTCTGTGGTTTCCCCCATTGATGAAGACACCATATGGCATGATCTTACAAATGGTGTGAGAAACTCACAACATGGAAAATTAAAAGTTCCTTCCTCAGTACTCAAGAGTTCTTATGCCCTCCTTCTCAAAATAGCTTCTTATCACTGGCTTCCAACTACCCACAAAAACACAGTGCCTCTCTGTATGGCAACCCTCATCTAAAGGGATTAAGCATTGTAAACCTTTTGACTTGGGTAAATTAGTGTTTGATCAGGTCATGACCTTTGCAGCTACAAAATTCAAGACAAATCAAAATGGCCTCCCATATCCCCTGCTGATTTACAATATCCTGAAAAGTCAGGGATTCACTAAAGAAGACTGTGAAGAAGAAGAAGAGGTTCCACCTTTGCTGCAAGCAGATAACAGACACTTTGAAGGCAAGCATTTCAATGACATGGTTACAGCTGGAGCATCCCCTGCAGCAATACCAAATCCAGCCTCAGTAGACAACAAGCTCAGTTTTCTTGATAAGGAGATCAAATCCCTCCAAATGGATGCACACTATCATCATGAAATTGCTCAAAGATCCACTGAAAGGATGAATGTGCTCATTCAGATTGCACACACCCTGAGGCAAACAAGGCATGCACAGAGTAAGGGGGAGAAACTGGCTAAACGCAAGAATGCTGCTGCACACTCAAACACAGATGACGATGATCAAGAAGACAGTGCAGAAGAGATCTCTTCATCAGACTCTGCAGGGGCCTCTCAAGAATCATCAGAAAATGCCAGTTCAAAGGAGTAAACATTGCCTTATTGATAATACTTTTGCTCTAAAACATGTTTTGTGAAAGGGTTGTTCTGCCCTATTTTTATGATGCTGAAGACATTACATGGTTTTTGTTAAAGACTTATCTGTGTTCTGTGACAAGATGGTTTATAAGCTCTGGTTATGACTTATTTTGGCTCTCATTTTACCTGCATACATTGTGAAGCAACGACAGCACACGAGCCTACCCCTTCTCATGGGTACTTGGCTCTTTCTGGCATGACTGATGTAGGTACAGCTCTTTAGAATTTTCTTTCCTATACTCTTAATGTACCTATTCTTGACCGTATTGACTATTACTCTTCTCTTTTTGCCCCCAAGTTTGGTGATTTTCAATAAAATATCTTTGGCATTTTTTATGCAAAAAAGGGGGAGAAGAGGTTCAAAAACGGCTGAATAGAGGTTTTTGTCAAAAAATTGCCAAAGGGGGAGATTGTTAGCTCCAACTAGTTAACATTGATATATAGTTTATGTTGGAATTATTTTTTGACAAAACCCTTCTGTAGAACTGGTAGTGTGTCTATGTTAAGATAAGGGCTGTAGCATCCTATGAGTCATGGTGTAGAGTTTCTATACAATATGGACTCTGCGTATATCGAGTGTTCTATATAAAGAAGGTTTCGTGAGGTGACCAGCGTCAAGAGAAACACATCCTTCAAGATTGGCTACGAGGAACTACTTCAAGACTTGGTTAATTCCTGGACACGTGCAGCAATGCAAATCTGCGGAAGAAGTCCTGACTTGCTAGGAGTGTCTGGTGTTCAAGCTTATCACCTGAAGAGTTTCGTATCATCTCCACTAGGGTTATGAACACCCTATAAAAGGGAGTCAGCCGTGAGGAAAGAGGTACGCAGAAATACACTCAGAATATCCAAGGAGAGAGCGTGAGATCACCACAATTCCGATCAGAATAGAAACCTGTGTGAGAAGTGCATGAGAAGATCAGTCATGGATATTCTCTAGATATTGTTCAGCTGTTGCAACCTGGTGGGCTGAGCAAAGGTCAGAAACACATCCTTCGTGCAGAGCAAGAAGAAGGTGTAATAGGCCTGGTGAAGACACAAACCGAGTTTGCTGTCAGATCTCATAAGTAGACAGATCAGATTCATTAGAAGGTTCTATTGAAGTTTGATAGTGTAAGTCTTACGTTGATCTAGTGGAAAGGCTATTACACGGATGTGGGCCTCGTAGATGTAGGAGATACTGCTCCGAACTGCGTAAACAAATCTTTGTGGCTTGGTGTGTTTATTATTCTGTTTGTGTGTGTGACTGTTGAAGAAGGTGTTGTAGCATCCTGCGTATTATAAAGTTTGCCATTGTTTGTTTGCTGTTGTGGTTATTTGCTTGTGAGTGCTGGAATTTCATAGTGTTCACTGTTGGGTGGGTGGTACCCCCAAACGAGTAGGTACTCAAGTTTGGTTCTTGGATCCCGTACGTACGTTTTAACCCTAGCCACCGGGGTTCATACCCGCAAGGCCTAACTTAAATAGGTATATCTTAGAAGTCTTCTAGATACCTTTCAAATCAACATTAATATGGGTATATCTTAGAGGTCTTCTAGATACCCTTAACAATACATTTTATTTTCACAATCATCAATATATTCATTATGATTTAATCATTCACAATTATCATTTTTAATCAGAATATTCATCAAGATTCAATCATCGTAATAATCAATCAATAATCATTACCATAATCATCAATCAACATAATATTCAATAACAATTAGCGGCCTAGCTTCGGGTGTTAACACCCTAACTTACCGTCATGCATCACATAACATTTTTATTTGTTAAAAACATCATTTTTATTATGGTAAATCATTTTTCCAATGATCATAATCAATTGGTGGATTTTAGAGTATATATTTTCCGAATATTTTCGGAACAGGATCTGGACTTTAGAAAAATCGATTTTTATTTTTAAAAATAATCAATTAATACCTAAAAATCGATTTTTATATTTAAAATAATCCATTAATAGCTAAAAATTGATTTTTATATTTTAAATAATCAATTAATTGCTAAAAATCGATTTTTATATTTTAAATAATCAATTAATTGCTAAAAATCGATTTTTATATTTTAAATAATCAATTAATTGCTAAAAATCGATTTTTATATTTTAAATAATCAATTAATTGCTAAAAATCGATTTTTATATTTTAAATAATCCATTAATTACTAAAAATCGATTTTTATATGTTAAATAATCAATTAATTACTAAAAATCGATTTTTATATTTAAAATAATCAATTAATACTTAAAAATCGATTTTTATAATTAAAATAATCGATTAATAACGTTAAATTGATTTTTATGATTAAAATAATCGATTATTATTATTTTTAAATATACTGACTATCTAAACAAATTTTTAATCGATTATTAGGAAGGAAATAATCGATTTTCTGCCACTGTTCATCATCTTCTTCCTCTGTTCAATTTTTAACATTATAATTTTTAATTACCAAACTTCAATTAAATTATATAGGAATGTTCCCCAATGTTCACAGATCATTTTAGAGTCATTAATTTGTAGTTTTAACAACAATTTCTTGGTTTATGATTCTTGGTTCTTCAAACATGTCAAACATAAAACTCAACCAAACGACCGTTTATGAACGTAAAAACGATCTATACGAACATTCTAATCACTAGATATATCTACGGGCTTACCTCGAAGCTTAATGGAGGTTTTGAAGATTTTCGGGCAAAACTTCCGGCGAGAATTGTAGCTATCTCCGGCGACCTCACACCAATACGACAGCACCACTGCGTTCTCCTCACTCCCAGCAACAGAATAGACAGAAAGTTTGTAAGAAATGGTGAGGAATTGAAGGAATGGAGATGGTACTTATATAGGAAAATGGTGAAGGATGCTGCCAAGGGTGATGTCTAGTGGAGCGGGCTGCGATATTTCTCCGATTCCAAACGCAAGTCCCTGATTAGGACTAATTTGGTCCCAGTCGGGGAACACTTTTTGGTCCAACTTTCTCCGAATTGAAATCTGATTGCACCGTTGCGATCAGACAGTTAAACTCTATCTAACGATATAATTTTTATATTTATTCGTTATACTTTTTCCGACATCATATTTTTGGGTGGTTGACTTTGACAGAGTCAAAATTGGTTTAATTGACCTTTATTCAAAAAAGTTCTCACATTTAATTCATATTATTTATTTCCATGATTTATTTCAATAAATCATTTCAAAGTTCACATTATAAACAATTTCTCCATTTATTCTTAATTTGGGTCTGTACTCAGGTTCCTAATCAAGATCACAGAGAAAACCAACATGTTGGATTTATCTCTATGAGATTTATCCCAATTATGTTTATTGGATATCAATATATATTTTATTTCATCCCAAAGCCCAACAACAATTTATTTTAATCAAAACAAATTTTGTTTAATTGAATATTTATTTCAATAAATTTTAGGTTATATTTTGGGGCGTTACATTTCTTCTCCCCTTAAAGGAATTTCGTCCTCGAAATTCTTCTAAGGTCAAACATTTAACATTTTGTAGTGATCTCACTTAATCATGACTGTATCATGCTCAATGGGTTAAACCATAATTACGTCATTATCCATGTAATCTCAAACTGTCGATGTTATCAAACTCGTTCTTTCTTCAAGAGGTTAATAATCTTAGATTAAGCAAGGTATCCAACAATCCTTTTGTGGGTTCCTGTTCAAATTCAACATCCATAACTTGGGTTCCTTTGCAGGGTATAACATCGTATTTTGGAGCATATTTAACATATTTGCACATCACTTCGTTCATTCACAAGTCTCGATTGTCCGTCATTATTCAACAACATTCCTTCTTTGATTGAAAGTTCTTCAATAGCCTTTGTTGTTTCGAATCATCACCTTCACGATAGGTATAGTTCAGGATTTAGAGTTTGTTTCAAAACATCTTCACATCGTTCACATAGTCCATCAATGACTCGTAAATAACATTAAATGGCTTTCATCGGTTCAGAATATGGGATTTGTCATCATTTATAAGGAAGTACTTTCGATTGATTGTAGAGTAGCTTGTTATCATCGATTTACATCGAAACATTTCTTCATTCACTTCATGGTAGCGCTCATTTATCGTTTAATGAGTCTTCGTATTCATAGGTGATGACGTTTGAGTAGCGTCTCATGTACGACTTGTCGTATTTAAACTTCTTCTATTAATTTGAAACCATATCTAGATATGATAGCGACAAATTTGATTGTAGCACTATGGCTGATCTTGTTTCAAGGGAAAAAGAGAATATCTTCAGTACGCGATTCAATTCATGAATTCATAGAGTGAGGGATCTTTACAAGTTCTAACACCAACATCGCATATAGGTTAGGGATTTTCGCTTGAATGATTCAGCTTGTTCTCGTGATGTCATTTCTTCTCTGGTTGTTGCACACCCATATCCTTGCTAGGGTTATAACGGAGTTTGTTTGGTCAATAAGATCATCGATAATAATCTTCAGAGATAACGTAATTGTATTGATTATTTTGTGGTCCACAAAGAGAGGTTCAACATAATGTTCAAGTCAAGGTAGTTTTACTATTGTGATCGAGTCATGTATTCCACAAGGTATAGTTTCAAAGATCGGTATCATAAAACATCTTTTCGTTTAATGAAGAATCGTGGTTTTATTATTTTGATACAAAGAATGGAATTCAAGATCGATCAAGAGAGGTATTTCAAGGGTGTAGTTAACACAGCAAGTCGAGTCATTCAAGGATGTGAGTCACAAGCTACAAACATAACGTTTGCAAATTATCGTTACTAATCGTAGATTTTCATCCTTCAAATGTTTCAGTCTGTGGAAGTTACTCAAGAGGTCGTTGTCTTAGGAAATAGCCGTTCTGACTTTTCGTCTCGGATTTGAACATGTTTCAGGATAGCAAATCTAACTGTTCAAGAGTCTCAATATGTCATATCGTCAGCAGACTGTAGTATTGGTGAATGCGTTCTCGTCTGTAGGTAAATCGATTCCATATTACTGTACGTATTTTGGCTATTGATAATTACATTTCCATCAATGGTCAGGTTTCAGAGACTATATATATCACAATTATGAAAAGAGTATCTCACATTCTCATATTATGGATGGAACTTCTCGAACACTTCCTTACACCATAAGATTCGTTGGTTTACTTGGCGGTCATTCTCTTGGTAAAAATCCAAAGTTTATGGCTACTGCAGTAGATTTAGGAAAAGAATTGATAAGGCGAAGAATTAGTCTTGCTTATGGAGGAGGCAACGTTGGCCTACAAGGAGCTTTTGCTTCAATAGTCTTCAACAATGGTGGTCTCGTTAGAGGTTTCACTCCTGGGTACATAGCAACACGACGGGTCTACGAACCTACATATGGCGTAGAGCACACAGTTTCCAGCAATTACTACAAATATTTTGAGATGAATCATGCTGTGGAAGCTTTCATCATTCTTCCCGGAGGAGTTGACACTATGGAAGGTTTGTTCACCTTGATCTCGTGGGCTTCTAAAGGGTTACACAATAGACCCATTGGTCTTTTAAACATTCACGGTTATTTCAATAAGCTTCTCAAATTCTTAGACGATGCGGTGAGGCAGAACATCATGGCTTCCAGTCAAAGGAAACTTTTTATTTCTTCTTTCTCTGTTGACGAGCTTTTAGACAAACTAGAGTTTGCTAAAGCTTTCCCGGGACCTGGGGTTAGTTATGATGAGTTTGTGAATCCTGGGAGATTAGACTTAGAATTGCATTTGTAACATTCCTCATATGATCCAAGTTGTATGTTGAAATGATATTTTCCATAAATATTATTCTAGGCTGTATGACTAGTGCGAGCTATATTTTCTTCATTCTTCAGTCTTTCACTGTTGGTGTCACTGTTTAACATCTTGTTTTGTATTGTTCCACGTCGCGATCTTTCACGTTAATAGCGTATACGAACGAGTCAATTTTCTTAACTATTTGCCTTGTGAGCATCACTTTATTTCACTAATGTTTTCGACGATAAGCAATTAAGTTATTATAACAAGGCATCCGTTCATTCAACAAGGTCGAGCTGTCTATAGCTTCTAACAAACGGGTTCCTTGAATTTGATCGAACAACTCGTCAGTTCATTGTAAAGGACAGCGATTCTTGGTCGTCAGTTTGTTCAAGTTTCTTGATAGGGATTTGTGGGTATCCTGACCGTAAGTCAATCTTAGAGAATACAATGGATTCTCTAAGCTGATCAAATAAGTCATGATACGAGGTAAAGGAGAATGAATTGTTCAACTGACAGTAGTTGATATAGAGTCTCATTGATTCGCGTATGAACAAAATAAGTATTCTCCCAAGGAGGAAACACTTGATCAGGTGATTCTTTGTCAGGAAGTCATTGATGGAAACACGATCAATACAGAGTTACGAATATTGGTCCTTTCTAGGATCAAGATCGACAGAGAATTCAATTTCTCGGAACGGTGAAATATTAGGAAATTCATATCAGAGAGGTGACATACTTTCGGTACGTTACTTCAGTTCAGATGTTTCTTTTCGCGTAGACTTCACACTTGTTATGGCTGAGATGTTTTCATATATATATATATATATGTATATATATATATATATATATATATATATATATATATATATATATATATATATATATATATATATATATATATATATATATATATATATATATATTTGAGATGAACTCGGTTGGTTTAAATATCAGATTTGCTTTCACCTCTATGAGTTTACCATCATCGGTCTTCAGTTGAGGAATTCTTCATCACAAGTTGTCAACAGCTACAATGTTCAGTCAGCCAATGCGTATTAAGGATAACATCAATTTCCTTGTATGGTATTTTGACAAGGTTTTGCAAGGAATTGTTGCATAACGAATGATTTCGATTCGTATGATATAATCGCATATTTGCGTCGTAATGAGTTAGACATCAGAATGGGACCATTTTAGACAAAAGAGTTTATGGATTCTAAACGTTCGTGTTTGAATCAGCGATCCAATCGTCTGCAGTCCACATGAGAATCTTTGACAGTAGTTTCACAGATGTTATTCAACATTAATTGTTTCTTCATAGTCGTCTCAATTCTAAGCGACTTTACAAGGACGATCAGTTTCGTAATTCGCGATGCGATAAGTATGTTGATAACGTATGAGGGAGTCATAATTTTTTTTTATTTATTCTTTCGTCTCTTCACCGAGTACGAAAGTTCTATTAGAGTCTATGCTCGATATGATTTCAATACTAATCAATTATTATTCAATGAGAATTCTAAAAGACTAAATATTTACCAAGTAATTTCTCATACCTTTTCTGGAGCAGAGGGATGCGAGAGTCGTGGATGTGATTGAATATTTTTTTTTAAATCAAGTTTCGATCCGAAGATCGGGTTTAAAACCATTTGCTCCGACACCAAATTGTAACACCCTAATCTGTCCAGGTCTGCAGCCCCTTTCAGATTAAAGTATTAACTTGGTAATCGTAAAAATTTAAAACATTTCAAACACTTTTATTTATCACAATAATATTTTTAATAATATAAACAGTACGGAGTTTTCAATATTGCGGAAGCTTAACAAACATAATCACAAACATAATTTATTTCTGTTCTTTAATTCAAAACCATCACATCCATTCCGACAATCTCGCCTCCGTCTGCCTCCAGGATCACGTCACTTCATTAACCTGCGTGTAGCAAATAAAACATACTACACGCTCAGCGTTGAAGCTGAGTAAGCATATCTAATGCATCGAACATCCATATAAACTGAATCTAAATTCATAATCAAATCATTTGATATCATGCACATAATGTTCAGTTCAGATAATCAATAATTATTAAAAATTATTCGTCATGCATTATTCAACATTTATATTCACATTAAATGTTCATCAGTCATTCATAATAATTGCAATATTCAATTCAATATTCATCATTCAATATTTACTCATATTCAATATTCAATATTCAATATTCAACAATATCCTTAAACTATTCTTAGTCTAAGGCCAATCACTTTAATATTTGTCAACCTTTAAACGAATTCTAGTTTAAATAATTAAACTATATTCCAGTATAAAATATTCCTAAATAATCCTTAAGCTAGGCCTAGTTTAAGATAAAAGGGTTTTGAAAATCTTAAACTTACCTTCACTTAAGGCCAACCAAAAACCGACAGCGTAGTGTTCACTGTTGGGTGGGTGGTACCCCCAAACGAGTAGGTACTCAAGTTTGGTTCTTGGATCCCGTACGTACGTTTTAACCCTAGCCACCGGGGTTCATACCCGCAAGGCCTAACTTAAATAGGTATATCTTAGAAGTCTTCTAGATACCTTTCAAATCAACATTAATATGGGTATATCTTAGAGGTCTTCTAGATACCCTTAACAATACATTTTATTTTCACAATCATCAATATATTCATTATGATTTAATCATTCACAATTATCATTTTTAATCAGAATATTCATCAAGATTCAATCATCGTAATAATCAATCAATAATCATTACCATAATCATCAATCAACATAATATTCAATAACAATTAGCGGCCTAGCTTCGGGTGTTAACACCCTAACTTACCGTCATGCATCACATAACATTTTTATTTGTTAAAAACATCATTTTTATTATGGTAAATCATTTTTCCAATGATCATAATCAATTGGTGGATTTTAGAGTATATATTTTCCGAATATTTTCGGAACAGGATCTGGACTTTAGAAAAATCGATTTTTATTTTTAAAAATAATCAATTAATACCTAAAAATCGATTTTTATATTTAAAATAATCCATTAATAGCTAAAAATTGATTTTTATATTTTAAATAATCAATTAATTGCTAAAAATCGATTTTTATATTTTAAATAATCAATTAATTGCTAAAAATCGATTTTTATATTTTAAATAATCAATTAATTGCTAAAAATCGATTTTTATATTTTAAATAATCAATTAATTGCTAAAAATAGATTTTTATATTTTAAATAATCCATTAATTACTAAAAATCGATTTTTATATTTTAAATAATCAATTAATTACTAAAAATCGATTTTTATATTTAAAATAATCAATTAATACTTAAAAATCGATTTTTATAATTAAAATAATCGATTAATAACGTTAAATTGATTTTTATGATTAAAATAATCGATTATTATTATTTTTAAATATACTGACTATCTGGACAAATTTTTAATCGATTATTAGGAAGGAAATAATCGATTTTCTGCCACTGTTCATCATCTTCTTCCTCTGTTCAATTTTTAACATTATAATTTTTAATTACCAAACTTCAATTAAATTATATAGGAATGTTCCCCAATGTTCACAGATCATTTTAGAGTCATTAATTTGTAGTTTTAACAACAATTTCTTGGTTTATGATTCTTGGTTCTTCAAACATGTCAAACATAAAACTTAACCAAACGACCGTTTATGAACGTAAAAACGATCTATACGAACATTCTAATCACTAGATATATCTACGGGCTTACCTCGAAGCTTAATGGAGGTTTTGAAGATTTTCGGGCAAAACTTCCGGCGAGAATTGTAGCTATCTCCGGCGACCTCACACCAATACGACAGCACCACTGCGTTCTCCTCACTCCCAGCAACAGAATAGACAGAAAGTTTGTAAGAAATGGTGAGGAATTGAAGGAATGGAGATGGTACTTATATAGGAAAATGGTGAAGGATGCTGCCAAGGGTGATGTCTAGTGGAGCGGGCTGCGATATTTCTCCAATTCCAAACGCAAGTCCCTGATTAGGACTAATTTGGTCCCAGTCGGGGAACACTTTTTGGTCCAACTTTCTCCGAATTGAAATCCGATTGCACCGCTGCGATCAGACAGTTAAACTCTATCTAACGATATAATTTTTATATTTATTCGTTATACTTTTTCCGACATCATATTTTTGGGTGGTTGACTTTGACAGAGTCAAAATTGGTTTAATTGACCTTTATTCAAAAAAGTTCTCACATTTAATTCATATTATTTATTTCCATGATTTATTTCAATAAATCATTTCAAAGTTCACATTATAAACAATTTCTTCATTTAATCTTAATTTGGGTCTGTACTCAGGTTTCTAATCATGATCACACAATAAATCAACATGTTGGATTTATCTCTATGAGATTTATCCCAATTATGTTTATTGGATATCAATATATATTTTATTTCAGCCCAAAGCCCAACAACAATTTATTTTAATCAAAACAAATTTTGTTTAATTGAATATTTAATTCAATAAATTTTAGGGTATATTTTGGGGCGTTACAAAAATTCCATCATTTACAGTGAAATCTTGTCTCTCCCCCTTAGAGACAAGTTCACATGTCTTCAAACAGTAGATATCACGTTTTTGTGCAACATGAATTTCGTTCTCAAAAGTAGGCTGGATTCGGAGTTCGGCTATCATCTTTCGGCTCAATGCGTCAGCAACTACGTTAGCCTTGCCAGGGTGATAGTCGATGTAACAGTCATAGTCTTTGATCAATATCAACCATCTTCTTTGTCTCAAGTTCAAATCTTTTTGAGTTAGCAGGTATTTCAGACTTTTGTGGTCTGTGTGAATATATGTCGTTTTTCCAAAGAGATAATGACGCCATATCTTTAGAGCAAATACAACTGCTGCTAATTCGAGATCGTGAGTAGGATAGTTACATTCGTGAGGTTTCAACTGTCTTGATGCGTACGCCATGACTTTTCCGTCTTGTATGAGTACACATCCCAAGCCATTATGAGATGCGTAACTAAAGATTGTGTAGTCTACACCTAGTACTGGTTGTGTCAGTACAGGTGCTTCTGTCAGACATTTCTTTAGTTTCTCAAAGCTTTGCTGACAAGCATCGGTCCATACGAATTTCACATCTTTTCTTAGAAGTTTGTTAAGTGGAGTTGCGATCGAGGAAAAGCCTTCAACAAATCGTCGATAGTATCCAGCTAATCCTAGAAAGCTTCTCACTTCACGAACATTCCTTGGAACCTTCCACTCGGTGATGGCAGATATTTTACTAGGGTCCACTTTAACACCTTGTTTAGAAATCACATGTCCCAAAAACGTAACTTCCTCAAGCCAGAATTCATACTTTGACAGTTTGGCATATAGTTTATGTTCTCGTCGTATGCTGAGTACTATCTTCAAATGTTTCGCATGGTCTTTTCGATTCTTCGAATATACAAGAATATCATCGATGAATACAACCACGAATTGATCAAGATAAGGTCGGAATACACTATTCATGAGATCGATGAATACTGCAGGAGCATTGGTCAAACCAAAGGGCATTACCATAAACTCGTAATGACCATAACGAGTACGAAACGCAGTCTTTGGGATGTCCTCTTTCTTTACAGGGATTTGATGGTATCCTGACCGTAAGCCAATCTTAGAGAATACAGTGGATCCTCTAAGCTGATCAAATAAGTCATCGATACGAGGTAAAGGATATTGATTTTTGATTGTGACTTTGTTCAATTGACGGTAATCGATGTAGAGTCTCATCGAGCCGTCTTTCTTTTTGACAAACAGAACGGGTGCTCCCCAAGGGGAAATACTCAGACGTATGAATCCTTTGATGAGCAGTTCTTGTAGCTGAGCCTTCAACTCTTTCATTTCGGTAGGAGCCATGCGAATGGGGGTTGCGGATATCGGTCCTGTTCCAGGAACAAGGTCGATAGAAAATTCTACTTCTCTGGAAAAGATGGTATACCAGGAAGTTCGTCAGGAAATACATCAGGAAAACCACATACTATCGGTATGTCTTTCAACTCAGGAGTTTCCTTTCGTGTGTCACGTACGTTACACAGATAAGCTTCACATTTCTTCCGAATGAGGCGCCTAGCGTGTATGTACGAGATGAATTTAGTGGATTTAGGTGTTAACTTCTCTTTCACCTCTATACATTTCCCCTCTCTCGACTTTAGTTTAATCGTTCGTTGTCGGCAATCGATAACTACTCGGTATTTGGTGAGCCAATCCATTCCGAGGATGATGTCAAATTCGTTGTACGGTAATTTGACAAGATTGGCAGAGAACTGATGTCCTTCAACAATCAATGGACAGTCTTGATACACATGATCTAACCTCATACTATGTCCTAACGGATTAGATACTAGTATAGGTTGTTCTAAATTTTCTTTCATTACGTCACACATGCATGACAAAATCAAATAAGGAAAACATACCCTGAATGACGTCAGCTTTGTCAGGCATAGGCACGTAGATATAAGATAACGTTGATCTAAGGTCTATCAACACATGCATGACAGAATCAAATAAGGAAAACATACCCTGAATGACGTCAGGGTTTTCCTCAGCTCGTGCCTTCATTGCATAAGTACGAGCAGGAGCTCGTCCCTGTTGCTGACTCTGGTTCTTGGCCGGATTAAATCCCGCCGTTGATCGTTGACTTGGTGCAGGTCGTGCTGATGCTGATTGGCTGACAGCTAGGGCTGTCGGAAATGGTTTGCCAGGATTAGTGCGGCAATCCCTTCGAAAATGTCCAGGTTTGCCACAACCTAGACATAATCCTTGGGCAAGCCAACACTCGCCTGGATGATGTCTCCCACATGTATCGCACAATGGGTGTTTCCACCCTCTTGATTTGTTCTCCGACGCCACAGAGTGCGTCTGCACCGATTTCCCCTTCTTTGAGAAGTGTGAATTGCTAGATTCCTGGAAGGGCGTTTTCCCTTTTGAGGCAGAGCCGGTGGAACGGTGAGTGCTTGAGCCGAGATTGTTTGTCTTCAGATATTAAATGCAAGCACTCAAGTCACTGTCTGTCGTGGCTATGATATCGTAGGCTGCCGCGAAATCCACAGTGGTTAAGACGGACACCCGCGACCTGAGGTCAGGTCGGAGTTTCTTCCTGAACTCCTCAATGCGATCAGTTGGGGTGCTCACCAGAGTTGGTGCAAACTTTGCAAGTTTAGTAAACTTCTGACGATATTCAGGGAGTGTCATATCTCCCTATTGCAGCTCAACAAATTCCTTACGCCTATCTTCGCTAAATCGTTTAGGAATATATTCTTGTTTGAACGCCCACTCAAAATGTGCCCAAGTCCATGGCTTAAGGGTTTCTGTACTCTCATCGGTCCTCTTCCACCATTCGTAGGCTTCCTGTCGAAATAATTGTGGAGCCAATCTGGGATAATTACCGGTGGGTACGTTAAGGTCTTCCAACACTCGAGCAGTCTGCTCGATCCAGTCCCATGCAATTTGGGGTTCACCGATGCGATCCCCAAGGAATAATTCTGCACCATTATCCCTTAGCGTTTTGTAGGTTATCACACGAGGTGGCGGTGGTGGAGGTGGTTGAAACATTGGCGCATTGGCTATCTGTTGTAACACATTAGCCAGAAAAGTTGGAATCACAAGGTCGGGTTGAGCACTAGCGTTTGGGTTATTCCCAACATTTTGTTGATTGACGGGTTCATTTTGGACGGGAGGAGTAAAGCTAGGTGCTTCAGTACGAACACTGACGTGTTCATTGTTGTTGCCTTGTCCGTGGGCAGATTCTTGACTCATTCTACAATAACAGAAATTCCTTTATTATGATTCTTTTATTCAGTAGTTGAGTTTAAGACCGGAATTGCAAAGGATTACAACAGTCGATACAATCAATGGATTTGAAACGAACAACAAGATAATTTCTAAGCGTTTGCGTTCGATTGGTTGGATCGTGACGAATCTACACACGGATCTTCCTTGCCCGACCCACATACGCTATTGGCAGAGTCTACGCTGAACGTCTCTTCTGGGTCATCTCGTTCCCATGCAGCCTATGACTCATGTGGATTACGTACCAACCAAACAATGATTTGTCGGGTGGGTGATATCCGGTCTAGATCCCGTACGTACGTTTCAACCCGAAATATGAATTTGTCAAGGAGGTATATCTTAGAGTTCTTCTAAATATCCTAACAATATACATCATCAATATACAAGTGGGTATATCTTAGTGTTATTCTAGATATCCTTACAATATACATCATTTTCATGATCACCATTATATTCATTTTTAATCATGATTTAATCAATAATCATTCCAATAAGTAGATTTATCATTTATAATTACCCATAATAGTTATTCATCATAATGATCATTCGACATAACGTTTAATAACAAATAGCGGCCTAGTCTCGAGTGTTAACACCGAAACTTACCGTCATGCATCACATAATGTTTTATATGCTAAAAACATCTTTTTTATGGTACAAAGTCATATTTATAATGTTCATAAAAAATAGGATTTTAGAATTCAAAAGGATATTTTCCAGAATATTTTTTTTGAGCAGAATCTGGATTTGAGGAAAAATCGATTACTGCATTTAAAATAATCGATTTAATTAATTTAAATAATCGATTAATGGAATAAAATTGATTTTTGTAAAATAAATAATCGATTATATACCTTTTTAATCTATTATTGGAACAGAAAAATCGATTAACTGTACTGACTTCGAATCCTTGATCTGAATAAATTTCTGATCGATTCTTAGTAAGTAAATAATTGATTTTCGGTCACTGTTCATCATCATCTTCCTCTGGTCAGTTTTAAGATTATCATTTTTTTATCACCAAACTTCAATTAAACTATATAAAAATGTTTTCCAATGTTCACAAATCATTTTAGAGTCATTAATTCGTAATTTTAACATCAAATTCAAGGTTTATGATTCTTAGTTCTTCAAACATGTCAAACATAAAATTTAACCAAATGACAAATTATGAATGTAAAAACGACCTATATGAACATACTAGTCATTAGATATATCTACGGGCTTACTTTGAAGCTTAACGAAGATTCCGGCGAAAGAACGGCGAAACTTCCGGCGAAGATAACTCTCTGTTCCGGCAACTTCACACCAAAATGGCAGCACTACAACCCTCCTCACACTCTCAGGAACACTTAGGAAGAAAAATGGAGTAGAATGGTGAAGAATGGAGCTTGAAAGGCCTTCTTATATAGTGAAGGGAAGGAGAAGAAGCCAAAGGAGTGGGCTTCCTGATTGCCTCTGCGTTTTTGGAAACGGCGGTGATTGCACAGGGTGCCATTTGGTGTGTAGTCCCTGATTGGGACTAATATTTGGTCCCAGTCGCGGTACACTTTTTGGTCCAATTTTCTCCAAATTGAAATCCGATTGAACCGTTGGGGTCAGACAGTCAAACTCTACATAATGATATAATTTTCATTATTTATTGACAAACTTTATAAATCACTTATTTTTTTGGGTCCTTCTAAGTAATTAATTAAATATCAATTAATTAATTCTGATAGGCCTAATTTCGGGGCGTTACAGCACCTGTGAACACTTGGACAAAGATGAAAAGGGTAAGGAAGTAGACGTAAAGAAGCATCGAGGTATGATCGGATCCCTTCTTTATCTTACCGCTAGTAGACCCGATATCATGTTTAGCGTTTGTTTATGTGCAAGGTAACAATCTTGTCCAAAAGAATCGCATTTAACGGCGGTGAAACGGATTATGAAATATCTTGTTGGTACAATGAACGTTTGATTGTGGTACCCAAAGGGTCTTCTTGCCATCTTTTTGGCTATTCCGACTCGGACTTTGCCAGTTGTAGATTAGACCGTAAGAGTACGAGTGGGACGTGTCACTTTCTTGGTAACTCATTAGTTTCATGGTTTAGTAAGAAGCAAGTCAGTGTTGCGTTATCCACAACCGAAGCGGAATATGTTGCCGTCGGTAGTTGTTGTGCTCAAATCCTTTGGATGAAGCAACACCTAGTGGATTATGGTCTTAGTATCAATCACGTGCCTCTTCGATGTGATAATACTAGTGCCATAAGCTTGACGAAGAATCCGGTTCTTCACTCAAGGACGAAACATATTGACATTAGGCATCATTTTATAAGAGATCATGTTATCAAAGGTGATGTCGAAATTGAGTTCGTTGAAACACACAACCAATTAGCTGACATTTTCACAAAACCTTTAGAGAAAGAGTCGTTCTTCCGCATTCGTAGTGAACTCGGAATCCTTGACCCCACGATGATCTAATTTGTGCATTAATTACTATTTTTATACATTACTAACTTGAACGTCGGAGACGTTTTCAACTTTTTTTTGCAGGGCTTGTCTTTTAACCTTATTTTCAGTTGTCAAAGTCAGGGGGGACAAAGTAAATCGATTTTTGGTTTCCAAACTAGGTGTAAATCGAGTTACAGACATGTGATAATCGACTATCACAGCCCGCGGAAGTTTGGAACAGATCAGCCGCAAACTTCAGATAATCGATTACTAACATTATGTTAATCGATTAATTGAGGTCGCTGAATATTTTCAGACTTTAGACGCAAACCAGCGACAGTCGATTATTAGAATAGAGACAATCCACTAACAGGGGCTGCGGATTCTCCAGACAGGAATCAGAGGAGCTCAATCATCGATTTACAGAAGTCGTAAATCGACTAACAACGGCAGATTTTCAAGAATCTGACCGTTTTCTAGCCGTTTGGGGAGCATTTAACTCATGTTTGACCACCCCAACGGATCTCCAAAGCCTCCTCTCTATATATTGGTGATACTTCATTTTTTACTCATTCCAATCCAAATTACTTCATATATTCATCATAATTCCTTAATTATTGCTATTGTTCTTCAATTCTTAGCCAAATTTCTGCAAATTCCTCTGTTCTCTCTCTACTTCGTTGAAATGGCAGGAGGACAAGGAAAGCGTTCCCGCACCGGCAAGAACGTGGCTTCCGCCTCGACTCCTCCACCACCGGCGCACAAGTACCTTGATGGGTCATTCCTTTGGTTCAACGACCGCGCAGAGGCGACGCAGTTCTCGGAGAAGTTTGAGCACCGGGAAATTCTTCCTCCCCGGTTCTCCACCGCCCGCTTCATTCATGATTCCATCCCACGTGAGGCACGAATTATCCTCAAGCCTGGAAATTTCCTCGATCTCCACTATATCAAGAAGCACCATTATCAACCTTTTCTTGTTCGAGCTTTCTACTCGAACTTGAAAAAGGATGAGGACGGAGCGTTGATTTAAAACGTCAACGGGGTGGACATCTATTTTAATGAGGAAAACATTCAAATTCTCACAGGGCTTTGTCAGAACGGACAAGATCTTGGCCTCTATGTCGGAGAAGAAGGAGCGCGGTTCAACGAGACTACACTCTTGGAGGAAGTGGGCATGAGAAACTTCGTCCCGACTCCCCAACAGCGGCGCCCTACGATTACTTCCATGAGTCCCGTGTTTCACCATTATACTCATTTTTAATCATGATTTAATCAATAATCAGTCTAATCAGTAGATTTATCATTTATAATTACCCATAATAATTATTCATCATAATGATCATTCGACATAACGTTTAATAACAAATAGCGGCCTAGTCTCGAGTGTTAACACCGAAACTTACCGTCATGCATCACATAATGTTTTATATGCTAAAAACATCATTTTTATGGTACAAAGTCATATTTATAATGTTCATAAAAAATAGGATTTTAGAATTCAAAAGGATATTTTCCAGAATATTTTTTTTTAAGCAGAATCTGGATTTGAGGAAAAATCGATTACTGCATTTAAAATAATCGATTTAATTAATAAAAATCGATTGAATTAATTTAAATAATCGATTAATGGAATAAAATCGATTTTTGTAAAATAAATAATCGATTATATACCTTTTTAATCTATTGTTGGAACGGAAAAATCGATTAACTGTACTGACTTCGAATCCTTGATCTGAATAAATTTCTAATCGATTCTTATTAAGTAAATAATCGATTTTCGGTCACTGTTCATCATAATCTTCCTCTGGTCAGTTTTAACATTATCATTTGTTTTATCACCAAACTTCAATTAAACTATATAAAAATGTTCTCCAATGTTCACAAATCATTTTAGAGTCATTAATTCGTAATTTTAACATCAAATTCAAGGTTTATGATTCTTAGTTCTTCAAACATGTCGAACACAAAACTCAAACAAATGACAAATTATGAACGTAAAAACGACCTATATGAACATTCTAGTCATTAGATATATCTACGGGCTTACTTTGAAGCTTAACGAAGATTCCGGCGAAAGAACGGCGAAACGTCCGGCGACTTCACACCAAAATGGCAGCACTACAACCCTCCTCACACTCTCAGGAACACTTAGGAAGAAAAATGGAGTAGAATGGTGAAGAATGGAGCTTGAAAGGCCTTCTTAGATAGTGAAGGGAAGGAGAAGAAGTCAAGGGATTGGGCTTCCTGATTGCCTCTGCGTTATTGGAATCGGCGGTGATTGCACAGGGCGCCGTTTGGCGTGTAGTCCCTGATTGGGACTAATATTTGGTCCCAGTCGGGGTACACTTTTTGGTCCAATTTTCTCCAAATTGAAATCCGATTGAACCATTGTGGTCAGATAGTCAAACTCTACATAATGATATAATTTTCATTATTTATTGACAAACTTTATAAATCACTTTTTTTTTTTGGTCCTTCTCAGTAATTAATTAATTATCAATTAATTAATTCTGATAGGCCTAATTTTGGGCGTTACATTTTTCTCCCCCTTAAAATAATTTCGTCCTCGAAATTACCTAAGTCATTTATCTAAGAGGTTCGGATATTGTGTTCTCATTGACTCTTCAGTTTCCCATGTTACTTCTTCAGTCGAATGATTCCTCCATAGTACTTTGACTAGAGGTACGGATTTGTTTCTCAATTGTTTAACCTCTCGAGCTAATATTTGTAGAGGTTCCTCCTCATAAGTCAATTGTTCATCAAGAGTTACAATTCCCTTAGTCAAGATATGCGATGGATCGGAACGGTATCTTTTCAACATCGATACATGGAATACGTCATGGATGTTGTTCAGTTCTGGTGGATGTTCTAACCGATATGCTACTGGACCGACACGTTCAGTGATTCGATAGGGTCCAATATATCTCGGACTTAGTTTTCCCTTCCTACCGAACCGTAACACTTTCTTCAATGGTGAAACTTTCAGAGACACCTTGTCATCAACATTGTATTCGATCTCACGACGTTTCAAGTCAGCATATGATTTCTGACGATCGGAAGACACTTGCAGTCTTTCTCTGATTAGACGAACCTTTTCTTCAGTTTCACGGACGAGATCAGGTCCTTCAAGCCTTTGCTCGCTTAATTCTGGCCAGCATAATGGGGTTCTACAACGTCTCCCATACAAGGCTTCGTACGAGGCCATTTGGATACTCGCTTGATAACTGTTGTTATAAGCGAACTCCATTAGCGGTACGTATTGTTCCCAGTTGTTTCCAAAATCAATTACACATGCTCTCATCATATCTTTAAGAATTTGAATTGTCCTTTTAGATTGTCCGTCAGTTTGAGGATGAAATGCCGTACTAAAGTTAAGTTTAGTACCTAAGGTTTTCTGCAAACTCTTCCAGAATTGCGACGTGAATCGCGGATCACGATCAGAAATGATAGACAAAGGTACACCATGTAATCTCACAATTTCACGGATGTACAATTCTACCAATTTCTTCAAAGACATATCACATCGAATTGGGATAAAATGAGATGACTTGGTTAATCGGTCAACGATTACCCAGACAGCATCATTCTTCTTGGCTGATAATGGAAGTCCGATCACGAAGTCCATTGTAATTCGTTCCCACTTCCATTCAGGGACAGCAGATGGATGTAAGAACCCACTTGGCACTTGGTGTTCAGCCTTGACTTGCTGACACGTCAGACATTGTGTTGTAAATTCAGAAATTTCCCGCTTCATTGTTGGCCACCAATATGTCTTCTTTAGATCTTGGAACATTTTATTACTGCCAAGATGCATGGTATATGTGGTTTCGTGGGATTCAAGCATTAAACGTTTCTTCACTTCGCCACTAGGAACTACCAAACGATTCCGGTAGAATAAAATTCCATCACTTACAGTGAAATCTTGTTTCTCCCCCTTAGAGACAAGTTCACAAGTCTTCAAACAGTAGTCATCACGTTTTTGTGCAACATGAATTTCGTTCTCAAAAGTAGGCTGGATTCGGAGTTCGGCTATCATCTTTCGGCTCAATGCGTCAGCAACTAAGTTCAAATCTTTTTGAGTTAGCAGGTATTTCAAAGTTTTGTGGTCTGTGTGAATATATGTCGTTTCTCCAAAGAGATAATGACGCCATATCTTTAGAGCAAATACAACTGCTGCTAATTCGAGATCGTGAGTAGGATAGTTACATTCGTGAGGTTTCAACTGTCTTGATGCGTACGCCACGACTTTTCCGTCTTGCATGAGTACACATCCCAAGCCATTATGAGATGCGTAACTAAAGATTGTGTAGTCTACACCTGGTACTAGTTCTGTCAGTACAGGTGCTTCTGTCAGACATTTCTTTAGTTTCTCAAAGCTTTGCTGACAAGCATCGGTCCATACGAATTTCACATCTTTTCTTAGAAGTTTGTTAAGTGGAGTTGCGATCAAGGAAAAGCCTTCAACAAATCGTCGATAGTATCCAGCTAGTCCTAGAAAGCTTCTCACTTCACGAACATTCCTTGGAACCTTCCACTCGGTGATGGCAGATATTTTACTAGGGTCCACTTTAACACCTTCTTTAGAAATCACATGTCCCAAAAACGTAACTTCCTCAATCCAGAATTCACACTTTGACAGTTTGGCATATAGTTTATGTTCTCGTCGTATGCTGAGTACTATCTTCAAATGTTTCGCATGGTCTTTTCGATTCTTCGAATATACAAGAATATCATTGATGAATACAACCACGAATTGATCAAGATAAGGTCGGAATACACTATTCATGAGATCCATGAATACTGCAGGAGCATTGGTCAAACCAAAGGGCATTACCGTAAACTCGTAATGACCATAAAGAGTACGGAACGCAGTCTTTGGGATGTCCTCTTTCTTTACAGGGATTTGATGGTATCCTGACCGTAAGTCAATCTTAGAGAATACAGTGGATCCTCTAAGCTGATCAAATAAGTCATCGATACGAGGTAAAGGATATCGATTTTTGATTGTGACTTTGTTCAATTGATGGTAATCGATGTAGAGTCTCATCGAGCCGTCTTTCTTTTTGACAAACAAAACGGGTGCTCCCCAAGGGGAAATACTCGGACGTATGAATCCTTTATTGAGCAGTTCTTGTAGCTGAGCCTTCAACTCTTTCATTTCGGCAGGAGCCATGCGATAGGGGGTTGTGGATATCGGTCGTGTTCCAGGAACAAGGTCGATAGAAAATTCTACTTCTCTGGAAGATGGTATACCAGGAAGTTCGTCAGGAAATACGTCAGGAAAACCACATACTATCGGTATGTCTTTCAACTGAGGAGTTTCCTTTCGTGTGTCACGTACGTTACACAGATAAGCTTCACATTTCTTCCGAATGAGGCGCCTAGCGTGTATGTACGAGATGAATTTAGTGGATTTAGGTGTTAACTTCTCTTTCACCTCTATACATTTCCCCTCTCTCGACTTTAGTTTAATCGTTCGTTGTCGGCAATCGATAACTACTCGGTATTTGGTGAGCCAATCCATTCCGAGGATGATGTCAAATTCGTTGTACGGTAATTTGACAAGATTGGCAGAGAACTGATGTCCTTCAACAATCAATGGACAGTCTTGATACACATGATCTAACCTCATACTATGTCCTAACGGATTAGATACTAGTATAGGTTGTTCTAAATTTTCTTTCATTACGTCAGCTTGTCAGGCATAGGCACGTAGATATAAGATAACGTTGATCTAAGGTCTATCAACACATGCATGACAGAATCAAATAAGGAAAACATACCCTGAATGACGTCAGGGTTTTCCTCAGCTCGTGCCTTCATTGCATAAGTACGAGCAGGAGCTCGTCCCTGTTGCTGACTCTGGTTCTTGGCCGGATTAAATCCCGCCGTTGATCGTTGACTTGGTGCAGGTCGTGCTGATGCTGATTGGCTGACAACTAGGGCTGTCGGAAATGGTTTGCCAGGATTAGTGCGGCAATCCCTTCGAAAATGTCCAGGTTTGCCACAACCTAGACATAATCCTTGGGCAAGCCAACACTCGCCTGGATGATGTCTCCCACATGTATCGCACAATGGGTGTTTCCACCCTCTTGATTTGTTCTCCGACGCCACAGAGTGCGTCTGCACCGATTTCCCTTTCTTTGAGAAGTGTGAATTGCTAGATTCCTGGAAGGGCCTTTTCCCTTTTGAGGCAGAGCCGGTGGAACGGTGAGTGCTTGAGCCGAGATTGTTTGTCTTCAGATATTAAATGCAAGCACTCAAGTCACTGTCTGTCGTGGCTATGATATCGTAGGCTGCCGCGAAATCCACAGTGGTTAAGACGGACACCCGCGACCTGAGGTCAGGTCGGAGTTTCTTCCTGAACTCCTCAATGCGATCAGTTGGGGTGCTCACCAGAGTTGGTGCAAACTTTGCAAGTTTAGTAAACTTCTGACGATATTCAGGGAGTGTCATATCTCCCTGTTGCAGCTCAACAAATTCCTTACGCCTATCTTCGCTAAATCGTTTAGGAATATATTCTTGTTTGAACGCCCACTCAAAATGTGCCCAAGTCCATGGCTTAAGGGTTTCTGTACTCTCATCGGTCCTCTTCCACCATTCGTAGGCTTCCTGTCGAAATAATTGTGGAGCCAATCTGGGATAATTACCGGTGGGTACGTTAAGGTCTTCCAACACTCGAGCAGTCTGCTCGATCCAGTCCCATGCAATTTGGGGTTCACCGATGCGATCCCCAAGGAATAATTCTGCACCATTATCCCTTAGCGTTTTGTAGGTTATCACACGAGGTGGCGGTGGTGGAGGTGGTTGAAACATTGGCGCATTGGCTATCTGTTGTAACACATTAGCCAGAAAAGTTGGAATCACAAGGTCGGGTTGAGCACTAGCGTTCGGGTTATTCCCAACATTTTGTTGATTGACGGGTTCATTTTGGACGGGAGGAGTAAAGCTAGGTGCTTCAGTACGAACACTGACGTGTTCATTGTTGTTGCCTTGTCCGTGGGCAGATTCTTGACTCATTCTACAATAACAGAAATTCCTTTATTATGATTCTTTTATTCAGTAGTTGAGTTTAAGACCGGAATTGCAAAGGATTACAACATTCGATACAATCAATGGATTTGAAACGAACAACAAGATAATTTCTAAGCGTTTGCGTTCGATTGGTTGGATCGTGACGAATCTACACACGGATCTTCCTTGCCCGACCCACATACGCTATTGGCAGAGTCTACGCTGAACGTCTCTTCTGGGTCATCTCGTTCCCATGCAGCCTTGCGGCGCAGATAAATCCTTCGTTTCATTATTCTTGGGAAGCGATGTGCACGTTGGTAACGTATCAACGAGTCATAAACATTTCGTTTGTTCTTTTGTCTTTTACCAAGTACGAAAGTGCGACTTGAATCAACACTTGATATCATTTCCGAATTAACAGTTGACATCTATAAAATTTAATACAGTCAATTTCAATACTCATGTTTTTTATTACCTTCCTGGAGCAGAGGGATGCGAGAGTCGTGGATTTGATTGATGTTTTTTTTTAAAAAAACAAATTTTTGATCCGAAGATCGGTTTGAAAACCATTTCCTCCAATACCAAATTGTAACAACCTAATCCGTCCAGGTCTGCAGCCCTTTCGGACTAAAGTATTGATTTGGTAATCGTGATAATTTAAAACATTTCAAACATTTTCATTACAAATAAATAATATTCCATACATAACTGTAGAGAAATACGGAGTGTTTAAATAAAATGCGGAAGCGACTTTAAAATATGTCTCATAACAACATAATTATCTACTTCATTTAATAATCCACCATGACTGTCTCGCCCCTTCCGCTTCCAGGAGTCTGCTAGTCATTCATTCTGTTTACCTGCGTGTAGCAAATAAAACACAATACACGCTCAGCGGTGAAGCTGAGTAAGCATATCTAAAGCGTCGAACATCCACATAAATTTAATCTCGATTCATAATCAACCATTTGATATCATGCACACAATATATAATTCTAACATTCATGATATTCTCAATATTTTATTCCAAGTCATTTGATATTCAATATCTCAACAATGATCTTAAATTACTGTTAATCTAAGGCCACATCATTTTATAATCAGCTCTTAGCTATTCCTAGTGTAAGGCAGTAATTCTAACCAGGCCCTTAAACTATAAATAGTTTAATGCAGAACACAAGAATAGATAATCCACCCTATGAGTCATGTGGATTGCGTACCAACCGAACAATGATTTGTCGGGTGGGTGATATCCGGTCTGGATCCCGAACGTACATTTTAACCCGAGATTTGAATTGGTCAACGAGGTATATCTTAGAGTTCTTCTAGATATCCTTACAATATATATCATCAATATACAATTGGGTATATCTTAGAGTTCTTCTAGATATCCTTACAATATACATCATTTTCATGATCACCATTATATTCATTTTTAATCATGATTTAATCAATAATCATTCCAATCAGTAGATTTATCATTTATAATTATCCATAATAATTATTCATCATAATGATCATTCGATATAATGTTTAATAACAAATAGCGGCCTAGTCTCGAGTGTTAACACCGAAACTTACCGTCATGCATCACATAATGTTTTATATGCTAAAAACATCATTTTTATTGTACAAAGTCATATTTATAATGTTCATAAAAAATAGCATTTTAGAATTCAAAGGGATATTTTTAGAATTTTTTTTTTTGAGCAGAATCTGGATTTGAGGAAAAATCGATTACTGCATTTAAAATAATCGATTTAATTAATAAAAATCGATTTAATTAATTTAAATAATCGATTAATGGAATAAAATCGATTTTTGTAAAATAAATAATCGATTATATACCTTTTTAATCTATTATTGGAACGGAAAAATCGATTAACTGTACTGACTTCGAATCCTTGATCTGAATAAATTTCTAATCGATTCTTAGTAAGTAAATAATCGATTTTCGGTCACTGTTCATCATCATCTTCCTCTGGTCAGTTTTAACATTATCATTTTTTTATCACCAAACTTCAATTAAACTATATAAAAATGTTCTCCAATGTTCACAAATCATTTTAGAGTCATTAATTCGTAATTTTAACATCAAATTCAAGGTTTATGATTCTTAGTTCTTCAAACATGTCAAACACAAAATTCAACCAAATGACAAATTATGAACGTAAAAACGACCTATATTAACATTCTAGTCATTAGATATATCTACGGGCTTACTTTGAAGCTTAACGAAGATTCCGGCGAAAGAACGGCGAAACTTCCGGCGAAGATAACTCTCTGTTCCGGCGACTTCACACCAAAATGGCAGCACTACAACCCTCCTCACACTCTCAGGAACACTTAGGAAGAAAAATGGAGTAGAATGGTGAAGAATGGAGCTTGAAAGGCATTCTTATATAGTGAAGGGAAGGAGAAGAAGCCAAGGGAGTGGGCTTCCTGATTGCCTCTGCGTTTTTGGAATCGGCGGTGATTGCACAGGGCGCCGTTTGGTGTGTAGTCCCTGATTGGGACTAATATTTGGTCCCAGTCGGGGTACACTTTTTGGACTAATATTTTGTCCCACGCTTGAGAACTAATATTTCCTCCCCGGTTCTCCACCGCCTGCTTCATTCATGACTCCATCCCACGCGAGGCACGAATTATCCTCAAGCGTGGAAATTTCCTCGATCTCCTCTATATCAAGAAGCACCATTATCAACCTTTTCTTGTTCGAGCTTTCTACTCGAACATGAAAAAGGATGAGGACGGAGCGTTGATTTCTAACGTCAACAGGGTGGACATCTATTTGAATGAGGAAAACATTCAAATTCTCACAGTGTTTCGTTAGAACGGACAAGATCTTGGCCTCTATGTCGGAGAAGAAGGAGCGCGGTTCAACGAGACTGCACTCTTGGAGGAAGTGGGCATGAGAAACTTCGTCCCCACTCCCCAACAACGGCGCCCTACGATTACTTCCATGAGTCTCGTGTTTCGCTTCATTTTTTATGTTTTGACACGGATTCTCAAGCCAAGGAAGTTCAATCACACCGCTCTCTCCCAAGAGGACACGAAGACGCTTCATACGATGACTCACAATGCCAATATCAATTGGTGTAAGTTTGTGATGACTCACATGTTCAATGCCACCTCCCACAATCGGCCGCTTCACTATGTTCTTCTCATCATGGCGATCCTTGATGAGTTCCACATCAATACGGACGTTGGGCCAAAATGCAAAGGGACAAAGCATTGGGAGATTGATGAATCCTCCTTCCACTCAGGCACCGACGAAACTACGTTTCGATAGCCTCGTCCATGCCGCCAACCAAGGGCCACCGATTCGACCAACCCTTCTCTCGCCGAGAAAATGGCCGCCTTGACCGCCACTCTCTCTTGGATTGACACCAACGTCTCCCAAACGGCCCAAAATGTCAATATTTTGAGCCGTGAGCTTCACGGGTATCTTGACATTGTCAACTACCCCTACGCTCAAATGGTCCCTTATGTTCCTCCGCTAAACCTCGGTGGTGAACCAAGCGGGACTAACAACGTTGGTGGAGAAGAAGAGGCGAACGATGAGGAAGAAGAGGAAGAGGAAGCCGAAGAAGGAGAAGAAGAAGAAGATGATGATGATGATGAAGAGGAAGACATCAACGAAGAACAAATCATCGATGATCTTTCACCGGATTTCTATAGCTCTAGCTCTTTTCTCTTCTCTTCTTTAATTATTATTCATTTTAAATTTGCTTCCGTTGTGTACTTCGCTATTTCCCTTATTTAATGAATAAAAATCTTTATGGTTTTTGTTGTTAAATCTTTTTGTTAATGTCAAAAGGGGGAAGATAAGCGCTATGCATATATTAAGGGGAAATTTTTATTAAGGGGGAATTTCTTTCAAAAAGATCAAAACCCTTTGCATATCCCCGTCTTGTTTGCCATTATCAAAAAGGGGGAAATTGTTGGAACACACTTTTTATTACGTTAAACTAAAGTCGTGTTCATTTCTGACAGGTTTTGATAATTGCCAAACCGCCGTGGATATGAAGAGTTTCATTGAATAACTCAAGGCGTGAAGAATGGCATGGAACAAGACCAAAAGACTCAAGGACAAGATCAAGAATTGAAGACGTAGTCGAGTCAGTCTTTTGTGATCAAAACCGACAATCAATTCGAGTCTCAGTTCTCAAAGAGTCAAAATAATTTTACAAAATCATAAAACGTTTTTTGTGCATCAAATAAACATTTTTCAAAGCTTCATTGTATTAAAATCCCTGTTCCTTGCCCAAACCAAAAACCACCTCGGTCGACGCTCGGTGTTCGGCATCGGCATACGGCATTCGAGGTTCGGCGTTCGGTTTTTGGCATCCAAACCAATTCGGTGGTTTTCAATATTTTAAACCTCTTTTTTACCTCTAGGCATATTTAAAAGGTTTCCAAATAATTATTTTGTGAAAACCATTTTTGTATCTTGGTCAATCGGTCTAACACGTGAAAAATGGTCAAAACCGTACACACGTGATAAACGACCTTGAAGACTTGGTTTTTATAAAACAAGTCTTGGTTTCACTATTTTATACCATATACAATGTTTTTCAAACTTGGTTTTTACTTTTGGGAACGCTTCGTTTTTGGACCTCGGTTTTTAAAAACGGGTTTTCTCCGGCTGGGTCTTAGCTGGGTGATAATCAATTATCACCTTAGTGACAATCGAATATCAGCCTCTGCAGCTTTTGATCTTAAAGTTCTGAAGTACGCAATAATCGATTGTCACTTTTGCAACAATCGATTATCACAGTCTGCAGCCAAAACCCAGGAACTTCTAAGATGACCAATAGTCGATTATCACTTGTTGACAATCGATTGTCTGGGTTACCGTTGTCCTCCAACGGATAGATTTTTAAATTTTTGGATAGGGAATCTTTTGATAATCGATTATCAAGGCTAGACAATCGACTATCACCCTGTGTCTCTGAAAAATTTGTCTTCATCCTGTTGGAATGTTTAGCAACGGGTTTATCCCATTTTAGGCTATAAAATGGCACCCAAATCCTCTCATTTTACACACAATTCTTCAACATTTCAATACTCTTTCATTGCATAAGCATTCCTATTTTTTCTAAGCTATTTGAGAGCCAATTCTTGAAGAAATTGTCGTGTTCTTGAGCGTTTACTAGTTCACTCATATCTACTCTTTGTGAGAGTTTTATTCCTGAGTGTTTAAGTGTTTCTATACACTTTAAGGGAGGTTGTTCCCTTGTTGTAAACTCGAAGGAAGTCTTTCCTTCCTTCGTGAGAAGTCTTGGAGTGCGGTATCTCCGAGCAAAGGCGTCGAGGCTCGTGTGACTCGAGTTCTCAAGTTGTATTGGTTTGTTGAGCACCTTTAAGCTTAACAGAGTTAGTGTAACTCGAGAGAGTCTCTCAAAAGGCTGGATTAGCCACACGTTGTGGTGAACGAGGATAAAATTCGGTGTGCTCCTTCCTTACTCTCTTTACTTTTTCGCTCTCAGTTTTAATTTCCTGCGATTTTGCTTTAAACGCTATTCACCCCTCCTCTAGCGTTGGGCCTTTATTCTAACATAATGGTTCGAAAAAGGTCCTCTTGGCATTCACCAAACACTTGCCTTAACTCATCAAAAGTAATTTGACTTTGAAAAGAGGTAAATGAATTTTTAGAACTAACCTCTTCTTCATCATTGGAGGCCATGAAGCAAGCATTTGCGTTCTCTTCTTGGCTTTGATCACTATCACTTTCATCCGAGTTTAAATCATCCCAAGTGACTTTCAAAGCCTTCTTCTTCCCCTTTTTAAGCTCTTCCTTCTTTTTGAGCTTTGGGCACTCCGGTTTGATATGAGCTACATTTCCACATTCATAACAAGTTATTTGATTAGTTTTACCTTTCTTTGGGGGAAATCTCTTTGAGGATTCTCCCTTGTTCCACTTCATAAATTTTTTGTATCTTTTGAACATGGCAAGCTCCTCATCACTTTCTCCTTCGCTCTCCGGATGGTCGTCAATTTTGAGTGCCATGGTCTTCTTGATGATGGGAACCTGTTCTTCTTCCTTAATTTTCTTCAAAAGAAGCTCATGAGAGTATAGGCTGCTCCAAATGGTGGAGGTTTCAACATCCACACATTTGGGCAACAAATTTACAACAAGACTATGCCACTCTCTTGGAGGAGAGAATATAATCTTGGTGTTAATCTCACTAGTAGGATAAACTTTATTTAGCTTACTCAAATTGTTGATAATGAGGTTGAATCATTTGTTCATATCTTGAACGGATTCTCTGGCCTTCATTTTGAAGTTTTCATACTCGGATGTTCCTAAAGCTATCTTGGTAGCTTTGGTGTCTTTATCTCCTTCATGGGTGGCTTCTAGGAGCTTCCATGCTTCCTTTGCGGAATTGCAAGAGCTCACCCTAGCAAACTCATCTTGACCTAATGCACAAAACAATACGTTTAATGCTTTGGCATTCAAAGAGAGTTTTTTTTGTCATCAATAGTGAGCTTGTCCATTGGCGTAGGCACTTGATGTTCACCTACAGTTGTCATAGGAACAAACGGACCATGAGTAGTGACTATCCATAAATCATAGTCAATAGATAGAATGAAATTCTCCATTCGCATTTTCCGATAGCCATAGTTATCCCCATTGAAGAATGGTGGCTTAGTGATGCTTTGGGAGTTCATTGAATCTATGTGTCGTAAAAATAAATAAAAGATGAGTGTGAAAGGATCAAACTTCCTGCTCCGATACTAATTGAAAGTCGATTTACACCATAAGAGGGGGGTGAATTAGGGTGTTTGAAAGTTTTTCGCAAAAACTAAAACTTATGCGCAAAGTAGTAGCAGAAAAAGAGCAAGAAAAATATAAAAGATAAAAGTACGACACAAGTGATTTTATACTGGTTCGGGAACTCCCTACTCCAGTACCTCGAGGCTCCTCCTCAAGGATTTAACCTCCACTAACTTGTTTGGCTTCACTAAGAAGACTCAAACGAGGTTTGGCAAACAACCCTTGCCAATAAGCAAATGAGATTTTACTTCGGCTATCTCAACCGTTTACAACTGAAGATTTTAAGGCTATCTTCAACCTTAGAATGAGGATTTAAAGGCTATCCACAACTTTTACAAATCAATTGAAAGATTGGTGTTGCTTCTCTACCAAAAAGATAACAAATATGAATTGGGTAGGAGAAGAACAAAAGATTAAATCAACAACAAAAAAAGCCTATAGGAAATATATAAAATAATGAAGCACAAATGCTCTTGTGTGTGAGTGTATAAAAATAATGAAAGTTTTTTACTCAAAAGAGTAAGAAAAATAAGAACAAAGCTTTAAGAACACTCAAGAATAGAGAAAGAGGTTTTAGATTTAATTGGGAAGTTGTTGTTATTAAAATGAGACTTAGAGGGGGTTTATATAGGAGTTTGGAATGTTAAAATATGAGTTTTTAACCTTAAATGCCGTTAGGAAGTGATTAGGGGTGATTTGAATTTAAATTGGCAATTTGCTACAGTGATTACAACGGATCCGGTACCCTTTACGGTAGGGTCAGTACCGTCCGGTACCTAGGTACCGTGACCACGGTACGGCCTACTGTGTGGGGGTACCATATGGGCCAAAAAATCGATTCCTCTTCGGCGGTACCTGGTTAGGACGGGGGTGGCCGACTGTTTGTGCCTACCGTCTGGTACCCAGGTACCGTTACACGGTAGGGGGTACCGTGTACCTCCTAAGTGATACGTACAACGGTACGTTCACTTGGCTACCGGCGGTACCCTGGTGCCGTGTACACGGTAGCCAGCTACCGTTAGGCCTGTGTAAAAATTCCAAAACTTGTTTTTCGTGTTCCGTTTTCAAAATAACCCCAACTAAGAATATATTTGACATTTTAAAAATAATTTTTGAGTGAAAGGGCATAAGTAAATCATTAAAATATATCATTACCTTTACACAATAATTTCTAAACTCGTAGGAGTATGTCTCGGTGATGCTAAACAAGCTAATAGAGGTTTGGCGTTTGTTTTCTTCCTGCAAATGATGTTAGTAGCATTTGGAAGACTTATTTGGCACATCAAAACGGTTACGGGGTACGGCATTCAAGACCAACAATTTGGTCACCGGTTCACCAGTTCCCAGTCCGAACCGGCTGGTCCAGTTTTTAAAATAACTATGGTTGGAAGGATTCAGTGTGCTTGGAAAAAAGAAAAAGGGGGTAAGTAGTAATTAATTGCATGGATTAACGGTTTGCATTCATTCGGGAAGATGAAGAGGGGTCAAAACACTAAAATAAAATTAAAATATAAAAAAGCTATTTAAAAAATTGATATTTTTATATCTAAACTACTCTTCGACTATCCCGACTAATATTTGAATGCATTTCGAAGAGACTTTCCACCGTAATTAGTTATTAATTAACATAATAATACTAATAATATTAATAATAATTATAATTATAATATTAATAGACAGGGACTTTGAGATAAACAAATATCAAAAATGAATAAAACTTTCACTAGTCTCGACTAATATTTGAATGTGTTTCGAAGGTACTTTATTACCCTTATTACATGGATCATATGATTGCATGGAGTTGCATGTAAACACGAGTAACTAATATTACGGGATTACATTCTAAAACTTGTTCATATAAAATTACATAAAAATCGCACATAAAAACATGCCAATTGCTTCCTTCTTGAAAACACGAGAAAAACCATGCCAATTGCTTCCCTAGAATAGAAAATTTCTTGAAGTGGAGTGGAGCATGGTTGATTTTGTGTTGTTTCCTTGTGGAAAACACGAGAATAACCACACCAATTGCTTCCCTATAATGAAACATTTCCTGTAGTGGAGTGGAGCATGGTAGATTCTGTGTTGTTTCCTTGTACAAAACACGAGAATAACCATACCAATTGCTTCCATAAAGTGGAGCATCTTCTACAGTATGAGATAAAATGGATAATGGTATACGAGATAACCATTATTATCGTTTTGCCTTATAGAGATAACCATTAGGACCGTTTTACAAAATTGAGTAAAACCATTACGAACAACGTATATGAATGATCCATACCTATCAATCAATGAAAGAAAGCTGAGAAGTTTTGATGATTGCAAACAAATAGGCTTGTAAAATATGGAATACATTGAAGAAAGTATGTTTGTAATGCAAAGAGAGTGCAATAATGTATTTATAGGGAGGGGGGCGTATTTGAATGTTTGAATGTATTCGAAGGGATTTTTATTTGACTAATATTTGAATGGAACCGAAGGGACTTTATACTCTAATTAGTAATTAATTACTTGAATGAAGATATGTGTGAACGGTTGGCATTCAAATCTGGTAGATAAAGATATGTGTGAACGGTTGGCACTACTAAAAAATGTTTAAATTTCGGTCTTTATTATTCACTAACGCGAATAACAACAACAACAACAACAACAACAACAACAACAAAAACAATAATAATAGTAATGATAATAATAATAATAATAATAATAATAATAATAATAGCAATGATGATGATAATAATAGCAATGATAATAATAATAATAGCAATGATGATGATGATGATGATGATGATGATAATAATAAGAACAACAACAACAATAATAATAATAATAATAATAATAATAATAATAATAATAATAATAATAATAATAATAAATAATAATAATAATAATAATAATAATAAAATCCTAGAGGAAAAAAATTTCGATCATTTCGACTACATTTGAAACATATTCGAATGGAATTTATAAAATAAGAGATTACATGATAGAACTTTATTAAAGAGTGGAATACAAACATCAAAATGCGATCAATAATCTTTAAAAAATTTCTTTAATTTTTAAGACTTAAGAGATGACTTGTTAAGTTAAAAATAAGTAATAACATGGATGAATATATGTGTGAACAGTTTGCATTCAATTCGGGTAGATGAAGAGTGGTCAATTCAGATTTTATTACTCTCGTTAATTTCTAAATGTTCATTAGCTTAAATGTGAATTGAATTTCGTTCATTAATAAAATACTAAAATTAGTAAAATTGTAAAAATAAAAATAAAAATAAAATAAATATAATAATAATAATAATAGAGCGGGCCGTTGAGATAATAAATATCCAAAAAGAATAAAATTCGACTGTCTCGACGAATATTTGACCGTATTTCGAATGAGACTTTTACACCCTTGATGGTGTAAATATAGCTGGGTGGGTTAATCGGGTTTGACCTGGACACACTCGACCCGTAATATAAAACACACAACAAGAACACAAAGTATGACCTAGACCGGGTAAATCTCCTCAGTCCAAATTATATTTCTTACTCTATCTCAAGAGTGAACTTTAGTGAGAGAAAAATTGGATCCCCTCCTCTATCCACAATCATCATATTTATAGAGGAGGATTCGTGACCTTCCCGTGTTCATCCAAGGACAAAATAGGAAGCCCGTGGGAAGGTCACTGTAGTTAATTGAAGCACTGTACAATCATAGATTTTAATAGCTACAAGCCAAGACACTGTTCAATCAAAGACTAAAATGGATATTCTCAATCCAATCAACCCTGCAAAATGACAAACACCCTTTCACTGTGTGCCTCGTGATGGATGAGCGGTGGGGTGTTCCCTTGACCTTTGATGTGGTTCGCCCTGCCTAAGAGACTGGACCAATGTTAGCCAAGTCAAGTTACGTGACCGGTCACCTTTCCTCAAAGGCTTCCCGGTCATCTTTTGAGTTCAGCCCGTCTCTTTGGTCCTCTGGAATATCCTTCGTAACATTAGGTGACATTTTTGGCTATCGCCCAAAATGTGACCGGTCACTTTTTTGTTAGAATAAGTGCCCTTCACTAGAGGGGGGGTGAATAGTGAGGCACGAGAATGTTTATAAATTTTCGCGGAATAAAAATCGCAGGGATAAAGTAAAGAGCGGAATAAAAAGGAGTAAAGGGAGCACACCAAGATTTACCCTGGTTCACCATAACTTGTGGCTAATCCAGCCTCCCGAGAGACTCTCTCGAGCTACACTACTTCTGTTAAGCTTACGGGTGCTTAACAAACCGTTACAACCTGAGAACTCGAGTCCCACGAGCCTCAATACACTTGCTCGGAGATATCGCACTCCAAGACTTCAACCCGAAGGAAAATACCTTTCCTTCGTACAACCAAGGGAAACAAGCTTCCCTAAACGTGTTTACAACACTAAGACACTCAAGAACAAGGCTCTCTTTTAGAGTAGATGTTGAGTAAACTATATACGCTCAAGAACAACTCAAACTTCACAAATTGGCTCTAGAAAGCTATGAAAAAATGATGTTGTTTTAATGCAATGATGATATGAATATTGTGAAGTGAATTGATGAGAAAAGAAGACCCAAACACCCCTTTTTATAGTGCCAAAATAGGCTCCAACGGGCCAATGCATTAAAGGGGTGATTGGCTTGATTTATGGGATTGAGTAAATTTGGGGTCTGCAGAATATTGGCTTCCCATCGATGTTTGGAACTTACCCATCGCTGGTAAGCCAATTTTCCTTCAGTTTTGAATCCAACGGTTACCTACCCATCGATGGCTAAATGCTTCCCATCGCTGGGTGGGAGGTTGACTTTCAAATAAGGAAAGAATCAGCCTTAAATGACTCCCAACGGTCATGCCTTCCCATCGATGGTTAAGCCTTCCCATCGCTGGGTTCCCATCGATGGGTAAAGCTTCCCATCGCTGGGTAAGGGCATTCTGCCTTGTGGTAATGTTGCACCAAGGCTTTAACAGCGATGGGTAGAACTTCCCATCGCTGTTTGGCATGGTTCTGGAAATCAGTTTCGTTGAGGGACTGCTTACCCATCGATGGGAAGATCTTCCCATCGCTGGGTGGCATGATTCTGGAATCCCGGGATCACTTACCCATGCATGGGTGAAATCTACCATCGCTGGGTAGATGGCTAGCCCAGAACCATGGCCTAGCCGACCGGCGCTGAAACCCGACCGAAAAATGCAAAGTTCTCCAAAGTAAAAACTAAGTATTTAAAACACTTATTTAATGTATTGTGATGTCAAAAGAAGCTTTGTAAGTTGAAAACCACGTCGTTAAGGTGAAAACCGCAGTTGACCAAGTCAACACCGTACACGGGTGGTTTTCACCAAAAGACAAAACCGAAATGTGGTTTTCATGATGTTTTGATTGGAGAACCATTTAAATGCATTCAAAAACAATTCCCACAAGAAAAGACTCGAAAACCACTTCATTTAAGTGAAAACCATGGCTAGCCAAGTTTATGCCATTTCGCGTGGTTTTTATCAAACGACAAAAAACGAAAGGTGGTTTTTGAAGTGTTTTTGATGGAAAACGATTTAAATGTGCCCAGAAGTAAAAACCAATCAAAAAAATTTGAAAACAACTTGGTTAGTTCGGACGCCAAAAACCAACGACGAAAACCGAATGCCGAACGCCGGTTTCTGAAACCCGAACACCGGATGGCTTGATTTTTGGTTTGAGCAAACACCAAGTGTTTTTAATGTTTTAAACATGTTTGAAAAACATTTTTATGATGTGTGAAATGCAATGAAAAGAATTTTAGCCTAAAGAGCCAAGGTGTAAAGGTTGGGTCGGTCTTGATCACAATTATGACCGACTCAACAACACTAAGACTACGGTCTTCGTTCTTGGTCTTCTTTTGGGTCTTGTTATCTTGCTTTCTTCTTATATTTATTTCCCGCCTTGTATATTCAACAACTTGTCTCGTTCACGGCGGTTTGGCATTATCAAAACCTGTCATAAAAACGAACACGGCTTTAGTACGAAAACACGATAAACCCGTGTCTCAACATTTTTGAGGAAAGTGACCGGTCAACTTTTGACCCGTCCCAATCGAAGAGTTAACCTCATTTGGTGATTGATGAAAGTGACCGGTCATATTTTGACCTGTCCCTTTCGGTTATCCGGGTCGGGTATAAGGATATACCCATCAAGAAGTCCTCCACTTACCGGCCTTGTGAGGAAATCATCAAGGGCGGGAAGTGTAATTGTGTATCACACTTGAAATCATCAAGTCACCCTCGCTGACCAATCCTTTTTGCATCACCGAGTCTCTTCACCTGACCTGTCCTTTTGAATCATCGAGCCTTTCCCTTTCAGACCTGCCCTTCTTTGAAACCATCAAGTCATACTCGTTGACCTATCTTTTTGGATCATCTAGCCTTTCTTTTTAAAGACCTGTGCTTCTTTGAATTATCAAGCCTTTCCTTTCAGACCTGTTATTTTTGGGAATTATCAGGCCTTTCCTTTTCAGACCTGTCCTTTTTGAAATCACAATCATCCTCGTCGACCTGTCCTTTTCTGGAATCAATCTCAGTATCAGACATGTCCATTTGTGGATCATACCCGACTGAATTACCAAGTCTTTCTATAAGACCTACCCTTCTTTGGACCATCAAGTCTTTCTATCTGACCTGGCCTTCTTTTGAATCTTCAAGTCGTATATTCAGACCTGTCCATTTTGAATCAATAGCCATCCCATGACCTGTCATTTTTTGGATCCGTCGCCGACCTGCAATCAATGACCTGTCCTTTTGGATCTGTGGTAGCCCAAACGTTGGGTATGGCTTTTGGATTTTTGCGTTTCCCCCCAAAACCCTTCACTTTCCAAATTCAAAATTTGAATTTCCCCCTTCATCATTATCTTTTCCACGTGTGAGCCCCTCAGCCTCCCACATGTCGTCTCGAACTTCTACCCTCCTCTCTCTCTCCTATAAATACTCCTTCAACCCACTCCCTTTCTTCACTTCTCTTCTTCGCTCCTTCCGTTTCAACCGGTCCACTTTCTCTCTCTAGCCTACTGCTAAGTAAGTCCTCCAGTCCTCCTAGTCTTTTATTTCTTTCATCATTCAATTCTTGACCGGTTAGGATACCACCATGTCTTCCTCTGACTCACAAAATGTTTCTGGTCAATCTTATGGGTTGGATTCTCAGCCCTCTTCCTCTTCCCACTGTGAATCTTCTTCTCCCCCTGCAACTCCTTTGATTCGTCGCCCCTCCCAACAGTCTGTTCTCAGGACCGGGAAACAATTGCCCAGGAGCCTATCCCTTTGAACAAAATGCCCGGTCGGTTCAATCCCAAGGTCCTCAGCTGGGACCAGTGGGAAGAACGACTGGGGTCGTTGGGCTACCTAGCCCTTGAATCCGGGCCGGTCTTTAAAGAGTCTTCTAGAGTTACAAAAAAGGTCCTGGACGAAGTCCGTTCTGTCCTTCCACCGGGCTACAAACTTCTTTCAAAAACCACCTGGCCCAACATTATAGAACCCCACCACGGAAACCGGTTGGGTTTTCACGTTGCTTCTCTAGAGGGAGGCATTATCTTTCAGACCTGTAATAAGTTCAATCTTTTGCCCGACCAGCTTACTCCAAACGCTCACCGGTTCTTGAATTGTTTTGTAAATATTTGTGAATCTCTAAAGATCAATCCTTCTCTTGAGCTTTTCCTTCATATGTATGACGTCTTGCCCGAGACTAGTAACTGCCTGGGCTTTGTTTACTTCCATTCTCGTGCCAACTCTAGGGGTTTTATAACTGGGCTTCCCCCTAGCCACAATAAATGGAAGCAAAGATTTGTTTTTGTTGAGTTCCCCCCTGACCAATTTCCTCTCTCTAACCGTGAGTGGGCTGACCAGGTTGTAAAACCTGAAAGGGTTCACCTGGAGCCCACTAAAGAGCTAGAGGACGCCTGCGAGAAACTTCTCAAGGGTGATCCTTTGACCGGTAATCCATACGCCTACGGTGGATGGGTGTACCGGTTACCTAATCTGGATGGGGGTGTGTCCGCGACCCATGACACAGAGGATGACCGGCCGAACTTCTCGGGTAGTCATGCTGAGGCCGGCTCTCCTCATCTAGGTTGGTTAATTTTCCTCAACCTTTTGATTTCACTTTTATTTTGATAAGGTGTAAAATCTAATCGGTCACTTTGTTCTTTTTGGCAGACAAGAACTTCAACAGGATGTCCACTCTTCTCGAAGATGATGACGATGATGTTGAACTTCACCATGTTGACCAGCCTCCCAATAACGACCCTCCTTCCCCTCCTCAAAATCATGGGATGGAAGGAGCTTCATCTGCCTGGGACGCCTCTCTTGACAATCTCACTCGAGACAAGGTGAAGTCCCCCTCAACCCTCCATCTTTCTGAAAGTGACCGGGCGAACTCTCCGAAGATCGAGGTCAAGGGTAAAGGAAAAGCCACCTGTCATTCTTCTTCCCACACGAAATCTCATAAGAGGAAGGGCTCTCACAAGACTTCCAGGGGTGAAAGGAAGAAGAAGGTCTGGTTATCTGACCGGGAGGGGGAATCCATCGAAGAAACATTCTTAGCTTTGGCTAGGAAGCTTATCAAGGTATTGCAATAATTTTATTCCCGGTCTATTTGTTCCCTTCATGTTTACTGATGCATTTCTTTTTAATTTTGTAGGTCGGGGTCATTTCAGAAGAAATCGGCCAATCACTCTTGGAGCCAAAGGATTCGGTCTCCCAACTCACTCTCCTACTTGACTCTTCCAAGTTAGAGATTAATGACCGGGCAGAAAGGGAGAGGAGACTTGAGGAAGAGTTGAAGGAAGAAAGGGCCAGGTTTGCCCTTTTGGAGGAGGAAAGGAAGAGAAAGGTCGCTGAGCTCGAGGATGCGCTGGGCCAGGCTGAAGAATCTGCCCAGGCAAAGGAGGAGGCCTTTCCCTCTCAAGCTGCTGACTGGGCTGCACGCCATCACACGGAGGTTGCCCGGTCCCTTCTCACTACCCCGGAGGAAACCATGGACTTCTTCAAAGTCATGTATCAAGAGCTGGAGGGGAAGAGGATGATAACCGAGATAGGGTCTTATGGAGTCCAGTGTGACCAGAAAGAGGAAAGGTCCCTTCTCTATGCCAGGCTCCAAAAGAGGGATCCCTCATTTGACCAGCCAAGATGAAGCTCCCGGTTTTATACAAGGAAGAGCCAGCTCCCCCCTTTCCCCTTGAGTAGGTTAGGATATGTTTTTCAAAAAACTTTGAATTTCCCAAGGTCTGGGGGATGTCCGGCCTACTTTTGATTTGTATGATAATTAAATCTTCTTGGCATGCCTTTATCTTTTACCGGTCAATTGTGCAACACCCTAATCCGTCCAGGTCTGCAGCCCCTTTCGGACTAAAGTATTGATTTGGTAATCGTGATAATTTAAAACATTTCAAACATTTTCATTATAAATAAATAATATTCCATACATAACTGTAGAGAAATACGAAGTGTTTAAACATGTCAAACTGAAGGTTTATTATATTTGACTGTCTGACATTTTAACATCAAATTGAAGGTTTATGATTATTAGTTCTTCAAACATGTCAAACACAAAACTCAACCAAATGACAAATTATGAAAGTAAAAAACGACCTATATGAACATTCTAGTCATTAGATATATCTACGGGCTTACTTTGAAGCTTAACGAAGATTCCGGCGAAAGAACGGTGAAACTTCCGGCGAAGATAACTCTCTGTTCCGGCGACGTCACACCAAAATGGCAGCACTACAACCCTCCTCACACTCTCAGGAACACTTAGGAAGAAAAATGGAGTAGAATGGTGAAGAATGGAGCTTGAAAGGCCTTCTTATATAGTGAAAGGAAGGAGAAGAAGCCAAGGGAGTGGGCTTCCTGATTGCCTCTGCGTTTTTGGAATCGGAGGTGATTGCACAGGGCACCGTTTGGTGTGTAGTCCCTGATTGGGACTAATATTTGGTCCCAGTCGGGGTAAAATTTTTGGTCCAATTTTCTCCAAATTGAAATTCGATTGAACCGTTGGGGTCAGACAGTCAAACTCTACATAATGATATAATTTTCATTATTTATTGACAAACTTTATAAATCACTTACTTTTTTTGGGTCCTTCTCAGTAATTAATTAATTATCAATTAATTAATTCTGATAGGCCTAATTTCGGGGCGTTACAAATTGGCTTCAATTTGCGTAGTTGTACTCCTTTTCTTGAATGTTGGGAAAAATATCATAGATTTTGATGATGATGTATTTAGAATGTAATAGGGACTTTAGGTCTCCCCAGATATTCAATGTAATTTTTCCTTTTAGAAATATTGTTAAAACCAAGTTCTTGAGATTTCCAATAAAGTTGTGATATTTCTTTAAACGGTTTGATGCCTGAAGACTTAATCAAATTCAGAAATTTGGAAATTGGATATCTTGATCGGAAATGTCAGAGACAAGTAAGGATTTCTCAAAGCAGACAGAAATCCTCCTATCCGGAATATTACATGAGAACCGGATGTCTCGTTACAACCCGCTGAAGGCTAAGTCGGAAGACTAGCGCGGATTTCTTTCTCACCTGGAAGACTGAGTATGACTCTTCCGGATTTGTCAGCTAAGAACCGGATGCCTCAAGGAAGACCGGAATTCTCAAAAAGCGGACAAGTGAGAAAAGACTTAGAAAATTATCTAAGTCTTGAATGAAGAAATTCTATCGTTGGTAAGGAAAAACTCAATCTCTTGATTTTCAACGGCTAGATTGAAGATAATTATGCTGATTCAAGAACAAATGACTCGAAGACAAAGTCTGGACATCTAAAAATTGAAGAACCTGTCCAGAATTCCTAAACAAGCACTAGAAGACAAACAGAGTAAAGTGCTACAGTTCAGAATTCCTGAACAACAACTAGAAGACGGATTCTATGGAAAAAGGAATCCCTCCTTTTACAATTGGGTATGTCCAAACACCCATTCCAATGAGGAATCTTAAAATCACAATCTTCATTCAAAATTGAAGCCAGCAAATCCAACGGATAGTCTATTTTGACTCAACGGATAGATTATCCAATCCAGCTATAAAATAGCATCCTTGGAAGAGTGGGGAAGTAGAGAACAATGACAACAATAAGATAAACAACCACAAAGAGGCTACCTCATTCACAGTTAGCCCAAAAAGCTTGATAAAGAGAGATTTCTAAACTCCTTATCTAGAAGCAAACTTCTCCTCCTTCCAAAGAGCTATAGTGTAAATACTTGAAGGTTTCCTTGCCTCAAGTACCACACCACGTTGAAGGATACAACTTTTGATCAAACTTACTGATTGAAAGGGGGTAGGTCAACTTTCTTACAAGTTGGTCTTGCAAGTCCTATTGTTCGGACCTTGCAGTTGTTGAAGAAGCGTGACCTTCGAAGGAACAACAAAGCTAGCACGAGTGCAGTAGCAACATTGGCCTTGCGAAGATATACCGTGCAGAAATTCACACAAGTGTAATTGTTGGTTCATTATTCAACGACCAACTACATAGTGGATTTTGAGGACGTAGAAGGATTACCCCACCTTCGAACCTCGTTAAAGTTTGCGTGTCTCTCTCTTTTATCTTTATTTTTACTTGCAATTATATTAACTGTGAAAACTAACCCATCCATATTGATTACTGCTCACTCTACCCACCAACTTCCGCACATAATCTAAAGTTCACAAGAACTCTAGATTAACACTCATTTTCATGTTTTCAAAAGAAACGAAAAAGTTTTTTAATTTGTAACAAAGTCTATTCACCCCCCCCTCTAGACTTTGTATCTCACCACTTCGGGACCACCAATTGGTATCAAAGCTTACTTCTCACTATCTACTTTTAGATTAACGAGAAGCGATCATAATGGTGAACAATATGGATCACGGTTTGCCCAAGTTTTCTCTTCTAGGTTATGATGATTGGAAGATCATGATGGAAGAACATCTCTACGCTCTACATGATTGCATGTGGATGGTGCTTGAGGATGGACCCTTGAAAATCCAAATGGAGAACCCTGAGAGGAATCCAGCTGCTCCAGATGTAGTCCGGTACATTCCAAAGCCCAAAGAAAAATGGGATGATAGAGATTGCAAAAAGCACAATCTGGACAACGTCGCCAAAGCAGCCATCTTCAAGACACTTGATCCCATCACCTTCTCCAAGATTAAGCATCTCAAGACTGCCATGGAGATTTGGCAAGGTCTTGGGAAGCTATGTGAGGGATCAGAGGACCTGAGAAAGCAGAAGATAGAAGTCCTGCTTGAGAAGTTCAAAAGCTTCAAAATGCTTCCCGGAGAATCATTTGATATGTTGGATGAAAGATTCCACAAAATATTGAATGTTCTTGCTTCACTTAACCACATTCTTTCTCCCAAAGAAAAGAATGTAAGGTTGCTGAGATCACTCCCAACTGAGTGGTACACCAAAGCCACAGCCATGGAAGAAGGAAGAAACCTGGAGAACTACACTGTTCAAGGTCTCCTTGATGAACTCAGAACCTATGAGCACGAGCTGAAGAAGAAGAAGGAAGAACAAGTCACTCCCTTCCCCACGGCATTGATAACAACTTAAAGAATCCCATCAAGTGAAGGGACATGCACAAGAAACTGTGACACACCTTCCTCCAGCCAGCTGTCAAGCTCAAAAATGGAGAACTACGATGAGGAATTTGCCATGATGGTCAAATAATTCCGGAAGTTCAAGAAGTTCTTCAAGAAGGCTGATTCAATCAGAAGGCCATCCAAGGGAAAGCCACGGGTAAGTGACTCCCCTCCTGAATCTTATTTATGCTATAACTGCAGGAAGCCTGGCCACTAGAAGTCAGCATGCCCGTACCGAAAGGTGGAGAAGTACGGAGAAAGAGAAAGGATCGAGAAGAAAAAGAAAGCAATGGTTGCTGCTGAAAGTGATGAGTCATCCAGCTCAAGCTCGGATGAAGAAGCCCTCGTCTGCATGGAGCGCAGAGTTGAGAAGTCCAATCATGAGGATAGGTGGACTATGTCAGAAGATGACACTCTCTGCCTAATGGCCAAAGATGATGCTGATCAAGAGGTAACCTCACAAACCTCCTGCTCGTCTTCTTATAGCATACCAACCTCTGAAAATCTTTTTGACCAGTTCAAAAAGATGATGAAAGACTTTGAGGAGATAAATCTCAAACACTCATCCTTAACAGAAGAGAACAAACTATTGAGTGAAGAGAATTTCAAGTTGACTGAAAGTCGGAAAAGTCAACTGAATGAGATCACTCAACTCAAGACTGAAAATGAATCTCTCTTTGAAAAGGTGAAATCCCTTAACAAAGAGCTAGGGATACTCAAGTCCAAAGAAGCAGTGAACAAGTTGCTTGAAACGACCAAACATAAGGGTCGCAAAGGACTTGGGTTTGACCCCTCTAGTTCCAAAAGGAAAGGAAAGACAACTTTCATCCCTCCTAAACCTACTGTCAAACCTAATAAGCAGAAAGGGAAGGAAAAGGAGAAACCAACAGAAGTTCCCAAAAAGGTAGTCCCTCCTAAGAACTATAGGAAGCTGGACAGACCTCAAAAAGGAAACAATTTCAGAAGAAAACCTTCTAACCCCCAATATACACGAGGCTATACTCATTATGGGGTAGACAGGAGTTTTCCGAGAAATTTTGAGTGAAGAACTATGCCAAGATATAGTCATCCTCCACCCCAGAAACTATTTGTGCCACCTAAGTATGCTTATAACCAACATAGGTCACACTATGCACAACCTAGACAAAACTATAGGTCTTATCAACCTAGGTTTGATCGGAGGAAACAGGAAATTGCACCTCCTGCACGTAGGAAGTTTTATGCCTACAACTATGATTACAATCCCAACAAGTTTAGAGCTGCAAGGAAAATTCCCCGCCACTTTAAACTTGATGTAGGGACAAACACCATTAACCATTCCGGACCCAAACTGAAATGGGTACCAAAATCTTCCTCCTCCTAATGCAGGAAGCCTCTAAGTACCCAGGTGTCTGGTACTTAGACAGTGGCTGCTCAAGACACATGACGCGTGATGCGAGCCTTTTGAGCAATCTAATTCCCTATGATGGTCCAAGAGTTACTTTTGGAAGAAGCAACGATTTTGGCCTTACTAAAGGACTAGGAAATCTTGTGTACAAGGGACTAACCATCCAAGCTGTATCTTATGTTGAAGGACTCGATTACAACCTTCTTAGCATAAGTCAGTTTTGTGATAAAGGTTACTCCTTGGAATTCTGCAAGGACATGGCATCTCTCAAGAAGATCTCCACAAATGAAGTCATTCTCATTGGGAGAGAATCAGAAACATCTATGAAGTGATATGGAACGATGTCAAGGAAGCATGTCTAATTAGCAAAGGTGACACTAACCTTCTATGGCTTTGGCATAAGAGGTTGAGTCATCTCAACTTCAAAACTCTCAACAAGCTATCCAAAGAAGGGTTAGTAGAAGGCCTTCCCAAAGCTGTATTCAGGAAGGAAAGCATTTGTGATGCGTGCCAGAAAGGAAAGCAAGTCAAATCTACTTTCAAGGCAAAACCGGCACCCTCAACTATTTGGCCCTGTTACACCAATAAGTCTAAGTGGAAAGAAATATGTCCTGGTGGTAGTTGATGATTACTCAAGATACACGTGGACAATCTTCCTCAACAGCAAGAAGGGGACTCAAGGGAAACTCACCAACTGCATGAAGCTGATTCAAAACCAAGCAAGTCAGACCATTCAGAAGATCAGATCTGACAAAGGCACAGAATTCCTGAATGAAATCATCATTCATTATTGTGAAGAACACGGAATTCTTCATCAGAAATCCGCAGCAAGGACGCCTCAACAGAATGGTGTAGCGGAAAGAAGGAACAGAACCCTAAAGGAAGCAGTGAGAACAATGCTAGCAGAAGCTTCCTTACCAAAGAGGTTCTGGGCTGAAGCTATTAACACGGCTTTCTATACTCAAAATAGGAGTATGATTTATAAAAGGCACAACAAAACTCCCTATGAACTATGGAACGGGAGAAAGCCTAATATATCATATTTCCATATTTTTGGGAGCAAGTGCTTTGTGTTAAACAACGGGAAGAATCATCTGAACACTTTTGACGAGAAATCAGATGAAGCCATCTTCCTTGGATACTCTATGGTGAGCAAGGCATTCAGAGTTTTCAACAAAAGAACTATGATCACTGAGGAGTCAATACATGTTATTTTTGATGAAAAACATGTGGTTGACAAGCCATCAAAGCATGATCACGAGGTTCTGGATCTATCTGACAAGGATGAAGAAGTCAATGAAGAAGATAGAATGAAGCCTACGGAATTCATTCCATTCAGAAGTCTACCACTGAAGACTTCACAGAGAAATCCGGATTCAAACAGTGCTGAGCCTGCCGGAAATCATGGCCAGCCTTCTAATATTCCGGATCACTCAAACGGCGACAATTCCGGAAATGGCGACCCAGTGCCAATCCACCCGGAAACACCAACTTCTGTTCTTCAACCAGAAGCTGAACTAGATCAACCAGTCAATCCTAATCAACACAATCTTCGTTGGTTAAGGGATCATCCTCCCCAACAAGTCATTGGAGATATTCAATCTGGCGTTCGCACAAGAAGTGCTCAGCAAAATCTAGAAACTATGCTTGGTTGTTTCATCTCACAAGTGGAACCAAAGAATATTGAAGAAGCTCTAGCTGATTCTGATTGGATCAATGCAATGCAAGAAGAACTCACCCAATTTTCCAGAAATAACGTCTGGAAACTTGTTCTCAGACCTACTCATCAACATGTCATTGGGACAAAGTGGGTCTTCCGGAACAAGATGGATGAAAACGGTATTGTTATCAGAAACAAAGCCCGGTTGGTTTCCAAAGGTTATTATCAAGAAGAAGGTATAGATTTTGATGAAACCTTCACTCCAGTTGCTAGACTTGAAGCTATAAGGCTGTTTCTAGCCTTTGCTGCTCATAAGGATTTCAAAGTCTATCAAATGGATCTCAAAAGTGCATTTCTCAACGGAAACCTCGAGGAAGATGTTTATGTGGAACAACCTCCAGGATTTGAGTTACACACTAAGGGAGATCAAGTGTATAGTGTTGGAACACACTTTGTACGATAAACTAAAGTCGTGTTCATTTCTAACAGGTTTTGATAATTGCCAAACCGCCGTGGATATAAAGAGTTTCGTTGAATAACTCAAGGCGTGAAGAATGGCTTGGAACAAGACCTAAAAGACTCAAGGACAAGATCAAGAATTGAAGACTTAGTCGAGTCGGTCTTTTGTGATCAAAACCGACAATATATTCAAGTCTCGGTTCTCAAAAAGTCAAAACATTTTTTACAATCCATAAAATATTTTTTGTGCATCAAAACAAAAATTTTTGATGATTTCTTTTATTGTTAAAATCCCTGGTCCTTGCTCAGAACCAAAACCACCTAAGTCGGCGTTCGACTTTCGACGTTCGGCTTTCGGCGTTCGGTTTTTGGCGCCTGAACCAACTCCGTGGTTTTCAATATTTTAAACCCTGTTTTTACCTCTGAGCATTTTTAAAATGTTTCCAAATAATTATTTTATAAAAATCACTTTTGTATCTTGGTCAATCGGTCTAATACGTGAAAAACGGTCTAAACCGTACGTACGTATTATACGACCTTGGAGACTTGGTTTTTACCAAACAAGTCTTGTTTTCACTATTTAATACCATATACAATATTTTCCAAACCTGGTTTTTACTTTTGGAAACACTTCATTTTTGGACCTCGGTTTTTCAAAACGGGTTTCAGCTGGCTAGACTTTAGCTGGGTGATAATCGATTATCACCTTAGTGACAATCGACTATCAGCCACTGCAGCTTTGAACTTCCAAAGTTCTGAACCACGCAATAATCGATTATCAGATTTGCAATAATCGATTATCAGTCTTTGCAGCCAAAACCCAGAATCTTCTGAGAGGACCAATAATCGATTATCACTTGTTGGCAATCGATTATCTGGGTTACCGTTGTCCTCCAACGGATAGAATTTTAAATTTTTGGACAGGGAATCTTTGGATAATCGATTATCATGCTTTGACAATCGACTATCAGCCTGTGTCCCTGAAAAATTTGTCTTCATCCTGTTGGAAATTCTAGCAACGGGTTTATCCCATTTTGGGCTATAAAATGGCACCCAAATCCTCTCATTTGACACACAATTCTTCAACATTTCAATACTCCTTCATTACATAAGCATTCCTATTTTTCTTAGCTATTTGAGAGCCAATTCTTGAAGAAATTGTCGTGTTCTTGAGCGTTTACTAGTTCACTCATATCTACTCTTTGTGAGAGTTTTATTCCTGAGTGTTTAAGTGTTTTCATACATTTTAAGGGAGGTTTTTCCCTTGTTGTAAACTCAAAGGAGATTACTTGTTCCTTCGTGAGAAGTCTTGGAGTGCGGTATCTCCGAGCAAAAGTGTTGAGGCTCGTGTGACTCGGGTTCTCAAGTTGTATCGGTTTGTTAAGCACCCTTAAGCTTAACGGAGTTAGTGTAGCTCGAGAGAGTCTCTCGGGGGGCTGGATTAGCCACACGTTGTGGTGAACCAGGATAAAACTCGGTGTGCTCCTTCCTTACGCTCTTTACTTTAACGCACTCGTTTTTAATTTCCTGCAATTTTTTTTAAACGCTATTCACCCCCCCCCTCTAGCGTTGGGCCTTTATTATAACAATTGGTATCAGAGACATACTCTCTGAAAGACTTAACCGTTTGAGAGAAACGATCAATGGCTTCTACTCAAAGTTCATACGCAGGTTTAGGTGAAGGGAAATCAACCACGAGGCCTCCATTGTTTGACGGAACAAACTACACCTATTGGAAGGAACGGATGAGGATTTACATCCAATCCACCAACTTTCTCCTTTGGAGAATTATCAAAAATGGTGAGAACGTGCCAATGAAGAAGGTCGAGGAAATCAACGTCCCTAAGACCGAGGATGAATATGATGCGCAAGACATCAAGAAGGTGGAAAACAATGCCAAGGCCATCAACATCATCTATTGTGCCGTTAACCCGGATGACTACCGGAAGATTTCTTGTTGCACCACCGCAAAGGAAATGTGGGACAAACTAGAAATCACCTACGAAGGTACGGATCAAGTCCGAGAAGCTAAAATTGATTTTCTAACCCATGAATATGAATTGTTTTGTATGAAGGAAAACGAGAAAATCGATGAGATGTTTGAACGATTCTCCAAAATCGTCAATGATCTTCATGCTCTCAAGAAGACGTACACGGACAAGGAGCTTGTGAGAAAAATCCTGCGAAGTCTCACACCGGAGTGGCGCTCCAAAGCCGATGCCATTCAAGAGTCCATCGGCATCACCAACGTCACCATTGACGGACTTAGAGGTAACCTCAAAACCTATGAGTCCACCATTCTATTCCCCTCTTTAGGTGAACAAAAGAAGAAGGGGATTGCACTCAAGGCTACCTCAAGCCAAGAACCCGCCATGGAAGAATCAAGCGACGAGGACAACGAGTTCGGGCTCGTCTTCAAAAAATTCCACAAGTTCATGCGAAAAGAGTATGAACGAAAGGGCAAAAAGCATGGAGGACCACCCAAGTGCTATGGGTGTGGAGAAGTTGGGCACATCAAGCCAAAATGCCCAAACGCCAAAAACGAGAAGGAGAAGAAACCGTTCAAGAAGCACCGAGCTTACATTTCATGGGGAGGTGATTCCGGCGATGAGTCATCGGAAGGCGAAGAAAATGAAAGCGCCAACCTCTGCCTCATGGAACACGAGGAACCACCAGAAGAGGTATGTACCACTTCTAAAGATTCCTATACTTTTGATGATGTACAAGAAGCCTTTAATGAACTTTATGATGAATATGTCAATGCTTCTAAAATTAACAAGGATTTGAAGAAACAACTTACTTCCATGGAGAAGGAAGTTGATAAACTATCAAAAGATAATGAAAAACTTAAAGAAGAAAATATGTTTTTTGGAAAAAGAAGCGCCGAAAAACCGGAAAGTTCAAAATGTAGTTCTTGTATATCACTTAAGGATCAAGTTGCAAAACTTGAAGGAACTTTGAAGAAGTTTGGTGTTTCTCATAAAAATCTTAATGATGTTCTTGATAATCTGCAACTTACTAAACATGGCTTTTTTAGGTTTTGAAAATGAAACAAATAACAAGGAAAAAGTTGAGCAACCACCTAAACAACCTAATATGCTCAACCTAGGAAAACTAAAATGAACAATAATAGACAATCTACATCAACCAGGAACACTAGACCACCTAGAAAGAACACTAGGATAAACAATGATCAAGTTAGAGAATCTAGAAACCATTTTCTAAATATGCATAAACAAAACTTTTCTCAAACTAGGGTCAAGCAATATAGAAAACCTAGTAACTATTATCAACCTAGGAGAATGCATAATCCAAATGTTATTTGCCATTATTGCAATAGGTTAGGACATATAGCCCCGGTTTGTTTCACTAGGCATAGGCATTGCACTCAAAACCAATCACACTACCAACGTGCACCTAACGCCCAAGGACCCAAAAGGAATTGGGTACCTAAAACTTTTTAAATTGGTTTGTAGGTGTGCTTGAAGGCATCAAGTGTACTTTGGTACCTTGATAGCGGATGCTCCAAGCACATGACCGGAGATGCATCCAAGTTTTTGCAAATCAAACCAACTAAAGGAGGAAACTTTGTCTTTGGCAATAATAGCAAAGGCAAGATAATCGGCATTGGTTCAGTTGGTAAAAACGAAAACTCCTCTATTGATAATGTTTTGTTGGTTAAGGGTCTTAAACACAATCTCTTGAGCACAAGTCAATTGTGTGACAAGGGAAATCGTGTGACCTTCGATTCCAAATCATGTACGATAGAACGTCTTAGTGACGATAAGACGATTCTTCGTGGTGATAGAATTGATAATATTTACATGGTTAACTTAGATGAATCTCCCTCCGACTTTGCAAAATGTCTCATGAGTAAGGAGGACGATATGTGGCTATGGCATCGTAGAGTAGCTCATGTCAACATGAATCTTCTGAATAAATTGGTTTCACAAGACCTAGTAGTTGGCCTTCCAAAACTCAAGTTTGAGAAGGACACCATTTGTGATTCATGTCAAAAGGGCAACCAAGTAAGGGCCTCATTTAAATCAAAGAATGTTGTGTCTACAACAAGGCCCCTACAACTTTTGCACATGGATCTCTTTGGACCATCAAGAACAAAAAGTTTTGGAGGAAACTATTTCGCCTTTGTGATTGTTGATGACTACTCTCGATTCACATGGACACTATTTCTAACTCATAAAAGTGAGGCATTTCATGTTTTCAAAACTTTTCTCAAAAACGTTCAAAATGAAAAAGGCTTAACCACCGTAGCCATATGAAGCGATCATGGTGGAGAGTTCGAACGAGATCTCTTTACCGAGTTTTGTGACGAACTAGGCATCGAGCATAACTTCTCCGCTCCACGTACACCACAACAAAATGGCATGGCGGAACGTAAAAATCGTTGCCTTGAGGAGATGGCTAGAACTATGCTTGATGAGGCAAAAATTCCTAAGTATTTTTGGGCGGATGCCGTGAGTACCGCGAGCTACGTGTTAAACCGAGCCGTCATTAGACCGATACTCATGAAAACCCCATACGAATTATACAAAGGAAGAAAGCCAAACCTCTCCCATCTTCGAATCTTTGGTTGAAAATGTTTTGTTCACAATAACGGAAAAGATAATTTGGGTAAATTTGATGCAAAGTCGGATGAAGGAATTTTTCTTGGTTATTCATTGCGTAGTAAGGCTTATAGAGTCTTCAACAAACGCACCTTAACCATTGAGGAATCTCGTCATGTTGTCTTCGCCGAAAATGATGCTCGCTTGGCGAGAAAGGTTTCTTGTGATGATCTTATAGATTCGTTGGAAAGCATCTACGACGATGACAAAGTAGACAACTCAAAGGAAAGCCAAGATAAAGAAGTAGAGCCACCCGTAAATGAGGAACAACAACAAGAGGAGGAAACGCCAATGCCAAGGGCATGGAGAACTTCAAAGAACCATCCTCTTGACAAGGTAATCGGTGACATCAACCGAAGGGTAAGTACTCGTAGCTCTCTCAGGGACACCGTAGGTCACATGGCTTTTGTTTCTCAAATTGAACCTACAACCATTTCGGAAGCAATTGATGATGAACATTGGACCTTGGCAATGCAAGAGGAGCTTAACCAATTCAAACGAAATGACGTTTGGGAATTGGTGCCAAGACCCGATGATCATACCATAATTGGTACGAAATGGGTGTTCCGTAACAAACTCGATGAAAATGGAATAATCACTAGAAACAAAGCTAGGCTCGTAGCTAAAGGCTACAATCAAGAAGAAGGCATTGATTTTGAAGAAACTTATGCACCGGTAGCACGTTTAGAAGCTATTCGTTTATTACTCGCTTTTGCTTCGTCTATGGATTTTAAACTATACCAAATGGATGTTAAGAGTGCCTTCCTCAATGGTTTTATTCAAGACGTAGTGTATGTTGATCAACCCCCGGGCTTTGAGGATTTTGAGCTGTAACACCCCAACCCGCGTAACCCAAACCCGTGAGACCGCGGACCGGTGTGCCACTGGATTGGTATCCGAATATACAACATTTTCAAAACAATTTAAAACAAACATTCTATCAATACATATAAAAATCCATCGGAGTAATTTAAAATAATGCAGAAGCCTTTTTAAAGTCAAACAACTTGGGATCTTGCCCGAAAACGTAATAAGCATTAAAGTTAATTAAATAAAGCATAACTACAGATTAAAGAGACAGCCACGCCATCGTACATCTCCTCCTCAATGCCCTCTGGGATCGGCTCTAGGTTCATCTGTCTGATCACCTACGGACAGCAAAAAGGAAAACAACGCTATCCGCTCAGCATTGACGCTGAGTGGCACTCCATTGTAGCACAAGAATAAACATAATAATTCAATGATTAAGATCGTGCATAAGTTTATCCTTTTAATAAAAATCAATTCAACTTTAAATTCGGTTCTTTAGACGGTTGACCAACAGTCAATTTATTTTCTTTCTTTTCAAACGATTTAGGTGTTAAGGGTTTCTCATTAACTCTTTGACCACCGGTCAAACCAATTTAGACTTTCACAAAAGTCAAACCACTTAACATTTATTGCCTATGACGGAGATAGCCTCAATCCGTAATACCGAAGATAGCCTCAATTCGGTGGAGGTAGGATTCCTCGGGAGATAGCCTCAAACCCAAGATCACAGACCCTCGTGCGCACGTCTTAACCTCACTGACCAGACCCTGCAGCCGCCCGAGCAATGGCCAGTTTCTATGTTCGACATAATAAACCAATTGATCCTAATTACTGATTAGAATTAATTAATTAACTTAATTAATTTAATAAAGTCTTGGATTTAACCATTAGGTCAAACCTACGTCAACAGAATATCCAGTCAAAGCCCAAGTCAAACAGGACATAACCCAAGTCAAAGTCAAACCTGTTCAGTCAACTCACAATCCTCAACAATTCAATTCAAATAATCAATTTAATTCAATTAACCAAATCTAGCCAAACTATAGCATAAACATATATAACGATCCGAACCATTAAATCTATTCTAAACACTATTAACTTCATAGTACGGACCTGGATTACACCGAAATCGAATAGATAGCTCTAACGGAAGACAAATCAACGAAATCAAACGAACGGGTCAAATTGAGTCAAAATACGAAATCGACCAATCAATCCGGCGTGGAGGTTAATCTGCCGGTGGTATCAACCCGGGGCAGCGGCTGGATGCGGCGACGGTGACGGACGCCGGCGACAGTGGCGGAGCGGCAACTTGACGGCGATGAGCAGCGACTGGCGGCGCTGCAACTCGACGACGAGGAAAGACGCCGGAAGTGGAGGCGACGTCCAGCGCTCGGCGTGGCGGCGCTGCGCTCGACGGCGAGGATGGCGGACGCCGGTAGTGGAGGCGGCGTACAGTGGCGAGGCGGCCGCTGCGCTAAGGGCGACGGCGGCTGGAGGCGATTGGCGGCGCTGCACTCGGCGGCGAGGAGCGGCGGACTACTGGCGAACGAAGCAGCGGCGATTGGAAACCGTCGTCGGCGGCGCTAACCCTGGCAGTGGGCGACGGACTTCCGGAGAGGGAGAGGCTGCGGCGATGGCTGGGGAGGGACGACCGAAAATGAAGAAGAAGAAGATGAGGATAACGATCGTGCGGCTCTCAGATTGGACGGAAGATATGCCTTATTTTAATTTTAATAGGTTTAGGTTTTACTTATTAATTCCAATACTAGTGGTTTGGGCTCCGGGCCCAAAATACCTGATTAAATGGTCATAACATGAGCTCCATAACTCCGATTCGCGAGCCGTCTGAACCGACGCGATCACAAAAATATTTCCTACGAAATGACATACAAGTTGGGCTTAGAATCCAAATTATAATTTTAACCCCTTTTTGGGCCCAATTCGTAATCAATTGCTCTAAAAATTTAATTAATTCTTTTGGGCAAGATTTTGGGGCGTTACATGAACACCCGGAGTATGTCTATAAACTAAAGAAAGCACTCTACGGTCTTAAACAAGCACCTCGTGCTTGGTATGAACGTTTGAGCAAATTTCTTTTGGACAACGGGTTCAAAAGGGGGAAGGTTGACACTACACTTTTTATCAAGAGTAAAAACGATAACATCCCCTTGGTGCAAGTTTACGTAGATGACATTATATTCGGTGGTTCTAACGAATCTTTGTGCAAGGAATTTTCAATCTTAATGACAAATGAATTTCAGATGTCCATGATGGGGGAACTCAATTTCTTCTTGGGGTTACAAGTCAAACAAATGAGGGAAGGAACCTTCATTTGTCAATCAAAGTATTGTAAGGAGCTCCTAAAGAGATTTGAAATGGATGGCTCCAAAGCAATGGCTACCCCAATGAGCACCTCTGAGCACTTGGAAAAAGATGAAAAGGGTAAGGAAGTAGACGTAAAGAAGTATCGAGGTATGATCAGATCCCTTCTTTATCTTACCGCTAGTAGACCCGATATCATGTTTAGCGTTTGTTTATGTGCAAGGTATCAATCTTGTCCGAAAGAATCGCATTTAACGGCGGTGAAACGGATAATGAAGTATCTTGTTGGTACAATGAACGTTGGACTTTTCCGGTTGTATATTAGACCGTAAGAGTACGAGTGGGACTTGTCACTTGCTTGGTAGTTCTTTAGTCTCATGGTTTAGCAAGAAGCAAGTCAGTGTTGCGTTATCCACGACCGAAGCGGAATATGTTGTCGCCGGTAGCTGTTGTGCTCAAATCCTTTGGATGAAGCAACAACTTGTGGATTATGGCCTTAGTATCGATCACGTCCGTCTTCGATGTGATAATACTAGTGCCATAAGCTTGACGAAGAATCCGGTTCTTCACTCAAGGACGAAACATATTGACATTAGGCATCATTTCATTAGAGATCATGTTCTCAAAGGTGATGTCGAAATTGAGTTCGTTGAAACACACAACCAATTAGCCGACATTTTCACAAAACCTTTAGAGAAAGAGTCGTTCTTCCGCATTCGTAGTGAACTCGGAATCCTTGACTCCATGATGATCTAAATTGTGCATTAATTATTATTTTTGGTCCCTACTAACTTGAACGTCGGAGACGTTTTTAATTTTTCTTTTGCAGGGCTCTTTTTTCAATTTTATTTTCAGGTGTCAAAGTCAGGGGGAACAAAGAAAATCGACTTTTTTGTCTCAAGACCTGGTGTAAATCGATTTACAGGCTTGTGATAATCGACTATCACAACCCACGGGAGTTGGAGCAAAGAAACTGAAGGAGCCAACAATCGATTATCAGCATTAAGATAATCGATTATTAGGGGCTGCAGAACTTTCTCAAAAGTTAGGCGCAAACCAGCAACAATCGATTATCAACTATAAGATAATCCATTATTTAAGCCTGCAGAAGTTAAAGGCAACTCAGGCGCAAACTACAATAATCGATTTACAACCAGGCAGAAATCGATTATTGAGGCCTGCAGTTTCTTTTGCGGAGAATCTGAAGACTCAGATAATCGATTTACAGGGAGTGTAAATCAATTATCAACGGCGATTTTTCAAAAATCTGACCATTGCAGGGACGTTGGAGGAGCATTTAAACCTTGTTTGACCATTCCAACGGATCTCTACACCTCCTCCACTATATATTGGTGATATCTACTTCATTTTTATTCATTCCAATCATCTTCTCTAATTATATTCATCATAATTCATCATTCTTGCTATTATTCTTCATTTTTTTCAAAATTTCTGTAATCTCTCTCTCCTCTCTTGTTGCAATGGCAGGCGGTCAGAGAAAGCGTTCCCGCACCGGCAAGAACGTTGCTTCCTCCTCGGCTCCTTCACCACCGGCGCACAAGTACCTCGACGGGTCGTTCCTTTGGTTCAACGACCACGCAGAGGCGACGCGGTTCTCAGAGAAATTTGAGCACCGAGAGATTCTCCCTCCCCGATTCTCCACAGCCCGCTTCATTCATGACTCCATTCCACGTGAGGCATGGATTATCCTCGAACGTGGAAACTTCCTCGATCTCCTCTACATCAAGAAGATCAACTATCAACCCTTTCTTGTTCGAGCTTTCTACTCGAACTTGAAAAAGGATGTGGACGGAGCATTGATCACTAACGTCAACGGGGTGGACATCTATTTGAATGAGGAGAACATTCAAATCCTCACCGGGCTTCTTCGGGATGGACAGGATCTCGGGCTCTACGTTGGAGAAAAAGGAGCACGGTTCAACGAGACCGCTCTCTTGGAGGAAGTGGGCATTCGACACTTCGTACCCACTCCCCAACAGCGGCGCCCTACGATTGCTTCCATGAGCCCCGTGTTTCGATTCATTTTTTATGTTTTGACACGGATTCTCAAGCCCAGGAAGTTCAATCACACCACTCTCTCCCAGGTGGACACGAAGACAATTCATGCGATGATTCACAACGCCAATCTCAATTGGTGTAAATTTGTGATGACTCACATGTTCACGGCCACCTCCGACAATCGGCCGCTCCCCTACGCCCTCTTTGTCATGGCAATTCTTGAAGAATATAACATCAAAACCGATGTTGGGCCAAAGATAAAGGGGACAAAGCATTGGGAGATTGATGAATCCTCCTTCCACTCGGGCACCGACAAGACTCCGTTTCGACAGCCTCGTCCACGCCGCCAACCGAGTGCCACTGCCTCAGCCGCCACCACTTCGACCAATCCTTCTCTCGCCGAGCAAATGGCAGCCTTAACCGCCACTCTCTCTTGGATTGACACCAACGTCTCCAAAACGGCACACAACGTCAATACCTTGAGCCGTGAACTTCACGGGTATTTTGACTTTGTCAATTACCCGTACGCTCAAATGGTCCCTTACGTTCCTCCACCGAATTTCGGAGGTGAACAAAGTGGGACTCAAAGCGTTGGTAGAGATGACGAGGTGGACGAAGAAGAAAAAGAAGAAGAGGAAGAAGAAGCTGATGATGATGATGATGATGATGATGATGGCGACGGTGACGAAGATGAAGAAGAAGAAGAAGACATTGACGAAGAACAACTTCTCAATGATCTTTACCCGGATTTCTAGAGCTCTAGCTCTACTTTCTTCTCTTCCTTATTTTATCATCTTTTAATATGCTTTCGTTATGTACTCCGCTATTTCCCTTAATTAATTAGTAAAAATCTTTATGATCTTTGTTGTTAACAATCTTTTTGTTAATGTCAAAAGGGGGAAGATAAGGGCTATGCATATATTAAGGGGGAATTTTTTTTAATGGGGAATTTTTTCAAAAAGATCAAAACCCTATGCATATCCCCGTCTTGTTTGCCATTATCAAAAAGGGGGAAATTGTTGGAACACACTTTGTACGATAAACTAAAGTCGTGTTCATTTCTGATAGGTTTTGATAATTGCCAAACCGCCGTGGATATAAAGAGTTTCGTTGAAAAACTGAAGGTGTGAAGAATGGCTTGGAACAAGACCTAAAAGACTCAAGGACAAGATCAAGAATTGAAGACTTAGTCGAGTCGGTCTTTTGTGATCAAAACCGACAATATATTCAAGTCTCGGTTCTCAAAAAGTCAAAACAATTTTTACAATCCATAAAATATTTTTTGTGCATCAAAACAAACATTTTTGATGATTTCTTTTATTGTTAAAATCCCTGGTCCTTACTCAGAACCAAAACCACCTAAGTCGGCGTTTGGCTTTCGACGTTCGGCTTTCGGCGTTCGGTTTTTGGCGCCCGAACCAACTCCGTGGTTTTCAATATTTTAAACCCTGTTTTTACCTCTGAGCATTTTTAAAATGTTTCCAAATAATTATTTTATAAAAACCACTTTTGTATCATGGTCAATCGGTCTAATACGTGAAAAACGGTCTAAACCGTACGTACGTATTATACGACCTTGGAGAATTGGTTTTTACCAAACAAGTCTTGTTTTCACTATTTAATACCATATACAATATTTTCCAAACCTGGTTTTTACTTTTGGAAACACTTCGTTTTTGGAACTCGGTTTTCAAAACGGGTTTCACCTGGCTAGACTTTAGCTAGGTGATAATCGATTATCACCTTAGTGACAATCGACTATCAGCCACTGCAGCTTTGAACTTCCAAAGTTCTGAAGCACGCAATAATCGATTATCAGATTTGCAATAATCGATTATCAGTCTTTGCAGCCAAAACCCAGAATCTTCTGAGAGGACCAATAATCGATTATCACTTGTTGACAATCGATTATCTGGGTTACCGTTGTCCTCCAATGGATAGAATTTTAAATTTTTGGACAATCTTTGGATAATCGATTATCATGCTTTGACAATCGACTATCAGCCTGTGTCCTTGAAAAATTTGTCTTCATCCTGTTGGAAATTCTAGCAACGGGTTTATCCCATTTTGGGCTATAAAATGGCACCCAAATCCTCTCATTTGATACACAATTCATCAACATTTCAATACTCCTTCATTACATAAGCATTCCTATTTTTCTTAGCTATTTGAGAGCCAATTCTTGAAGAAATTGTGGTGTTCTTGAGCGTTTACTAGTTCACTCATATCTACTCTTTGTGAGAGTTTTATTCCTGAGTGTTTAAGTGTTTTCATACACTTTAAGGGAGGTTGTTCCCTTGTTGTAAACTCGAATGAAATTACTTGTTCCTTCGTGAGAAGTCTTGGAGTGCGGTATCTCCGAGCAAAAGTGTTGAGGCTCGTGTGACTCGGGTTCTCAAGTTGTATCGGTTTGTTAAGCACCCTTAAGCTTAACGGAGTTAGTGTAGCTCGAGAGAGTCTCTCGGGGGGCTGGATTAGCCACACGTTGTGGTGAACCAGGATAAAACTCGGTGTGCTCCTTCCTTACGCTCTTTACTTTAACGCACTCGTTTTTAATTTCCTGCGATTTTATTTTAAACGCTATTCACCCCCCCTCTAGCGTTGGGCCTTTATTCTAATATATAGACTCAAAAAGGCGTTGTATGGACTCAAACAAGCTCCGAGAGCTTGGTATGATACATTGTCTCAATTTCTTATAAACAATGGATTTATCAAAGGAGTCATTGACAAGACATTGTTCAAACTACAAGACGGAGAAGATCTCCTGTTAGTCCAAATCTATGTGGACGACATCATATTTGGCTCAACTAAAGAAGATCTCTGCACCAAGTTCTCAACCCTCATGCAAGGAAAATTTGAAGTGAAGGGACTCTCATCAACCAAGCCAAGTACACAAGGGATCTTATCAAGAAATTCAAAGTTGACCAGAAGTCATCCGTCTCTATCCCCATGCGTACATCCACCAAGCTTGATATGGATGTAGATGGAAAGGATGTAGATCAAACTCTCTACAGAGGAATTGTTGGATCTCTACTCTACCTTACTGCAAGCCGTCCAGATATCTCATATGCAATAGGTTTTTGTGCCAGGTTCCAGTCAAAGCCAAAGGAAAGTCATCTGAAAGCAGCTAAAAGAATTCTTAGATACCTCAAAGGAACTCAGAACATGGGTTTGTGGTATGATAAGAGCAATTCATTTGAGTTAGTGGGATACTCAGATTCTGACTTTGCCGGATGCAAACTTGACCGGAAAAGTACATCTTGTACTTGTCAATTCATTGGTGGAAATCTTGTTTCTTGGTTCAGTAAGAAACAAAACTCTATTTCTACATCTACAGCAGAAGCAGAGTACATTGCTGCTGGTAGTTGTTGTGCTCAAATTTTGTGGCTGAAGCAACAACTACTGGACTATGGAGTCAAGACAAAGGAAGCAACAACTACTGGACTTTGAATTGTTCTTTCAGATTGTCCGTCAGTTTGAGGATGAAATGTCGTACTAAAGTTAAGTTTAGTACCTAAGGTTTTCTGTAAACTCTTCTAGAATTTTGACGTGAATCGCGGGTCACGATCAGAAATGATTGAAAAAGGTATGCCATGTAGTCTTACGATCTCACGGATGTACAATTCTGCCAATTTCTTCAAAGACATATCACGTCGAATTGGGATAAAATGAGATGACTTGGTTAATCGATCAACAATTACCCAGATAGCGTCATTTTTCTTAGCTGATAATGGGAGTCCGATCACAAAGTCCATCGTAATTCGTTCCCACTTCCATTCAGGGATAGCAGGTGGATGTAACAACCCACTAGGCACTTGGTGTTCAGCCTTGACTTGTTGACATGTCAGACATTGCGTAGTGAATTCAGAAATTTCCCGCTTCATTGTGGGCCACCAATATGTCTTCCTTAGATCTTGGAACATTTTATTACTCCCCGGATGCATGGTATATGTGGTTTCGTGAGATTCACGCATTAAACGTTCCCTCACTTCGCCACTAGGAACTACCAAACGATTCCTGTAGAATAAAATTCCATTATTCACAGTGAAATCTTGTCTCTCCCCCCTAGAGACAAGTTCACAAGTCTTCAAGCAGTAGTCATCACGTTTTTGTGCAACGTGAATTTCTTTCTCAAGAGTAGGCTGGATTCGGAGTTCGGCTATCATCTTTTGGCTCAATGCGTTAGCAACTACGTTAGCCTTGCCAGGGTGATAGTCGATGTAACAGTCGTAGTCTTTGATTAATTCCAACCATCTCCTTTGTCTCAAGTTCAATTCTTTTTGAGTTAGCAGGTATTTCAGACTTTTATGATCCGTATGAATATATGTCGTCTCTCGAAAGAGATAATGACGCCATATCTTCAAAGCAAATACAACTGCTGCTAACTCAAGATCGTGAGTAGGATAGTTACATTCGTGAGGTTTCAACTGCCTTGATGCGTATGCCACAACTTTTCCGTCTTGCATAAGTACACATCCCAAGCCATTATGAGACGCGTCACTAAAGATTGTGTAGTCTACACCTGGTACCGGTTGTGTCAGTACAGGTGCTTCTGTCAGACATTTCTTTAGTTTCTCAAAACTTTGCTGAAATGCATCGGTCCATACGAATTTTACATCCTTTCTGTGAAGTTTGTTAAGTGGTGTTGCGATCGAGGAAAAACCTTCAACAAATCGTCGATAGTATCCAGCTAATCCTAGAAAGCTTCTCACTTCACAAACATTCCTTGGAACCTTCCACTCGGTGATGGCAGATATTTTACTAGGGTCCACTTTAACACCTTCTTTAGAAATCACATGTCCCAAAAATGTAACTTCATCAAGCCAAAATTCACACTTTGACAGTTTGGCATACAGTTTATGTTCTCGTAGTACGCTGAGTACTATCTCCAAATGCTTCGCATGATCTTCTCGATTTTTCGAATAGACAAGAATATCATCGATGAATACAACCACGAATTGATCAAGATAAGGTCAGAATACACTATTCATGAGATCCATGAATACTGCTGGAGCATTGGTCAAACCAAGGATATCGATTTTTGATTGTGACTTTGTTCAATTGACGGTAATCGATGCAGAGTCTCATCGAACCGTCTTTCTTTTTGAAAAACTGAACGGGTGCTCCCCAAGGGGAAACACTCGGACGTATGAATCCTTTATCGAGCAGTTCTTGTAGTTTAGCCTTCAACTCTTTCATTTCAGCAGGAGCCATGCGATAGGGGGTTGCAGATATCGGTCCTGTTCCAGGAACAAGATCGATGGAAAATTCTACTTCTCTGGAAGATGGTATACTAGGAAGTTCGTCAGGAAATACGTCAGGAAAACCACATACTGTCGGTATGTCCTACAACTCAAGAGTTTCTTTTCGTGTGTCACGTACGTTACACAGATAAGCTTCACATTTCTTCCGAATGAGGCACCTAGCATGTATGTACGAGATGAATTCAGTGGGTTTAGGTGTTAGCTTCTCTTTCACCTCTATAGATTTTCCCTCTCCAGACTTTAGTTGAATCGTTCGTTGTCGGCAATCGATAACTGCTTTGTGTTCGGTGAGCCAATCCATTCCGAGGATGATGTCAAATTTTTTGTACGGTAATTCGACGAGATTGGCAGAGAACTGATGTCCTTCAACAATCAATGGACAGTTTTGATACACATGATCTAACCTCATACTATGTCCTAAGGGATTAGACACTAGTATAGGTTGTTCTAATTGTTCTTTCATTATGTCAGCTTTTTCAGGCATACGTACACAGATATAAGACAATGTTGATCCAGGGTCTATCAACACATGCATGACAGTATCAAATAAGGAAAACATACCCTGAATAACGTCAGGGTTTTCCACAGCTCGTGCCTTCATTGCGTAGGTACGGGCAGGAGCTCGTCCTTGCTGTTTGTTTTGACTTTTAGCAGGATTAGATCCCGCAGTTGACCGTTGACTTGGTGCAGGTCGTGCTGATGCAGACTGGCTAACGACGGGGGCAGATGGAAATGGTTCTCCAGGATTTGTAGGGGACTCCTTCTTGAAATGTCCTGGTTTTCCACAACTGAGACATAACCCTTGTGTAAGCCAACATTCCCCTGGGTGGTGCCTTCCGCATTTCTCGCATTGTGGATTTTTCCACCCCTTAGCCTTATTACCGGATGTCATTGACTGGGTTTGTGTAAATTTTCCCTTTTTAGAGAAATGTGAACTGTTAGATCCTTAGAAGGGCCTTTTTCCTTTTGAGGCAGAGTTGGTGGGACGGTGGTTGCTTGAGCCAGCATTGTCTACCTTTAGATACTCTATGCAAGCACTCAGGTCACTATCCGCCCTGGCTATGATCTCATAGGCCTCTGTGAAATCCATGGTGGTTAGGACGGACACACGTGACCTGAGGTCAGGTCGAAGTTTCGTCCTGAACTCCTCAATGCGATCGGTTGGGGTACTCACAAGGGTTGGTGCAAACTTTGCAAGTTTGGTGAACTTCTGACGGTATTCAGGGAGTGTCATGTTTCCCTGTTCTAGTTCAACAAATTCCATACGTCTTTCCTCGCGAAAATGTTTCGGAATGTATTCTTGCTTTAATGCCCATTCGAAATGTGCCCATGTCCACGGCTTAGGGGTTCCCGCACTCTCATCGGTCCTCTTCCACCACTCGTAAGCTTCATTGCGCAGCAGTTGAGAAGCCAGTCGAGGATAGTTGTCCATGGGTACGTTCAGATCCTTCAACACTCGGGCAATCTGCTCGATCCAATCCCAAGCAATTTGGGGTTCACCAATGCGATCCCCAAGGAATAACTCTGCTCCGTTATCCCTTAGGGTTTTGTAGGTTATCACCCGAGGTGGCGGTGGCGGAGGTGGTTGAAACATTGGTGCGTTGGCTATCTGCTGTAACACATTAGCCAGAAAAATTGGGATCACAAGGTCGGGTTGACCACCAGCGTTCGGGTTATTCCCAATATTTTGTTGATTGACGGGTTGATTTTGGACGGGAGGGGTAAAACTATATGCTTCAGTATGAACACTGTCGTGTTCATTGTTGTTGCCTTGTCCGTGGGCAGATTCTTGACTCATTCTACAATAACAGAAATTCCTTTATTAGGATTCTTTTATTCAGTAGTTGAGTTTAAGACAGGAATTGCAAAGGATTACAACAGTCGATACAACCAATGGATTTTGAAACAATCAACAAGAAAATTTTTAAACGTTTGCATTCGATTGGTTGAATCCTGACGAATCTACAGCTGGGTCTTCTACACCCGATCCGCACATGCTGTTTGCAGAGTCTATGCTGAATGTCTCTTCCGGGTCATCACGTTCCCATGCAGCCTTGTGACGCAGATAAATCCTTCGTTTTATAATTCTTGCAAAGCGATGAGCACGTTGATATTATATCAGCGAGTCATATACATTTCGTTTGTTCTTTCGTCTTTTACCAAGTACGAAAGTGCGACTTGAATCAACACTTGATATCATTTCCGAATTAACAGTTGACATCTATAAAGATTTAATACAGTCAAATTCAATACTTAATTTTTATTACCTTCCTGGAGCAGAGGGATGCGAGAGTCGTGGATTTGGTTGACATCATTTTTTTTTCTTTTTTTTAAACAAACTTTTGATCCGAAGATCGGTTTTAAAACCATTTGCTCTGATACCAAATTGTAACACCCTAATCCGTCCAGGTCTGCAGCCCCTTTCGGACTAAAGTATTAACTTGGTATTCGTAAAATTTAAAATATTTCAAATACTTTTATTCATCATAAATATTATTTAATACATAACTGTAGCAAAATATGGAGTGTTTAACAATAGTGCGGAAGCAGTTTAAATCATGTTTAATAACAACACAATTATTTATTTAAAATCACAGTTTCCACCACGTCAATCTCGCCCCTTCCGCTGCCAGGAACATGCCAATCATTCATTCTGCCTACCTGCGTGTAGCAAATAAAACATACTACACGCTCAACGATGAAGCTGAGTAAGCATATCTAAAACGTCGAACATCCACATAAATTGAATCTCAATTCACAAATAAGCATTTGATATCATGCACACAATATATAATTCATTCAACATTTTTATTTCAATATCTCAATATTCAACATTCATATTCCATATTCAACAATATCCTTAAACTATTCTTAGTCTAAGGCCAATTCCATTCTTAAACTAATTCTAGTTCAAGATATCCTAATACTTAAGCTAGGCCTAGTTTAAGATATATTTTTAAAAAGAGTTTTCTAATCTTAAACTTACCTTGGCTTAAGGTCAACCAAAAACAGACAGCGTAGTGTTCACTGTTGGGTGGGTGGTACCCCCAAACGAGTAGGTACTCAGGTTTTGTTCCTGGATCTCGTACGTACGTTTTAACCCTAGCCACCGGGCATCATACCCGCAAGGCCTAACTTATATAGGTATATCTTAGAGTTCTTCTTGATACCTTTCAAATCAACATTAATATGGGTATATCTTAGAGGTCTTCTAGATACCCTTAATAATACATATTTTTTTCACAAACATCAATATATTCATTATGATTTAATCATTCATAATTTCCATTTTTAATTAGGACATTTATCAGGATTTAATCATCATAATCATCATTCAATAATCATTACCATAATCATCAATCAACATAATATTCGATAACAATTAACGGCTTAGCTTCGGGTGTTAACACCCTAACTTACCCTCATGCATCACACAAGATTTTATTTGTCAAAACATCATTTTTATTGTGAAAAATCATTCTTATAATAATCATAATCAATTGGTATCAAAAATAGGATTTTAGGACTCAAAAATAATTTTTTTGTAGTTCACTGTGTTCGGAACGGTCGACCGTTTCCAGTGACGGTTGACCATCGTTGCCTCCGTTGTACTGAAGCCACTGGTACCGTGACGGTCGACTGTGGTGACGGTACGGTCGACCGTTGCTGCCTTACAGCAACAGTACTTCGTCTTCAACCTCCGGTCCAATTTTCGAAACATCAATTTAAGTCACCAAACTTCAATTAAAGTATATAGAAATGTTCCCAAATGTAAATAGATCATTTTAATACCATTAATTTGAAGTTTTAACAACAATTTCAAGGTTTATGATTCTTGGTTCTTCAAACATGTCAAACACAAAACTCAACCAAATGACCATTTATGAACATAAAAATGACCTATATGAACATTCTAGTCATTAGATATATCTATGGGCTTACCTCAAAGTGAAATGGAGGTTTTGAAGGTTTTCTGGCGAAGCTTCCGGCGACTCTATCTCACCGCTCCGGCGACCTCACACAAAAAATGACAGCACCACTGCATCTACTCTCAGTAAGGAACAATATAGAAGGAAGAATGAGTTGTTTTGGTGAAGAAATGGAGGAATTGGCTCTCCTTAAATAGCCAAGTGAAGGAGGAAGAAGACACAGGTTGCAGCTTCCCTCATTGAGCGACGAATTTGGAATCGGCGTAATTGAACAGAGCGCCATTTGGTGTTTTATCCCTGATTAGGACTAATTTTGGTCCCATTTGGGGTACACCTTTTGGTCCAACTTTCTCCAAATTGAAATCCGATTGAACCGTTGGAGTCAGACAGTCAAACTCTACCCAACGATATAATTTTTATTAAATATTGACAAACTTTAGAATTTACTTATTTTTGGGTCCTTCTCAGTAATTAATCAATCATTAATTAATTAATTCTAATAGGCCCATTTTCGGGGCGTTACACATTGACGTTTCTAAAGATGGCAACATTGGCGTTTTGAAGACGTTGTCTAATACTTAGAGTTCTATTGTAACAACTTCATTCAATTCATCTAAGTCATGGCTCAAAACAAAATATGTTTTTCATGCATCAAATGAGTGGTTTAAAAAATGGTTTTAAGTTTCTAAAACCTCGGTTCTTTCCCAACCAAAACCATAACCATCGGTTATCGGCGTTCGGCCATGGCGTTTGGTTTTTGGCATTGGTTATTGGAATTGATTTTAGCCAAATGGTTTTTGGGTTTTTATCTTTGGTTTTTTCTTTTAGACACATTTAAAGGTTTTCCAAATCATTAGTTTTCAAAAACCATAACCTTTGTTTTTTTCAACGTTGGTTATCGGCATTCGGTGCTGGTTATCAGCGTTGGTTTTTGGCGTCCAAATCAATCAAGTGGTTTTTAATATTTTATGATTGGTTTTTACTTTTGGGCACATCCAAATAGTTCTCCAACAAAAAACATAGTATAAACCACCTTTCTTTTGGCTAGCCGTGGTTTTTGCCTTAATGACGTGGTTTTTAAGTTTTTATACTTTGTTTCTACATAAATTACATTATATAAGAGTTTCGAACACTTGGTTTTCATTTTTTGGAACTTTGGTTTTTGACATTGGTTTTCGATGTTGGCAGCCAAATCATGGTTCTAGTGAACCAGCCCAACATGCATGTCGGAATTCCCAACGGCGATGTTGGCATTCAAAAGTCATGGGCAGTAGGTTTTTGAACAGCGATGTTCATTGTTGAACAATGATGTTTTCAAATGACCGTTGGGCTATTTTAGACAAAATCTTTCTATTTTTGAAAGACAAACACCCCAACATCGATGTAGACTTCTAGACATTGATGTTTTGAAGACCGTTAGCCATTTTTAAAGGAAAGTCAAATCCAAAACATTGATGTTCACTATATGAACAACGCTGTCAAGCCAGATTGCAGTACCCCAACTTTGATTTGATTTTCACAAATCATGTCATTAAATCCCAATAACCTCCCAATATAAATACGGGTCTTTTGGGTCTATTTTCACAACTATTCCTCACACATTTCATAACGTTACATGGAATCATTTCATAAACCTTTTACATAGCTTTTTAGAGCCATTTCGTGAGGAATTGAGTGTATTCTTGATCTATATTAGTTCACTCATATTCTACTCTTTAAGAGAATTTTTGTTCTTGAGTGGTTAAGTGTTGTGAACACTTTAAGGGAGGTTTGTTACCTTGGTTGTACGAAGGAAGGGCATATTCCTTCGGGTTTAAGTCTTGGAGTGCGGCATCTCCGAGCAAGTATATTGAGGCTCGTGGGAGTCGAGTTCTCATATTGTAACGGTTTGTTAACCACCCGTAAGCTTAATGGAAGTAGTGTAGCTCGAGAGAGTCTCTCGGGAGGCTCGACTAGCCACAAGTTATGGTGAACAAGGGTAAAGCTGGTGTGTTCTTTCCATACGCTTTTTTATTCCACTCTTTACTTTATCCCTGCGATTTTTATTCTGAGAAAATTTATAAACATTCTCGTGCCTCACTATTCACCCTCCCTCTAGCGTTGGGACGTTTTTCTAACAATTGGTATCGGAGCCTAACTCTGTAAAAGCCTTAACGGGTTGAGAGGACGATCTATATTTCTTTTTAGAATGTTGAGTGCAGGATCTTTTAACGAAGGACACTCTTTAACAAAGCCACCACTCTTTAATGCACTAAATTACTCTTATTGGAAAAAAATAATGAGAACCTTCATTCGATCCATTGATTACACACTATGGATGGCAATCAACAGCGGACTTTCTCTCCCAACGAAGAAGGTGGGCAAGAAAAGAGTACAGAAACTCGAGGAGGAGTACAATGAAGAAGATATCAAGAAGGTGGAAAAAGATGCATCGAATGAGTGTTTCCATAAATGGTTTTAAGTTTCTAAAACCCTAGTTCTTGCCCAACCAAAACCATAACCATCGGTTATCAGTGTTCGGCTATGGCGTTCGATTTTCGGCATTGGTTATTGGCATTGATTTTAGCCAAATGGTTTTTGAGTTCTTATCTTTGGTTTTTCCTTCTGGAAATATTTAAATGATTTCCAAATAATTAGTTTTCAAAAACCATAACCTTGGTTTTTTCAGCGTTGGTTATCGGCATTCGGTGCTAGTTATCGGCGTTGGTTTTTGGCGTCCAAATCATTCAAGTGGTTTTTATGATTTTATGATTGGTTTTTACTTCTGGGCACATCCAAATATTTCTCCAACCAAAACATAGTAAAACCACCTTTCTTTTGGTCTTTGGGTGAAAATCATGTGAAACGACATAGACTTGGCTAGCAGTGGTTTTTGCCTTAATAACGTGGTTTTTAAGTTTTTATACTTTTTTTCTACATAAAAATACATTATACAAGATTTTTCAACACTTGGTTTTCATTTTAGGGAACTTTGGTTTTTGACATCGGTTTTCGGTGTTGGCAGCCAAACCATGGTTCTGGCGAACAAGCCCAACATGCATTTCGGAATTCCCAACAGCGAAGTTGGCATTCAGAAGTCTTGGGTGTTAGAATAATAGACCAACGCTAGAGGGGGGGTGAATAGCGTTTGATCGTTGAAATCGCAGGAATTAAAAATTTAAGAGAGAAGTAAAAAGAAGAGTAAGAGGCACACCGAATTTTACCCTGGTTCACCACAACTTGTGGCTAATCTAGCCTCTCGAGCTACACTACTATCTCGTTAAGCTTAACGGTGCTTAACAAACCCTTACAACTTGAGAGTTCGAGTCACACGAACCTCAACGAATCCTTCAAAGGAAACAGCCCTTCCTTTGAATCACACGAGAGAAATACTTTCTCTCTACGTGTCTAAGAACACAAATACACTCAAGAACAAGACTCTCTTTTAGAGTAGATATTGAGTAAAGTATGCTCAAGAACAACTCAACCTTCACACAAAATGGCTCTAAAATGTTATGGAAAAAGATGTTGTTTGAATGCAATGAAAGTAGGAGAATTGTGAAGTGAATTTGATAATAAAAGCAGACCCAAACACGCCTTTTTATAGTGCCAAAATAGGTTCCAACGGACCAATAATGGTTGGTTCAGACGCCAAAAACCAATGTTGATAACCGAAAGCCGAACGCCGGTTTCTGAAAGCCGAACGCCGGATGGCTTGGTTTTTGGTTTGGGTGAACACCAAGTGTTTTTTATGATTTAAACATGTTTGAAAAACATTTTTATGAGGTGTGAAATGCAATGAAAACAATTTTAGCCTAAAGAGCCAAGGTGTAAAGATTGGGTCGGTCTTGATCACAATGAATACCGACTCAACGACACTAAGACTATGGTCTTCGTTCTTGGTCTTCTTTTAGCTCTTGTTCTCATCTTCGTTCTTCGCCTTGTGTTGGGAAAAATATTATAGATTTGGCAGATGAATGTGCCATCTCTCATTTGCTTCACTTCAAGTCCCAAAAAGAATGTGAGCTTGCCCATTATTGACATTTCAATCTCGCTAGTCCGTAGCTATATTGTTATTTGCCAGAAGAGGGTTTTCACACAAAACCCCTAACGGCCAAACCCAGTCTCGCGGCACCAAACAGCGAAAATGATGGTTGTATTAAGCTCGCAGCACGCTAAAACCGGCGGCAATCCCAACTCCGTCACCTCTGTAGCCATCACTTACAAGGCTCTATCCGACGTCTCGTGTTTGGGCGTGTTGGGAAAAATATTATAGATTTTGATGATGATGTATTTAGAATGTAATAGGGACTTTAGGTCTCCCCCAATATTCAATGTAATTTTTCTTTTTAGAAATATTGTCAAAACCGAATTCTTGAGATTTCCAATAAAGTTGTGATATTTCTTTAAGCGGTTTGATGCCTGAAGACTTAATCAAATTTAGTGATATGGAAATTGGATATCTCGATCGGAAATGTCAGAGACAAGTAAGGATTTCTCAAACAAATGAAAATCCTCTGATCCAGAAGACTACATAAAAACCGGATGTCTCGCTACAACACGCTGAAGACTAAGTCGGAAGACTAGCGCGGTTTTCTCACCCGGAAGTCTGAGAATGACTCCTCCGGATTTGTCAGCTAAGAATCGGAAGACTCATTGAAGACCGGAATTCTCAAAAAGCAGACAAGTGAGAAAAGACTTAGAAAAATTTGTCTAAGTCTTGAATGAAGAAATTCTACCCGTTGGTAAGGAAAAATCAATCTCTTGATTTTCAACGGCTAGATTGAAGATAATTATGCTGATTCAAGAACAAATAACTCGAAGACAAAGTCTGGACCTCTAAAATTAAAGAGCCTGTCCAGAATTCCCAAACAAGCACTAGAAGACAAACAGAGTAAAGTGCTACAGTCTTGAATTCTTGAACAACAGCTAGAAGACGGATTATGTGGAAAGAGGAATCCCTTCTCAACAATTGGGTACGTCCAAACACCCACTTCAACGAAGAATCTTCAAACCACAATCTTCATTCAAAATTGAAGCCAGCAAATGCAACGGATAGTCTATTATGATTCAACGGATAGATTATCCAATCCAGCTATAAATAGCATCCTTGGAAGACTGGAGAAAGTATGAATGAGTGGAAACAGATAGAGAAACGAAGCAATCTCTAACAAAAAAAAGCTATCTCATTCACAGTTAGCCCAAAAAGCTTGATAAAGAGAGAATTCTAAACTCCTTATCTAGAAGCAAACTTCTCCTCCTTCCAAAGAGCTATAGTGTAAACACTTGAAGGTTTCCTTGCCTCAAGTACCACACCACGTTGAAGGATACAACTTTTGATCAAACTTTTTGATTGAAAGAGGGTAGGTCAACTTTCTTACAAGTTGATCTTGCAAGTCCTATTGTTCGGACCTTGCAGTTGTTGAAGAAGCGTGACCTTCGAAGGAACAACAAAGCCAGCACGAGTGCAGTAGCAACATTGGCCTTGCAAAGATATACCGTGCAGAAATTCACACAAGTGTAATTGTTGGTTCATTATTCAACAACCAACAACATAGTGGATTTTGAGGACGTAGAAGGATTACCCCACCTTCGAACCTCGTTAAAGTTTGCGTGTCTCTCTCTTTTATCTTTACTCTTACTTGCAATTATATTAACTGTGAAAACTAACCCATCCATATTGATTACTGCTCACTCTACCCACCAAATTCCGCACATAATCTAAAGTTTTCAAGAACTCTAGATTTACACTCATCTTCACGTTTTGAAAAGAAACGAAAATTTTTTAAATTTGTAACAAAGTCTATTCACCCCCCCCCCCCTCTAGACTTTGTATCTCACCACTTTGAGACCACCAATTGGTATCAGAGCAAACTTCTCACTATCTACGTTTAGATTAACGAGAAGCGATCATAATGGTGAACAATATGGATCACGGTTTGCCCAAGTTTTCTCTTCTAGGTTATGATGATTGGAAGATCATGATGGAAGCACATCTCTACGCTCTACATGACTGCATGTGGATGGTGCTTGAGGATGGACCCCTGAAAATCCAAATGGAGAATCCTGAGAGGAATCCAGCAACTCCAGACGTAGTCCAGTACATTCCAAAGCCCAAGGAAAAATGGGATGATAGAGATTGCAAAAAGCACAATCTGGACAACGTCGCCAAAGCAGCCATCTTCAAAACACTTGATCCCATCACCTTCTCCAAAATCAAGCATCTCAAGACTGCCATGGAGATATGGCAAGGTCTTGGGAAGCTATGTGAGGGATCAGAGGACTTGAGAAAGCAGAAGATAGAGGTCCTCCTTGAGAAGTTCAAAAGCTTCAAAATGCTTCCCGGAGAATCATTCGACATGTTGGATGAAAGATTCCACAAAATCTTGAATGATCTTGCCTCACTTAACCACGTTCTTTCTCCCAAAGAAAAGAATGTAAGGTTAGTGAGATCACTTCCAACCGAGTGGTACACCAAAGCCACAGCCATGGAAGAAGGAAGAAACCTGGAAAACTACACTGTCCAAGGTCTCCTTGATGAGATCAGAACCTATGAGCACGAGCTGAAGAAGAAGAAGGAAGAACAAGTCACCCCCTTCCCCACGGCACTGATGAAAACTCCAAAAATCCCATCAGGTGAAGGAACATACCCAAGGAACTGTGACACACCCTCCTCCAGCCAGCCGTCATGCTCAAAAATTGAGAACTACGATGAGGAACTTTCCATGATGGTTAAGCAATTCCGAAAGTTCAAGAAGTTCTTCAAGAAAGCTGACTCAGTCAGAAGGCCATCCAAGGGAAAGCCACAGGTAAGTGACTCCCCTCCTGAATCTTATTTATGCTATAACTGCAGGAAGCCTGGCCACTGGAAGTCATCATGCCCGTACCCAAAAGTGGAGAAGTACGGAGAAAGAGAAAGGAACGAGAAGAAAAAGAAGGCAATGGTTGCTGCTGAAAGTGACGAGTCATCCAGCTCAAGCTCAGATGAAGCCCTCGTCTGCATGGAGCGCAGAGTTGAAAAGTCCAACCATGAGGATAGGTGGACTATGTCAGAAGATGACACTCTCTGCCTAATGGCCAAAGATGATGCTGATCAAGAGGTAACTTCACAAACCTCCTGCTCATCTTCTTATGAAAGCATACCAACTTCTGAAAATCTTTTTGACCAGTTCAAAAAGATGATGGAAGACTTTGAGGTAATAAATCTCAAACATTCATCCTTAACAGAGGAGAACAAACTATTGAGTGAAGAGAATCTAAAGTTGACTGAAGGTCGGAAAAGTCAACTGAATGAGATCACTCAACTCAAGACTGAAAATGAATCTCTCTCTGAAAAGGTGAAATCACTTAACAAAGAGCTAGGGATACTTAAGTCCAAAGAAGCAGTGGATAAGCTTCTTGAAACGACCAACCATAAGGGTCGTAAAGGACTTGGGTTTGACCCCTCTAGTTCCAAAAGGAAAGGGAGAACAACTTTCATCCCTCCTAAACCTACTGCCCAACCAAATAAGCAGAAAGGAAAGGAAAAGGAGAAACCAACAGAAGTTCCCAAAAAGGTAGTCCCTCCTAGGAACTATAGGAAGCTAGACAGACCTCAAAAAGGAAATAATTTCAGAAGAAAACCTTCTAACCCCCATTATACACGAGGCTATACTCATTATGGGGTAGATAGGAGTTTTCCAAGAAATTTTGAGTGGAGAACTATGCCCAGATATAGTCATCCTGAAAGGTAACCATGCAAGGATAGGCAGCGGAATATAAAAATTTTAACATCCTAACATGATTATCTTGCCCAGAATCACGTACTAAAACTTATAGTAGTAAGAAATTTGTACCTTTCTCCGTAAGCGGTAAAAACGAAGAAGTCGTAGGAAGAGCGTTGAAAGTGCAAACGTAACCGTTCAAGCGTCCGGTCTCCAACTTTGACACACGAACAACGCCGGAGTCTACCACAATCTTTATGCTAGTAAAGATTATAGTAGTATAAAATATAAAGATTAAAATTGGGATAATAATAATCTTGTATATTTCTATAGAAAATATTTCTAATAATATTTAGAAAACATTATAGATATTTTCTATACACAAAATGATATTATTGGAACCCCAAATAATCATTTTCTCTCTCTAGAAAAATGAAGTGGCCGAAAAATTACACTTGCATACATGAAGATGATTATCTTCACATCTATATAAAAAAAAATTTGTTCAAAGTGCCGTGTAATCAATTAAGTAGAAAACAAAACATTACAAAGTTATTAATCAAACTTTGTCATTTAGCTAAAGGATAAAATAATAAAACTATGTCAAAGATTGATTTTTTTTTATCCTTTAAATCACTATGGCCGAATGTTTGATTGTGAGAAGGATTTTCAAAATTCTTCTCTACTCAAATGTTCAAAGTGTATTTTATTTGACACCAAAAATTAATATAAAATTAATTTTAAATCAAATAAAAATACCCATATCATTTTTTAAACAAGTATACAAATATACTTTAAATAGTTTATGTCAAAATAATTATTTTCATAATTAAAATGACAAACCAAAATAAAATATTCAACATATAATATATATATATTTCGGTATTTATCCCATTGTTTAATCCTACTCCTTAAATTGTTCAAAGTGTGTGACCCGTATAGGCACTTATAAAGCTGGCCACAGTATTGGCTCTGCACCAATAGTATAAGCAATAAGCGGTATCTAGCAACACATTATTGCCCCCAGATTATAAGTTAAGACGTTTGCACCGTCAAAACCTTTCCACGACTCAGACTCCGTGTAACTGTATCCCTTTGTCTCAATGTCTAAACTTAATGCAAGGGATTAATAAAATCCAACTTGTATCCATTAAGTCATTCACTGATTTATCAAGTCTGACTGATAGGAACAGACGTCATAAAAACATCTCAGCATGGCCATGCAATTTCCTTAATCCTAACTTATCAGTGGGCCCCATAAGACATTAATCTCTTAAAAAGTGTAGTGACAAATCCTATGTACGTAATCTACGTTTCTAAATATGTGCTGCGGCATACCCAAAACAAAGCCTGTATATCATCCTTATTTCATATGGCTTAGGACAATGCATCAAAGCATGCGGGTTCACATATGCAGAAAACGTAATACTTCAAGTCGAAGGATAGTTACACCCGTGGTCGCGCTAAAGATGCTTAGAGCATGAACTAAAAGTTCATGCAACATCTTTAGGATGGGTCAGTCCGGCATCCTATTATCTCTAGATAATATCTGCCCATGTGCGGATGCGAACACACCGTCATTGACTATGAGACTAAGTCAAACATCCAACACACACTAGTCTCACATGCATTAATGATATCCCACTCTCGTTAATACTCGACTATGGACATTTAGATAAATATTTATTTCAAGATGTTAGTCTCATCAGCAGAAGAACACTATCTGATAAACATCTTTTAAATATAAATCTAGGAATATAATATTTGTTTACATTAGCATGAGATGTGTAAACATATTATATCTGCCTATACATGATAGAATAACGATAAAGAGTTGGCCATCAGGGCACAACTCCAACAATCTCCCACTTGCACTATGGCCAATCTGGCATCGGTCGAATGCCCATGGACTTAGTGTGACCCTCATGCTTTAGCTTTCCTAAAGGCTTGGTCAAGGGGTCGGCTATGTTGTCGTTAGTATCCACTTTGCAAATAATCACATCTCCTCTGTCTACGATTTCTCGTATGATGTGATAGCGTCGTACAATGTGTTTGGTTTTCTGGTGAGATCGCGGTTCCTTTGCCTGTGCAATGGCCCCAGTGTTGTCCCAAAACAACGAGATAGGGTCATTAATACTAGGAACCACTCCAAGTTCAGTAATGAACTTCTTGATCCAAACAGCTTCTTTAGCTGCCTCGGCGGCAGCTATGTACTCAGCCTCTGTAGTCGAATCGGCGGTTGTATCCTCCTTGAAGCTCTTCCAGCTAAATGCTCCGCCATTCAGGAAAAACAAATATCCTGCTTGTGATTTTGAATCGCCTCTGTCGGTTTGGAAGCTAGCATCAGTGTAACCGACCACCTTTAGCTCTTCCTCACCACCGTATACCAGGAATGCATCCTTAGTATTGCGAAGATACTTGAGGATGTTCTTGACCGCTGTCCAGTGTGCTTCTCCTGGACTTCCCTGGTATCTGCTGGTCACGCTTAAAGCGAATGAGACATCAGGTCTAGTACATATCATGGCGTACATGATGGATCCAATCGCAGAAGCGTATGGAACCTTCATCATGAGTTCCTTCTGCTCAGGAGTAGAAGGACTCCGGCTCTTGGAAAGAACCGTGCCAGGTGTCATAGGTAAAGATCCTTTCTTTGAGTTAGACATGCTAAATCGATCAAGGATTTTATCTATATATGTACTTTGATTTAGACCTATTAACTTTCTTGATCTATCTCGGTAGATTCTTATGCCAAGGACATAACTAGCATCCCCTAAGTCTTTCATGGAGAAGTTCTCGCTCAACCACGTCTTTACAGAAGTGAGAGCGGGAATATCATTACCCATTAACAATATGTCATCGACATATAATATTAGGAATACTATTACACTCCCACTGACCTTGTTGTATACACAAGATTCGTCAGAGTTCTTCTTGAAACCAAAACTGGAAATGGTTTCATCGAAACGTATGTACCAACTCCGAGATGCTTGTTTCAATCCATAGATTGAACGTTGCAGCTTACAAACTTTGGCAGACTGACCGGCAATTTGAAAACCGTCAGGCTGTGTCATAAAAACATCCTCTTTGAGGTTCCCGTTAAGGAAAGCCGTCTTGACGTCCATCTGCCAAATTTCATAATCGTAATAGGCTGCAATCGCAAGCATTATCCGAATGGATTTCAGCATAACAACTGGAGAAAAGGTTTCATCATAGTCAATTCCGTGGATTTGTCTATAACCTTTTGCTACCAATCTAGCTTTGAAGGTATGAACCTTCCCGTCTACGTCTGTCTTCTTTTTGAAGACCCACTTGCATCCAATGGGTTTTACCCCTTCGGGCGCATCAACCAAGGTCGAGACTTGGTTTGTGTACATAGACTCCATTTCAGATTTCATGGCTTCGAGCCATAGATCGGATTCGGGGCATGTAATTGCCTCGAGGTAGGTCTCTGGTTCGCCTTGATCTACCAACAAGACGTCACCTTCATCAGACATGAGAAATCCATATCTGACCGGAGGATTACGTATCCGGTCTGACCTACGTGGTATATCTTGAGCAATTTGAGGTTCAATTGCTTGATCTCTTTGCTCAGGTTCCAACACTATCGGGACTTCTTCTTGTGGTTATCGAATTTCTTCGAGGTCTACCTTTCTCCCACTAGTGATAGCAGAAAGAAACTCCTTCTCAAGGAAGGTTCCATTCCGAGCAACAAAGATTTTGTTATCGGATGGATGATAGAACTCATACCCTCTAGTTTCCTTGGGGTATCCCACAAAAATTACTTTATCAGATTTAGGCTCCAACTTACTAGACGTCATGCGACGTTTTACATAAGCTTCACAGCCCCAAATCTTAAAGTACGAGAAACTTGGTTTTCTCCCACGCCATAGTTCGTATGGTGTGCTCTCGACAACTTTAGATGGAACTCTGTTGAGTGTGTATGCTGTTGTTTTCAATGCATATCCCCAAAATGATTCTGGCAATGTTGTCAGACTAATCATGCTCCGGACCATGTCTAGCAAAGTCCGATTTCTCCTCTCAGACACTCCATTTAACTAAGGTGTCCCTGGAGGAGTGAGTTGGGATAAGATCCCATGCTCTTTGAGATAGTCATCGAACTCCAGGCTTAAGTATTCACCTCCTCGATCCGAGCGGAGGGTCTTAATACTTTTGCCTAATTGTTTTTCTACTTCGTTCTTGAATTCTTTGAATTTGTCAAAGCATTCCGATTTGTGTTTCATGAGATACACATATCCATATCTACTAAGGTCGTCAGTAAATGTAACGAAGTAAGAATAACCACCTCTAGCTACAGTGCTAATTGGACCACAGACATCGGAGTGTATGAGGCCCAATAAGTCATTCGCCCTTTCACCGTGACCGGTGAATGGAGCCTTTGTCATTTTACCAAGTAAACAAGATTTACATACATCATATGACTGGAAGTCAAATGAATCAAGTACACCAGAACGATGTAACTTAGATGTGGGTTTCTCGTTAATGTGGCCCAAACGACAATGCCAAAGGTACGCGAGATTCAAACTGTTAGGTTTGTTTCTCTTAACATCTACGTTATATACTGCGGTATCCATGTCGAGGACATAGAGACCATTGGTCATTTTTGCAGTTGCATAAAATATTTCATTTCTAAAAACAGAAAGAGTTTTGTCTTTTACAACGAACGAAAATCCTGCTTTGTCAAGGCAGGATACAGAAATGATGTTTCTGCTCATACTGGGTACAAACAGACAATTATTTAACTGCAATACAAGACCACTAGGTAGAGATAAACTATAGGTTCCGACGGCTAATGCATTTACGAGTGCGCCATTGCCGACTTTTAGTTGTATCTCTCCCTCCGTCAATTGTCTACGTTCATGCAGATCCTGCATAGAAGTACAGATGTGAGAACCACATCCACTATCCATCACCCAAGAGGTGATATCAGACATATTGACTTCAATAACAAAGATACCTGAGGTTTGAGGTTTCTTTCCCTCTTTCCTCTCTGCCAGTAATTTTGCGCAGTTGCGCCTCCAGTGGCCCTTTTTCCCACAATAATAGCATACAGCAAACTTCTTCTTAGCTCCTTCTTTGGGTTTCAACGAAGAGAAGTTGGACGCTGGCTTGGGTTTCTTAGAACCCTTGCGCTTGGTCCCGGCCGGCGAACGTGGCCCACTCTTCTTCGCAATAGTACTGCCCTCTACCATCAGGACAGACTTACCCTTGCTCTTCCCTAGACTCTCCTCAGCAGTTGTGAGGAATTTCAGTAGCTCAGGCATAGTCATCTCTAGTTTGTTCATGTAGAAGTTCACTACAGTTTGACTATACTCACCTGGTAATGATCCCAAGATGAGATCAGTTGCCAGCATAGGGTGCAACGGGGCGTCCAGTTTTTCAAGAGTTTCGATCTGACCGATCATCTTGAGAACGTGGGGACCAACTGGGTTACCTGTTGCCAGCTTACTGGAAAACAGAGTCATAGAGATTTTGAAACGCTCATGTCTAGCCTGGCCTTGGTATAGACCTTTCAAGCAAGTCATCATAGGATGAGCTTCCATGTCCTTATGGAGCCTTTGGAGCTCCGGAGTCATGGTGGCTAGCATGAGACATCTCACATCACGTGCGTCATCTTCATACTTCTTGTACGAAGTAATTTCTGCAGCACGAGCGTTCGCTTCAGGAGCTTTGGGAGGCTCAGAGGTAAGGACGTAGAGCTTTTTCTCGCATTCGAGAACAATCTTAAGATTCATCTCCCAATCAAGAAAGTTGGTTCCAGATAATTTTTCCTTTTCTAGAACATATCGCAGGTTGAAAGGGTTGTTGTTGTTTGCCATCTACAGAAAATGTTGCAAACTAGGTTATCTATCATGTTTAATAATTAATTAGGCCTTTAATTAATTATCTCCCACTATTTTTAACAAATCAATAACCCTCGATATTGATTCGGATATTTCCGGCGAAACCTCTAGTGGGCCAAGATCCATATTTCATTATCTTGCGTTCCGCTTGGGCGTTACTCCACAAGACAATTATTTAGGTGGGAACATAGTTCCAACTGATGAGCCGGGCTCTCAGCTCTTGGTCTGGTGTTGGGCGAACAATATTACTACAACCGGACCAGGACCCCTTTTCACCGTACTTGTAATTGGCTGAGGCACGTCTTACAAGCAGACTACTTTGGTTAGATATAGAGTTCCAATTAAATCATAAAGATCCAACTCCTGGCTGGATGAGTGAGTAAAATCATCCGACTTGTCATTGATGACCCCAACTTACTGCCTCTGAGCCGTCCATCCATTTGACCGAGACTCAGTTAAGTCTAACCCAACGTGCGACAGCGACCACGCTATGGCGGTTCCCGTAACCAGCTTAATATACACCGTACTATGCTCTGCTGAGGCTGAGTACATGACAGTGCACATTAGCCGGATAGGTGTCGGGCGTAAGAAGGCGACAGACTTAATATTCGTGAGGGATTTATAATTTCGATCTCACCTATCGACATGGCCGCGCACATGTCCATTACTAGCGTTCAACATACATTCAACATGCATTCACAAAACGCAGTAAATAAACGTGTAATGATTGTGGCCCCTAAAAGAAAAATAAAACGATAGCTCCCACTGGCTTCCGGTCACTTGGACTTCTGGCTATCTCCATTCTTTTAGATTTCTTCAAACGGTCTTCAAATCTTTTCGTCTTCTAACCAGCACGTAAGAAAAGAATCCTCGGTTAAGGTAAGGGAGAGAAATAGATTTACAACAAGAGTTTATGAGATAAGGCACGACACGCAGGCCGTATTATAATCAAATAAACTATAGCCACAATCATCCACCATGCATATCATACATCCACGCAAGCAATAGAGATATACATACACCGGGTGAACCGCGCTCACCCCAGACAGTTCTAGAAAAATACTACGGTAGTAAATATTTTCTAAAACTCATAAAATTAAATTAGATGTCCAAATAAATCTAATAAAATTTTATAAAATCATTTTATATACTCTAGATATTCTGCCAGCATAAAAAATATCCAGAATATTCCAAATGACCAAAATGCCCTTTTTTGCAAAATTATATTCAAAAAGGCCATTAAAATTTTGAAACAATTTTGCAAAAATCATGAAAATTAAATTTCAACTTCCAGTAGTTATTTTTAACATTTATAAACCTGGAAATAAAATTTCCAAAATTTATAAATCATTATTTCCAAAATATATTAGTTAAATCTCAATAAGTTATAAAAAGCCATTTAAATTGATTTCGAAAATATTAAATTACAAAAATTTAATATTTTGAAAAACATTCTTTTTCTTACTGAGATATAACTTTCCAAAATATATATTAGTCATTTATGTAATTAAAATACAAATATATAAATATATATAATATTTCGGTAATAAAACCGAGTACATATATAAATATATATTTATTTAATTACTAACTAATATTATTTTGAACAATATATTTATCAACAACCTTATTCAACTTAGAAATAATATTTCCAAGTTTAATAAAGTTCATTTTGAATTTTCCCATATTTATTTTCGGTTTTCACCTAAATAAATGCAATAAATTCAAAATAGGAAATAATACATTCAAAAATTACAATATAATTTTATCAATCATAAAATGATTTTTTATGTCCAAATAAAATTATATTTATTATTTCTTCAATATATATAAATATATATTTCGAAAAATCAAAATATATATATTTATATATATATTACGGGTAGAAATAAAATAAATAAATTTAAAATTCATTTTCAATGATTTATTTAAGTCCAATACTTATTCCAAGACTAAATAAAATCATTTTACCAATTTTTGAATTTTAATAATTACCAAGTAAAAACTTTGACTTTTAAAATTTTAAAAGTCAAACGTAAAACTATAGTTTTGTACGTTGGCTCCGATACCACTGAAAGGTAACCATGCAAGGGTAGGCAGCGGAATATAAAAATTTTAACATCCTAACATGATTATCTTGCCCAGAATCACGTACTAAAACTTATAGTAGTAAGAAATTTGTACCTTTCTCCGTAAGCGGTAAAAACGAAGAAGTCGTAGGAAGAGCGTTGAAAGTGAAAACGTAACCGTTCAACCGTTCAAACGTCCGGTCTACCACAATCTTTATGCTAGTAAAGATTATAGTAGTATAAAATATAAAGATTAAAATTGGGATAATAATAATCTTGTATATTTCTATAGAAAATATTTCTAATAATATTTAGAAAATATTATAGATATTTTTTATACACAAAATGATATTATTGGAACCCCAAATAATCACTTTCTCTCTCTAGAAAAATGAAGTGGCCGAAAAATTACACTTGCATACATGAAGATGATTATCTTCACATCTATATAAAAAAAAATTTGTTCAAAGTGTCGTGTAATCAATTAAGTAGAAAACAAAACATTACAAAGTTATTAATCAAACTTTGTCATTTAGCTAAAGGGTAAAATAATAAAACTATGTCAAAGATTGATTTTTTTTTTATCCTTTAAATCACTATGGCCGAATGTTTGATTGTGAGAAGGATTTTCAAAATTCTTCTCCACTCAAATGTTCAAAGTGTATTTTATTTGAAACCAAAAATTAATATAAAATTAATTTTAAATCAAATAAAAATACCCATATCATTTTTTAAAGTATACAAATATACTTTAAATAGTTTATGTCAAAATAATTATTTTCATAATTAAAATGACAAACCAAAATAAAATATTCAACATATAATATATATATATTTCGGTATTTATATATATAAATATATCACCGAATGTTTTACATATATATAATATTATATTCCAAAATATTTTATTTTACTATTTTACAAATATACAAATTACTTATTATCCCATTGTTTAATCCTACTCCTTAAATTGTTCAAAGTGTGTGACCCGTATAGGCACTTATAAAGCTGGCCACAGTATTGGCTCTGCACCAATAGTATAAGCAATAAGCGGTATCTAGCAACACATTATTGCCCCCAGATTATAAGTTAAGATGTTTGCACCGTCAAAACCTTTCCACGACTCAGACTCCGTGTAACTGTATCCCTTTGTCTCAATGTCTAAACTTAATGCAAGGGATTAATAAAATCCAACTTGTATCCATTAAGTCATTCACTGATTTATCAAGTCTGACTGATAGGAACAGACGTCATAAAAACATCTCAGCATGGCCATGCAATTTCCTCAATCATAACTTATCAGTGGGCCCCATAAGACATTAATCTCTTAAAAAGAGTAGTGACAAATCCTATGTACGTAATCTACGTTTCTGAATATGCGCTGCGGCATACCCAAAACAAAGCCTGTATATCATCCTTATTTCATATGGCTTAGCACAATGCATCAAAGTATGCGGGTTCACATATGCAGAAAACGTAATACTTCAAGTCGAAGGATAGTTACACCCGTGGTCGCGCTAAAGATGCTTAGAGCATGAACTAAAAGTTCAAGAAACATCTTTAGGATGGGTCAGTCTGGCATCCTATTATCTCTAGATAATATCTGCCCATGTGCGGATGCGAACACACCGTCATTGACTATGAGACTAAGTCAAACATCCAACATACACTAGTCTCACATGCATTAACGATATCCCACACTCGTTAATACTCGACTATGGACATTTAGATAAATATTTATTTCAAGATGTTAGTCTCATCAGCAGAAGAACACTATCTGATAAACATCTTTTAAATATAAATCTAGGAATATAATATTTGTTTACATTAGCATGAGATGTGTAAACATATTATATCTGCCTATACATGATAGAATAACGATAAACAGTTGGCCATCAGGGCACAACTCCAACACATCCTCCACCCCAGAAACTATTTGTGCCACCTAAGTATGCTTATAACCGACACAAGTCACACTATGCACAACCTAGACAAAACTATAGGTCTTATCAACCTAGGTTTGCTAGGAGGAAACAGGAAATAACCCCTCCTGCACGTAGGAAGTTTTATGCCTACAACTATGATTACAATCCCAACAAGTTTAGAGCTGCAAGGAAGATTCCCTGCAACTTCAAACTTGATGTAGGGACACACACCATTAACTACTCCGGACCCAAACTTAATTGGGTACCAAAATCTTCCTCCTCCTAATGCAGGAAGCCACTAAGTACCCAGGTGTCTGGTACTTAGACAGTGGCTGTTCAAGACACATGACGGGTGATGCGAGCCTTTTGGGCAATCTAATTCCCTATGATGGTCCAAGAGTTACTTTTGGAGGAAGCAATGATTTTGGCCTTACCAAAGGACTAGGAAATCTGGTGTACAAGGGACTAACCATCCAAGCTGTATCTTATGTTGAAGGTATCAATTACAACCTTCTTAGCATAAGTCAGTTTTGTGATAAAGGTTACTCCTTGGAATTCTGCAAGGACATGGCATCTCTCAAGAACATCTCCACAAATGAAGTTATTCTCACTGGGAAGAGAATCAGAAACATCTATGAAGTAATATGGAGCGATGTCAAGGAAGCATGTCTAATCAGCAAAGGTGACACTAACCTTCTATGGCTTTGGCATAAGAGGTTGAGTCATCTCAACTTCAAAACTCTCAACAAGCTGTCTAGAGAAGGGTTAGTAGAAGGTCTTCCCAAAGCTGCATTCAAAAAGGAAAGTATTTGTGATGCTTGCCAAAAAGGAAAGCAAGTCAAGTCCACCTTCAAGGCAAAATCGGCACCCTCAACTACAAGGATATTAAGTCTTATTCACATGGACTTATTTGGCCCTGTTACACCACTAAGTCTAAGTGGAAAGAAATATGTCCTTGTGGTAGTTGATGATTACTCAAGATACACGTGGACAATCTTCCTCAACGGCAAGAAGGAGACTCAAGGCAAACTCACCAACTGCATGAAGCTGATTCAAAACCAAGCAAGTCAGACCATTCAGAAGATCAGATCTGACAAAGGTACAGAATTCCTGAATGAAATCATCATTCACTACTGTGAAGAAAACGGAATTCTTCATCAGACATCTGCAGCAAGGACACCTCAACAGAATGGTGTAGCTGAAAGAAGGAACAGAACCCTGAAGGAAGCAGTGAGAACCATGCTAGCAGAAGCTTCCTTACCAAAGAGGTTCTGGGCTGAAGCAGTTAACACAGCCTGCTACACTCAAAATAGGAGTATGATTTATAAAAGGCACAACAAAACTCCCTATGAACTGTGGAACGGGAGAAAGCCTAATATATCCTATTTCCATATTTTTGGGAGCAAGTACTTTGTGTTAAACAACGGGAAGAATCATCTGAACACTTTTGATGAGAAATCAGATGAGGCCATCTTCCTAGGATATTCCATGGTAAGCAAGGCGTTCAGAGTCTTCAACAAAAGAACCATGATCACTGAAGAGTCAATACATGTTATTTTTGATGAAAAACATGTGGTTGACAAACCATCAAAGCATGATCATGAGGTTCTGGATCTATCAGACAAGGATGAAGAAGTCAATAAAGAAGATAGAATGAAGCCCACGGAATTCATTCCATTCAGAAGTCTGCCTCTGAAGATTTCACAGAGAAATCCGGATTCAGACAGTGCTGAGCCCTCCGGAAATTTTGGCCAGCCTTCCAATATTCCGGATATCTCAAACGGCGACAATTCCGGAAATGGCAACTCAGTGCCAATCCATCCGGAAACACCAACAACTTCTGTTCTTCAACCAGAAGCTGAACTAGATCAACCAGTCAATCCCAATCAACACAATCTTCGTTGGATAAGGGATCATCCTCCTCAACAGATCATTGGAAATATTCAATCTGGCATTCGCACAAGAAGTGCCCAACATAATCTAGAAGCTATGCTTGCTTGTTTCATCTCACAAGTGGAACCAAAGGATATTGAAGAAGCTCTAGCTGATTCTGATTAAATCAATGCAATGTAAGAAGAACTCAACCACTTTTCCAGAAATGACGTCTGGAAACTTGTTCTCAGACCTACTCATCAACATGTCATTGGGACAAAGTGGGTCTTTCGGAACAAGATGGATGAAAATGGCGTTGTTGTCAGAAACAAGGCCCGGTTAGTTGCAAAAGGATATTGTCAAGAAGAAGGTATAGATTTTGATGAAACCTTCGCTCCAGTTGCTAGACTTGAAGCTATAAGGCTGTTTCTAGCCTTTGCTACTCATAACGACTTCAAGGTCTATCAAATGGACGTCAAAAGCGCATTTCTCAACGGAAACCTAGAGGAAGAAGTTTATGTGGAACAACCTCCAGGATTTGAGTTACAAACGAAGGGAGATCAAGTGTATAGACTCAAAAAGGCACTATATGGACTCAAACAAGCACCAAGAGCTTGGTATGATACATTGTCTCAATTTCTTATAGACAATGGATTTACCAAAGGAGTCATTGACAAGACACTGTTCAAACTACAAGATGGAGAAGATCTCCTATTAGTTCAGATCTATGTGGACGACATCATATTTGGCTCAACTAAGGAAGATCTATGCACCAAGTTCTCAACCCTCATGCAAGGAAAATTTGAGATGAGCATGATGGGGGAACTGAACTACTTCCTTGGCCTTCAAATCAAACAGAGAAGTGAAGGCACTCTCATCAACCAAGCCAAGTATACAAGGGATCTTATCAAGAAATTCAAAGTTGATCAGAAGTCATCCGTTTCTGTCCCCATGAGTACATCCACCAAGCTTGATATGGATGTAGATGGAAAGGATGTAGATCCAACTCTCTACAGAGGAATTGTTGGATCTCTACTCTACCTTATTGCAAGCCGTCCGGATATCTCATATGCAGTAGGTGTTTGTGCCAGATTCCAGTCAAAGCCAAAGGAAAGTCATCTGATAGCAGCTAAAAGAATTCTTAGATACCTCAAAGGAACTCAGAACATGGGATTGTGGTATGCTAAGAGCAATTCATTTGAGTTAGTGGGATACTCAGATTCTGACTTTTCCGGATGCAAAGTTGACCGGAAAAGTACATCTGGTACTTGTCAATTCATTGGTGGAAATCTTGTTTCTTGGTTCAGTAAGAAACAAAACTCCATTTCTACATCAACAGCAGAAGCAGAATACATTGCTGCTGGTAGTTGTTGGGCTCAAATTCTGTGGCTAAAGCAACAACTACTGGACTATGGAGTCAAGACAAAGGAAGTGAGAATCTTTTGTGACAATCAAAGTGCCATAGCAATCTCTCAAAACCCAGTGCATCATTCTCGCACTAAGCACATTGATGTCAAGCATCACTTCATCAGAGATCATGTGGAAAAGAAAGATATCAAAATTGAGTATATCTCAACTGAAGAACAACTGGCGGATATCTTCACAAAACCACTAAGTGAAGCCAAGTTTTGCGATCTGCTTCACAAAATTGGTCTAATTCAATTAGACTGAGTGCGGTACATGTGGCGGACTACTTTCCACGTCTGTCAAAATATTGGGTAGGCACGTGGCCTTGGGAATAGTCAAAAACCCAATCGCCACTAGCCGCAAAATCGCCTAAATTAAACCCAATCGCCACTATTCAGATCTCAACCGCCCACTCAAAATTTATCGTCGTCTTCTTCGCGAAAACTCTCAAGAACCCTAGGTATTTCTCTTTCAAATTCTCACTCAAATTTCTGAGAAAATGAAGGTTGTCGGCGCAAATATTCATTTCCAGAAGTTAGAAGCCAAGTGCTCTTCACCGACATTCTTTCAAAGCTATCTGGAGATGATAGCCGCTCAAGAACTCTCCGAATTTCTTCAAATGGAGATTCGCCTCAAATTTGAAGAAGAAGTTCTTGAATTCTACAGAAATGGAGAGGTCAAGACTGCTCATTCAAAGAAGGACCCACAGAGGACGTTTCCAGTCATCAAGTCTACTATTGGAGGTACCAAAGTGAAGCTTTCGCAGAAGAAATTGGGAGAAAAGCTTCACCTTCCCAATTCTGGAGTTGAAATTGGGAAATTTCAAGTCAAAAATCTGGATTGGAACATCATTGGAATCTCTGGGCAAATTCCTTCTGGCCCAGCAAAGAAAGCAGATCTGAACAACGACTACAAGTTAGTTTTGGAACTGGTCATCGCTTGCCTCGAATGTGGAAGTGGAGGTCATGCCGATGACATCACGCAGGAGAGAGCCTTCATCATCAACGCTCTCATTACCAAATCTAAGGTAAATTGGGCTGCACACTTTTTCAAATCCATTTCAAAACATTTGGGAAAGCACAATCAGAAATATCTTTGTCAAGGTCTGTATATTGGACATATTTTGGAGTCTATGGGCGCTGCATTTAAAGGGAAGAAGTATGAAGCCAGATATTGGCTATACTACCTGTCGTCAAAAGGGGAAAACAGAGCAGGTGCTAGTGCTATTGCAGAAGAAAGCTCATCAGATAATGTCCCACTCATCAATCTGACAAAGACTGCCAAGAGAAAGCAAGTGGTGTCTCCCTCCATCAGCATTGAAGCACCACAGAACCTTGCGTTGATCAATTTGGAAGAGGAAGAAGAAGTCTCTGACCATGGAGAACTTCAAAGGAAGAAAAAGAGGAAGATCAACTCTCCATCAACATCTGGAAATGTCAACCCGGATAAGTTGAATGAGAAGGAACCTGCTGAGGAAACCTCTGCCCTCAACCGGAGTCCTCGACAACTTGAAGAAGAAATTCATCAATTCCAAAGCCTTCCAACCTCATCACCTCAACCTCCAATAGATGATGCTGAAAACAAATTCTGGCAGCTCTACTATAATTGGAGAGCTTGGAAAGTTGGAAATTCAGCAGAGCAATTGTTGGATTGGGACCAACAACTGAAGAATGAGAAGATTATCAAGAAATGCCTAGGACTACCAGTCAACCACTGCTGTGAAGACATCTTGAATGACTAATGGGTATGGCAAAGGAACAGTGAAGATCTGCATCTGGAACACTTGGCCACCACACCAGTTTCAGACTTTGAAGCAGATGATGAAGATACTGCAGTCTACAAGCCAGTCTTTTCAAAAGCAACAGAAGATCAAGTGATTCTCACCTCTGAAGAACAGGCTGATTTGGAAGCAACAGCTGAGGACTTCAAAATCTTTCCGGAAACCTCACATGCTTCTGAAATCGTTCTGACTGAAGCTGTTCAAGAGAAGGCAGCCTCTCCCCTACAAGAACAGAACCAGAAAACAGCAGAAAAAGAAGAATTTCAGCAACTAATCCAAATCTCAAGTTTTAGAGATTCTCACAACTCCTTGTGAGATCTCCAATCCTACTGAAATTGAGATCCCGGAGAAGTCTGGAGAAATTCCGGAACAGTCAGCTCTTCCAGAAACAATGGAGCAAGCTGTAGAAGTCCAAAGGAACTCTGGAGGAGCTGAGAAGGAAACTCAAATGGCAGAAGTGGAGGTCTCTCAAACTCCAATAGCCATTTGTGAAGAACAGAATGAAGCTGAAGATAGTGACTCCCTCTCTAGATATATATCAAATTTTGAGCTTAATGAAGCAGAAGGAGAGTCTGAGAGAACACTAAAGGTTACTGATGAAGAAGATGTTCAAGAAGATGCTGAATCTCTTCCTCTCATCAGGTAACCAACTTTCATTTTCATAGCTCTTCCACCCCTACCCTTCCGGATGAAGTACCGGAAATCTGGACAAAGAAGGTCCAAGGGCTGATTGAATCAGCCCTAGCATCTCAACATGCCTCTTTTAGGAAAGAGATAGAGCAAATGGAAGCTAGGTACGACAAGCTGCTTGAGAAATCTGAAGAGAAGCGCAACACAAATCTGAAGGAAATAAGCAAGTCAGTTCACAAGACTCTAGAGATCATCTCTCTATTGAGTGAAACTGTGAGCAACACGATGGAAATATATGCCTCTGACAGTCAACTTCAACTCAAAGAGATCAACAAAGTCAAGGAGCAAATAGCAAGCGTCACTATTGGTCTACAAAAACAGATGTCCCTTCTCCAAATGGACATCAGATCAGCCCTAGCAGTAGCTTCAGCAAATCAGGTAGTGACCAAAGACTACTTGAAGGTGATCATTGACAATCAAAAGGAAGCATTCAAACTGTTCAGACTTCGTGGCGCAAATTCTGGAAAGCGCAAGATGGAAGTGATTCTCCAACAACACAGTCCATCTCCAATACCACAGCTCCCTACTGCAGTCAAAGAAGGAGAAGTATCTTATATTCTTTCTCATCTGAACATGACAAATCTAATCCTTGAAGCACAGCAAAGAAATCCGGAAAACTCAGCACAGCATCTATCCAGCTCAGGACTTGATGGAACAGAATTTATAGGTACAGTTGTTGACCACTTCTCAAATGATGCTCAATCAGAGGAAAGACGTGAAAATTTAAGGCGCATCAAAGAACTGTGTGGGAACATGCAGGGCATTAGTGAGGTTGACGGATCTTCAAAACGCAAGAGGAATTGAAGGTTCTTTTCATCAAACCAGGTGGAAAGTATGTGAAAACACTAATTTGTTTTGATGAAAACACCTTGATTGGTTTAAACATTGCTTCAATATCTCTCTTAATTATACTTGTTATGCTTGATTATGTTTATCTCAAGTATGATTCTAAGAATCTTATATCTGAAGCGCATACATTCAGGGGGAATGTAATTCTGGGGGAACTTAACTAGTTTTTGGCTAACAATTGTTTTTGGCAATGAATTATTGATGAGCTCTAAGCAATGGAAGACGGATATCTCAGTTTTGGTACTAAAATTGGAAATCTCCGATTCAGGTACTTTACAAAATCTGCCTTCTTAAACTAAGCTTTAATCCTTAATTCATTTCCAACTAGCTCTAAAAGTACTGGTCCTTAGGATTTTTATAATGTATAGGACTTTGGAATAATAGTACCACTTTTCTTTTAAAATTAAAATTCATATTTGTTTTGGTACTACCTCGTCCTATTTAGAAATTAGAACTATAGGGAATGAAAAATGATAGTTTTATTTTGGGCCTTGAGAACCCAATAGGAATAATTTCCCTTTAGTACATAGTTTTCTTTTTGGGCCACTCTTTTTGGGCTTAGCCAAACTAAAACAGTTACGTTTCTCAAACCAAACGAAACTGATTTTCTAATTGGAACAGTTTCAATTCCTTGGTAATCGGTAAAAGATTCCTTCAACTTTTCAGTATTCAACTTCTTGGAAGTTGAAATTCTTTTACTCTCACCGTTCCAACTACCCACTTAATGGAACCCGTGAACCTCCTCCTCCCCTATTTAAATCAAGACATTCCAATCCATTTCCATCACAAACAACTCTCTCAATATGAAAGTCTTCAAGTTCACTGTCTGAGAAAAACACCAAGTAAAATATCCTCAATGGAGAAATTTTTCTTTCTCACCGTCATAGACGGCAATGGAGAAAAGCCTAGTGAGAAGGAAAATAATCTAAAGTTTATGCTGCAATTCTCGGCAGTAGAGAAAGTTTATGGTGTAATTCTCGTTTTTTTCAGGATTATACCATACACTTTCTCTGGAACAACACTCTCTCTATTTTTCTTTTTATTTTTACCTTGATCTCTTTCCCTTCCCTCTTTTTCTTTTTCTGGACTTTATTTTTCTTATTTTTGGACAGTCTCTGCACCCTTCTCCCAAGCATTTTCTTCAAATCTTTTCTGTGCAGAATCTGTTCTCTTTCTCAAACATTACTTTTAAATTTTTTTTTGTTTTTCCCTTCATCTTTAAAAACCTTATTTTATCCTTTTCACAATCAATTCTCTTTTCCAAAACCTTTTCTTTCCTGACTTTCTACATTTTCTTTTTCTTTCGTTTTTTTTCTTTTTGAGAGATGTGTTGCTTCCAAGATCTTGAATATCCACTTTGGATATTAAAGATCTATCAAACGCAATGGCAATCGCTCTGCCAAGCAGAATCTGCTGAAGCTGAAAATGGTCAATGGCGAAAGATATCACAAAATCTCAAGACAAGACTTGGTTTAGGAATTGCTGTAATTTGAATTGTATCTGTTTAAGAGTTTTTGTTAACAAGCTGTATGTTATGAGAAACTAAAAGAAAGTTATAAAATTAGTTCTCAGTACAGCGACCAGAACTCTTAAACACTTATTTGTCATCATCAAAAAGGGGGAAATTGTTGGGAAAAATATTATAGATTTTGATGATGATGTATTTAGAATGTAATAGGGAGTTTAGGTCTCCCCCAATATTCAATGTAATTTTTCTTTGTCGCTATAACACACTGAAGACTAAGTCGGAAGACTAGCGCCCGGAAGTCTGAGAATGACTCCTCCGGATTTGTCAGCTAAGAATTGGAAGACTCATTGAAGACCGGAATTCTCAGAAAGCAGACAAGTGAGAAAAGACTTAGAAAAATTTGTCTAAGTCTTGAATGAAGAAATTCTACCCGTTGGTAAGGAAAAATCAATCTCTTGATTTTCAACGGCTAGATTGAAGATAATTATGCTGATTCAAGAACAAATAACTCGAAGACAAAGTCTGGACCTCTAAAATTAAAGAGCCTGTCCAGAATTCCCAAACAAGCACTAGAAGACAAACAGAGTAAAGTGCTACAGTCTTGAATTCTTGAACAACAGCTAGAAGACGGATTATGTGGAAAGAGGAATCCCTTCTCAACAATTGGGTACGTCCAAACACCCATTTCAACGAAGAATCTTCAAATCACAATCTTCATTCAAAATTGAAGCCAGCAAATGCAACGGATAGTCTATTAGGATTCAACGGATAGATTATCCAATCCAGCTATAAATAGCATCCTTGGAAGACTGGAGAAAGTATGAATGAGTGGAAACAGATAGAGAAACGAAGCAATCTCTAACAAAAAAAAAAGCTATCTCATTCACAGTTAGCCCAAAAAGCTTGATAAAGAGAGAATTCTAAACTCCTTATCTAGAAGCAAACTTCTCCTCCTTCCAAAGAGCTATAGTGTAAAGACTTGAAGGTTTCCTTGCCTCAAGTACCACACCACGTTGAAGGATACAACTTTTGATCAAACTTTTTGATGGAAAGGGGGTAGGTCAACTTTCTTACAAGTTGATCTTGCAAGTCCTATTGTTCGGACCTTGCAGTTGTTGAAGAAGCGTGACCTTCGAATGAACAACAAAGCCAGCATGAGTGCAGTAGCAACATTGGCCTTGCGAAGATATACCATGCAGAAATTCACGCAAGTGTAATTGTTGGTTCATTATTCAACAACCAACTACATAGTGGATTTTGAGGACGTAGAAGGATTACCCCACCTTCGAACCTCGTTAAAGTTTGTGTGTCTCTCTCTTTTATCTTTACTCTTACTTGCAATTATATTAACTGTGAAAACTAACTCATCCATATTGATTACTGCTCACTCTACCCACCAAATTCCGCACATAATCTAAAGATTTCAAGAACTCTAGATTTACACTCATCTTCACGTTTTCAAAAGAAACGTAAAAGTTTTTAAATTTGTAACAAAGTCTATTCACCCCCCTCTAGACTTTGTATCTCACCACTTTGGGACCACCCGGGCGAGTTCAAGAACATTCAAAGGCTCGACCTCAGCTTCAACAGTCTGACTTCCCTTGAGGTATTGAGGTCATGTGTGAACCTGAAGTGGTTATCAGTAGCGAACAACAAGCTTCGGAGTTTGGAAGGGATTAAAGGCCTCGTTAAACTCACTGTATTAAATGCCGGAAAAAACAAGCTCAACTCAATGGATGGGCTTCATTCTCTTGTGAGTTTGCGTGCACTGATTTTGAATGATAATGAGATTAGTTCTATTTGTAAACTTGATCACATGACAGAATTGAATACTCTAGTTCTTTCTAGGAATCCAATACGAGAAATTGCTCTGTCTCTAGCCAAAAGAAATTCAATCTCAAAGTTGTCTCTTTCAAACTGCCAGCTGCAACTTATTGGATCTTCACTCAAATCATGCACAGAGTTAAAAGAACTGCGACTTTCTCATAATCAGATTACGACACTTCCAAGTGATTTGGCTTGTAATAACAAATTGCAAAACTTAGATTTGGGAAACAATGTGATCCCGAGGTGGTCTGATCTCGAGGTTCTCTCTTCACTAGCTAGCCTGAAAAATTTAAATCTATGTGGGAACCCCATTGCTGAAAAGGAGGGCTTGGCAAAAAAGATCCAGAAACTATTACCGAATGTGTCGATTTTTAATGCTAAACCCATCAACAAAGTTTTGAAGGGAGAACTGGGAAGACCCGACACATCTCATGATGTGGGCATAGTTCAGAATGTGGTACCAGTAGATATTCCAAGAAAAAAATCCAGAAAACATAATCTTCTAAGTGAAAATGAAGGGTTCCAACCTGTAAATGTTGGGAACTGCGAAGCAAAAGAATTAAAGCCTAAAAAGCAGAAGAGAAGCGAAATGCGGGAGGAAGCATCTGACGCGATAAAGGAATCAAAGAAGAAAAACAAGAAAAGGAAAGAGAATAGCGAGAAAACTTCTGATCATGTGATGCATCAACTGGAGAACAGAAAGAATGCCAATAATGATACTAAGGCTGCATTTGGCATTCGGGAGACATCAGAGCACAAAGAACCTGCATTTGATGATGGAGAAACTCCTTTTGTGAATCTTCTTAATGATGGCACATCAGGTAATTCCCTCAGTAATGGTAATCCCGTAGCTGCTAAAAGTGTTAGTAAATCTGCAGAAATAGTTACTATCAATAAAGAGAAAAAGAAGAATAAAAAACATGACGTGGGACCCACATCCCTGCAATTGTTATCAGGAGGGATTGATGAAGTCGGATTAGGTGGTCCATCAATGTGGGATGAGTAGCAGTAGTTCTGTAGTGAAGCCTTGTTTATTTCTATTCTAATGGACACCATTTTGCAAGCTTAAAAAAATCTCACTAGTCATTTTGTTTTGCTAGTCATTAACTTGGAGAAATCCTTGCATAAAGACTCGTTAGTAGCACCGAATATAATATCGTCTACATAAACTTGAACCAAAAAGATGTTTTTCTTTTTACTCTTGATAAAAAGTGTAGTGTCAACCTTTCCGCTTTGGAAACCACTATCCAAAAGAAATTTACTCAAACGTTCGTACCAAGCACGAAGTGATTGTTTAAGACCGTAGAGCGCTTTCTTGAGTTTGAAGACATGGTCGGGATACTCAAAGTCTTCAAACCCCGGGGGCTGGTCATCATACACTTCCTCTTGAATAAAACCATTGAGGAAGGCACTCTTAACATCAATTTAATAAAGTTTAAAATCCATAGACGAAGCAAAAGCAAGAAGTAAACGTATAGCTTCTAAACGTGCTACGGGTGCATAGATTTCTTCAAAATCAATGTCTTCTTCTTGATTCTAGCCTTTAGCTACGAGCCTAGCTTTGTTTCTATTGATTATTCCATTTTCATCAAGTTTGTTATGGAACACCCATTTCGTACCAATAACGGTACGATCAACGGGCCTTGGCACCAATTCCCAAACGTCATTCCGTTCGAATTGGTTTAACTCGTACTGCATAGCCAAGGTCCAATGTTCATCATTTATTGCTTCGAAAATGGTTGTAGGTTCAATTTGTGAAACAAAAGCCATATGTCCTACGGTGTCCCTAAGTGAGTTACGAGTACTTACCCCGCGGTTGATGCTGCCAATTACCTGATCAAGTGGATGGTTCTTGTTCGTTCTCCAAGCGACAGGAAGCTTGGTTTCTTTTTTTTCCTGGGCTTCCTCGTGTTCTTCTCCATCCGCTTGATCTTCTTCATTTTCGACAATCACTTGAGGTTTTTCCTCAGTTTGTGGCTGCGCGTTGTGTTATACCCGAGCTCTGGGATTAGGCTTAAGTTTAAGAACAAACTCCTTAAATTACAGGGAAGGGGGAATAATCGATTGTTCAAGTATGAAAATCGACTATCAGATGCTTCAGTTTCTGGGGAGAAGTTGAAGGAGTTTCAAAGGCGATTCATAATCGATTGACAGGGAGGTGTTAATCGACTATTGTGGGCTGTAGATTTTCTGGGGAAGCTGATAATCGATTATCGTAGAATGATAATCGATTACAGAAGGCTACAGGGGTTTTATGAAGGATGGATACTCGACTATCGATAGTGATAATCGATTATTTGGTGGCTCGGGAAAAGAAAAGAAGTATTTTTTTAGGGGAAGGGGAACAAACCAAGTTGGTGTTAAGAGATATCACACACCCTTATCTTAACTTGGGGTTGAGTCTAGCATTCAAATAAGATATAACACACTTATTTAAATAACTAGAACCTAAAACTCACACTCAAGAGAAGCACTCTTAAGATATAGGATTAGGAATTTGAAATGAAACACACAAGTGAATCACTCTGATTTAAAATGGAATACAATCTGTTTTTACAAGGCCTATGGCCGAGATATATATATAAGCACACCAAGGGGAGAGGGAAACTTCCTAGTACATTCACTTATTTAGGGAATAATGTCCACTTATTTAATGGAATGAAAACAAGGAGGAGGGTGAGGTTGTGGGGGAAGGTGTTTCGGCCTGGTGTGGGGAGTAAGGGGGTGGAAAATGAGACTCACTTATTTGGCTGGAAATGGGGATTCTTTTGTGGTGGGTTATGGTGGGTTATGCACGGCCAAGGTGGGGAAGCAAGGAAGGAGGGATATGGCAGGCCTTTTGGCTTCTCATGAGTTGGGTTTTCTTGATGAATTATGAACCAATATATGCTGAATTGTCCTTGGCCTGTTATGGTTGTTTATTCAGCTTGGTTTGGGAACACAAGGGGACCACTACTAGTAGATATTGGGGGGAAAAATGACTTGGGTTTTGGCTCCTAGTTTTCGGCCATTCTAGGGAAAAGAAAAGGGTTTGTGGTTTTAGCATGTGGTTTGAAATGTGATGAGGTGTTGTGGGGGTGTGTGGGTTCGGCCAGGGTAAAAGAAAAAAAGGGGAAAGGACTTGGGTTTGATTTGGATATTTGGGGGGTGGTTTTGGGTGGTATTTTTGGCCATCAAGGTGGGGGAAGGTCTGACAGGACCAGGGTCGGGTTACGTTGTGAGGTTTATGGGTGATGTATTCATTCCAAAAAGGATTAAAACATTTGGACATTATTCCACAGATTTGTTTAAGGACTTGAGGATCGTTGTTGGTAGTTGGGGTATATCATCCTCCCCTTCTTTAGAAGAGTTTGTCCTCAAACTCGGCAGTTCCTCATGATCGAAGTACGGGCTGATATCTTTGATATTGAATGTGGCCGATATTTCGTAGTCTCCCGGAAGGTTGATCTCGTAGGAATTGTCATTGATCTTTTCTAGGATTTTGAATGGGCCATCAACCCTCGGTAACAGCTTGGATTTGCGTTTGGTGGGAAAACGCTCTTTTCTAAAATGAATCCACACCAGGTCTCCCGGTTGGAAACTTGTGTTCTTTCTCCTTTTGTTTATTCGGGTTCTGACTTGCTTGTTCATGGCTTCAATCTTGTCTCAGACCTTGTTGTGAAGGTCTTGAATCTCCTTTGATCTCTTGTCCGCTTCCCAATTGTATTTGGTGTCCGTCATGATAGGATCAAGCTCAAGCGGGGTCAAGGGGTGTGAACCATATACAATCGTGAAAGGGGACAGACCGGTCGTCTTGCTCGGGGTGCGGTTGTATGCAAATTTGGCATGTGGTAGTAGCTCTTCCCATTGTTTGATGTTTTTCTTTATGAGGGCTCGGAGAAGGGTTCCGAGAGTCCAATTGGTGACTTCAGTTTGTCCATCGGTTTGGGGTGGCTTGACGTACTAAACTTGAGTTTAGTACCCAACTTTCTCCACAGGGTCATCCAAAAGTGGCTAAGGAATTTTGTGTGTAACACCCTCCGTCCCGCAAACCCGGTTCACCGCGGTCCAACGAACCAGAGGGGTTACGTAGACGGTTTTAAGGCCATCTATAAGGAAACACTTGCGCCGCTTATAACGGTAAAAACCCTTTGATATATTTTATTAAGTGAGGGGAAATAAATTAAATCTACGAGAGAGTTTATAGCGGAAGTAAATGTAAATTAAACCGTTAAGTCATAAATAACAAAAGTGCAACAATGGTGGGTTCAAGCCCAAAACGTTTTTCATAATTTAATAGATAATTAATCCAGTTCACACTGCCGTTCATCCGCCGCCCCGATCACCCAATCATCCGGGTCAGGCTCCATGATCCTCTGGCCTACCTGCATATAGCAAAGGAAAACAACGCTATACGCTTAGCAAAAGATGAGTGGTAATCTAATAGTAGAACGCATAGTACATTCACATCGATATAAGCATAATTATACCTGTACTAAAGTATGTGATACCACTTACGATTTTAGTGAATAAAAGTCACAAGTAAACAATGGAACAACGTCAATTAATCATGATGCATGAGTTAGACTACGCAGGGACCCCCCTGCCCTTCGGTGGTCATCCCCATGCGGTAGATGAGCCGAGGAACACCTTAGTCATCCCGATGGAGACTAGAAATGTGGGTGATAGCTGAGCCTAGCTACCATGTACGTACACAAGCCCTCGTGATGAAAACCTGTTAGATCCCGCAAGTTCCTGGACAGGCCCACGGAAGAGGCGCACTGGGCCTGACCTCTAGCCATGGTATGCAAGTATGCCATGATCCTATCATGTGTCTAGGATAATACGTGATGATATGGATGCATTGATTACAGAATGGAGTTAAATACAATGCGTATTAGATGGTTGTTTCCGTGTGAAAGCAATTTGTTTAATAAGGTGACTTTGGGTAAGGATCTGACTGATAATCGATTATTCACTGCTGATAATCGATTATCACGCTGTGCAGATTCTATTCCCAAGTTCCGTAGACCATAATAATTGATTGTCACTATATGATATTCGATTATCAGAAAAACCAGCCCTGACTTGAGAATATGCAGGGCCTGATAATCGATTATAGCTACGTGATAATCGATTGTCACGCTCTGCTAATTCTAACGAGAAGTTCCACACAGCCTGATAATCGATTATCCAACCCTATAAATCGATTATCATGGCTCACAGCTCCTCGTTTAACCAGTTTGAACACAGTCTATACGCCGGGGGTTATTGGGACAAACATTGTTGTTACACTTTGACAAAACTACGAAATTGAGAGTTATCAAGCATTCATACTAACAGGGTTTAAACGAAATACGCAGTTAATGGATAACCAAGATAATGTGGCCACACATATGTTTAGCCGGGTAATCCTATGAATATAACAATATAATTATACTACTAATTCTAAAGTTAGAGGGCAACATACTCACCTTTAACGAAGGGGTTGACAGTGAACAACGGAATGACGAACGACGCTAACGACGGACAACGAACGGCCACACACGTAGGCCTTCTTCCCCTCTTCCTTCTTCTTCTCCTTTTTGCCGGAAACCTCCTCGTGTGGCTGCTGCTGGGTGGCCGAAAATGCAAGGGTGAGAGAGGGAGAGTTGTGGTGTTTGATTGCTTTGGGGGTTACAAAGGTGAGGGGAGATTGAATGGGGAGAGTGGGGGTTTTAAGGGAAATGAATGGTAAATAAATGTGTGATAATGGGGAGTTAAGGGGGATGAGGTGGCGTGTGGAAGGAAATTGGGAGTTATCTCCCTTAGTCAATTCCATCATGTTAAAATCTAACCTGAACGGTACGCGCTTTCTCCCCTGAACGGATCCAAACTGAGAAACATTCGCGTCTCTGGAATCAGACAGTCAAATCGGATATCACGACATGATCAAATCATTTTCTAAGGATTTTATTTTCCAACCCCGGTCCGAGTTAGTAATTAATTAAATTAATCAATTCTAATAGACCGGGTCGTAGGGCATTACAGTTATCCACCCCTTAAGAAAATTTCGTCCTCGAAATTTACGTGATCATTGATCAGTGAAAAGATGTGGATAACGAGTGCGCATGGATTCCTCAGTTTCCCATGTCGCCTCCTCGACGGTGTGACTTCTCCAAAGAACCTTGACCAACGGAATGGTCTTGTTCCTCAACTAGCGGGTCTCGCGAGCTAGAATCTCAACCGGCTCCTCTTCATAGGTAAGGTTCTCGTCGAGAGTGACGGTATCTACTGGAATCACAGGTGAAGGGTCTGACCAGTATCTACGGAGTATAGACACATGGAACACATTGTGAATCTTGCTCAGCTCGGATGGTAACTCGAGCCTGTAGGCTACAGGCCCCACCCGTTCGGTAATTGGGTATGACCCTATAAACCTTGGACTAAGTTTACCCTTCTTCCCGAAACGTAGGACATTCTTCCAAGGAGAGACTTTCAAGAACACTTTGTCCCCAACTGCATACTCAATGTCACGTCTCTTAAGGTCGGCGTAGGACTTCTGTCGGTCCGATGCCACCTTAAGTCGGTCCTTAATCACCTGGACCTTCTCCTCAGTCTCACGAACTAGATTTGGTCCTTCCAACTTCCTCTCGCTAAGCTCCGTCCAATAGGTAGGAGTCCGGCACGGCCTACCGTACAGAGCCTCGTACATCGCCATACTGATGCTAGCCTGATAACTATTATTGTACGCGAACTCCATCAACAGTAGGTAACGTTCCAAGCCATCCCCGAAGTTGATTGCGTAGGCGCGCATCATATCTTCGAGGATCTGGATAACCCTCTCGGATTGACCGTCCGTCTGTGGGTGGAAGGCCGTACTAAAATGAAGGTTAGAGCCAAAGGCTTTCTGTAGGCTCTTCCAGAATTGCGATGTGAAACGCGGGTCGCGGTCCGAGATGATAGACAAAGGGACTCCGTGTAAACGTACAATTTCACGGATATACAGTTCCGCCAGACGCTGTAGAGAGAAATCTCGTCATATAGGAAGGAAATGAGCGGACTTAGTAAAACGGTCCACAATGACCCAAACTGTATCATTCTTGCGGGGTGACAAAGGTAGCCCCACTACAAAGTCCATGGTGATACGATCCCACTTCCATTCAGGGATCGTAACCTGCTGTACCAAGCCACTCAGAACCTGATGCTCGGCCTTAACCCATTGACATGTCAAGCACCGCGCCGTAAATTCTGTGATCTCTCTCTTCATCGCAGGCCACCAGTAATGCTTCCGGAGGTCCTGGAACATCTTGTTACTACCGGGGTGCATGGTATATACCGTACCATGTGCTTCGCGGAGAAGACATTCCCTCACCTCCCCTGCTGGCACTACCACACGTTCCTGATACAACAAAACACCATCCTCACGGACAACGAAGTTGGGTTTCTCGCCCCGAGAGATGAGCTCACGGGTCTACATACAAAATTCGTCGCTGCTCTGCGCCATCACAATATCGTGCAACAATGTAGTCTGAACTCGGAGTACAGCTAGAGTTTTGCAACTAAGGGCATCGGCCACCACGTTCGCCTTACCGGGGTGATAAGCAATATGGCAGTCGTAGTCCTTAATCAACTCCAACCACCTCCGCTGATGTAGATTCAAATCCTTCTAGCTCAGAAGATACTGTAGACTCTTATGATCGGTGAATATACGCATGGTCTCGCCGTACAAATAATGCCTCCAAATCTTCAGAGCAAGAACGATCGCCGCTAACTCTAGGTCGTGTGTAGGGTAGTTGCACTCATGCGGCTTCAACTGCCGAGACGCATAAGCTACAACCTTACCCTCCTGCATAAGGACACGCCCTAGGCCATTGTGTGAAACGTCGCTGTAAACTGTGTACTCCACTCCAGGAGACGGCTGCACCAATACGGGTGCTTGGGTCAAACACTCCTTCAGCTTCTCGAAGCTGTGCTGACAAGCCTCGGTCCAGTCAAACTTCACATCCTTCTTCATTAACTTATGCAGTGGTGATGCTATCCTCGAGAAGTCCTTCACGAATCGGTGATAGTATCCCGCCAACCCGAGGAAACTCCTCACCTCTCGTGCATTGCGTGGAACCTTCCACTCCGTGATCGCCGAGATCTTACACGGGTCCACCTTCACTCCTTCGGTCGAGATGACGTGGCCGAGGAAAGTGACCTCGTGCAACTAAAACTCACATTTGGACAGCTTGGCATAAAGTTTCTGTTCCCGTAGTATGCTAAGTACTGTGCGCAGATGCTCCGTGTGTTCCTCACGCGTCTTAGAGTACACCAAGATGTCATCGATGAAAACGACCACAAACTGATCAAGGTACTTACGGAACACACTGTTCATCAAATCCATGAAGACAGCCGGTGCATTGGTCAAACCAAATTGCATCACCGTGAACTCATAATGACCATAGCGGGTGCGGAACGCTGTCTTCGGAGTATCCTCCTTCTTGACCGAAATCTGATGGTACCCCGATCGCAAGTCAATTTTAGAGAAGACTGTGGCTCCTCTCAACTGGTCGAACAAGTCATCGATGCGAGGAAGATGATAACGGTTCTTGATGGTGACTTTGTTAAGCTAACGGTAATCGATACACAGCCTCATTGAGCCGTCCTTCTAACGAACGAACAGGACTGGTGCGCCTCAAGGGGACACACTAGGACGTATGAAACCCTTATCTAAGAGCTCCTAAAGTTGAGCTTTCGGCTCCTTCATCTCCGCTGGGGCCATGCGATAGGGTGTGATGGAGATGGGTCCTGTTCCCAGAACCAAATCGATAGAGAATTCCACCTCACTCGGGGGTGGTAATCCTGGCAACTCATCTGGGAATACGTCGGGAAACTCGCACACCGTAGGGATTTCCTCCCGTCCGGGTGCCTCTAGCTGCGTGTCGCGGACTGTGCATAGAAAAGCCTCGCATTTCCAGTGTATGAAACGATGAGCTTGCATAAACGAGATGAATTCGGGAGCTTTTGGGAAAAGCTCACCGTGGACAAGTACTTCGCTACCGTCTTCGGCTTTCAGCCGTACAGTGTGTGCACCACAATCAAGCACATCTTGGTTGGCCGTGAGCCAATCCATGCCAAGAATAATGTCGAATTCCTGATGTGGAAGCTCGATCAGATTTGCAGGGAAACTCTTCCCCTGCACTACTAACGAACAGTTGGAGTATATATGGTTGAGATGTAGACTGTGTCCCAACGGGTTGGACACAACAACTGGATTCTCCAGGTTCTCTCTTAAGGTGCTCGACCCGGTAGGCATAGACGTATATAAATACGACAATGTAGAACCTAGATCAATCAAAGCAGATACGCATGTATCGAATTAAGTGAATATACCCATAATCATGTCATGGGCTGGCAGTTCGGTGCGTCCGTGCATCGCATAGGTGCGGGCGGGAGCCTTCCTAGACTGTGCGCTCTGCGCCGGCGTCTTCGGTTGACTAGATGCCGCTACCGACTTCTGGCTCGATGCGGGCTGGGCTGCTGGAGCTGAGGTTGCTGCAATCGCTGTCAGGAACGGCTCACCAGGGTTCGTTGGGCAGTCCCTACGGAAATGCCCGGCCTGACCACACCCAAGGCATAAGCCCTGAGTAAACCAACACTCACCACAATGCCTTCGGCCACAGGAGTTGCAGGGCGGATTCCGATACCCACCCTGGCCCTGGCTCTTTCCACTTCTCTGAGTGGGCACTGATGACGGGGCTGGTGCGGACTTCACCTTTTTGCTCGTGTGCGAGCTGTTCGAGACGGAAGGAGGCCTCTTACTGCTTGAGCTGGGCTTGGGTGGCGGTGGCGGACGAGGATGCGTCTTCTGTGTAACGCCACAAAATATGGCCTAAAATTTATTATAAAACAAAAGTAATTTTTGTCCAATAAGAAATATTTATACGTTTGACCAAAAATAAATGGATTTTCAAAATAATGACTTTTTGTTAAAAAGTTATTTTTATGGATATGTCTCGAAGAGACGAATCCAACGGTACATTTTATGAACCAATCTTGTTTATAGATTTCAAGATATGACGATTTTAAATATTAAAATTTGTAACTTTGACCATTAAAATAAACTCAATTCAAAAGTGATTTCATAAGATTAGGAATCATAAATTTGACACTTGACAACACCATATTTATCATTTGGATTTAATCCATATATTTATATCTCATTCATATTATTAAATTGATTTATGACTGAGACAGACCTGAACACTGAGAAAAATAAATTGATTTATGACTAAGACAGACCTGAACACTAAGAAAAATAAAAGTTCTCAGAAAAATATTTTGATTACATCAAAATTCTAGTTTTGACAGTCTCATTCCAAAAACACAATCCGTTTTCAATTCGGAGCAGTTTGGGCGAAAAAGCGCGTATCGTTTAGCCAGTTTAAGTTTATCAGTTACGGAGTAGGAGAATATAATAAAATCTCCAAAACCTCCTCTCAATCACGTAAGCCACCTTGTGAAATCCCTTAAAGTCTACAAGCCACCCACTACACCATAATAATCCAATTTTTTCTTTATAATACTCCACCACCACAATTATCTTCATTATCATCACCTTCCACCTTCATCACCATCATCCATCATCATCATCTCTTCTTTCCTCTCCCATTCTCTCTCTGTCGGTAGCCCAAAGAAGGAGAAGAAAGCATCAACGCTCCATGGTTGTCCATCCATTATCTCGAAATAGTTTCTGAACCAAAGTTGTAGCCCCGGATGATACGCATCCAGCCCAACAAACGGCTCGCGATTTCGTTAAGTAACGAAGAAGATATGGCCAAAATACCGGGACTGCGCCAGTGGTGGCGAGCTTCTCGGGTTGGACCATGTTTCTTTACCATATTCATGTTGTTCCATTCCAAATACTCATCATAAACTCTCTAACGACTACTAGGAACATCCAGAAGGTAACATAGAGAAGATTCGGTGTCGGAATATTGAAATGGATAAGTTGATCGTCAGAAAGCCGTTCGTCGAAACATCCAAAATCCTGGCAGCACCTATTAGTCCACTTGTGAGCTATATTTGACCACTTTAAACTCATTCTTTTAACATGGTTTCTTTATAAAAGTTGTAGCCTTACATCTTAGGAATCCACAGAATCAAACGGTTTGAAATTCCGTGAAGAATTGATGGAGATATGCCCAAAATACCGCAGGCTGTCCAGTTGTGACGGAAATGACAAGTTGGCAAATTACAATGTTGTTTCCACTCCCGCTCATCTGTAAGGTTTCGGCCAATGATTTCCAGGTCTGTACCTTTGTGTTAGACTTGTCGAATCATTCATCACATACGTACATGAACATATATGTTAATCCGTTTGTTGAAATCATTCTAAAAAAATATATGTGATGCATATATAAGTCATCTATGTGTTAAGATCAAAATACACCAAATTCATAAAGTTAATATATATACATAAGTATATTTAACCATTTGAAATCAACCCAACAACATGTATATGTTAATCAAAGGTGCTTAAAAGACTTAAAGAAGTATTTTAGACACTCAAAATATCAAGAGAAAAATTTGCATACCCAAACGGTCGACGCAAACGGTCGACCGTCACGTTAAACATCGAAACGGACCACGACTGTCAGCCAAACGGTCGAATGCCGGTGGCTGATGGTCGACCGCCTCCCGTCCAGTTGAAGTCCGCCATCCGCAGCCAGTCAACAACGGTCGACCGCCGATCGACCACGGTCGACCGTCACGATGATCCGCCATATCCGACCTGCTGAAGATCTAGGTCGACCGTCTCGCCAAACGTTCGACCGTTCCGAGCCCAGTAGTTTTATTAAATTATATTTTAATCATGTTTGATCCAAATAAACTAATGCATGATTATATATTCATATTGTTTGCAAATTGTTCACATCATGTCATTCATTTCATCATTTATATGGAGCATATCACAACATGTGCATGCGTAAGAGATCATGCGTAATTGCGTCTCTTATAGCCATATCACATCATATGCATGCGCAAGAGATCATGCGTAATTGCGTCTCTTGTAGCGTGATGTGCGGACTTATTAGTCCGACATCACTCGTTCCGGGCTTAGTGTACGTACATGGTATTCAGGATTCGAGTACCACCCCTACTTTTCTAGTCTCCCTTGTGAGACTAAGGCCGCGTGAGTTCGTCGTACCAAATGGGCAAATCTCATAGCGCAAGGGTGTCCTTGCTCGTTAGAATCATGCATCATGTTATCATCATCAAGTACATCGATTACATAGGTGTCATGTAATCAACATCAAGAACAAGTATATTCATTACATAAGTATCATGTAATCATCCTCACAAGCAAATTGAACAAATGTGCCATCATGTAATTATCATTAAATATTTATCATCATGATTCATCAAATCGTCCATATGATATAATGTTCCATATCATGAATATTATTATACATTTTATGGACATAAATGTGTGTGTGTGTGTGTGTGTGTGTGTGTGTGTGTGTGTGTGTGTGTGTGTGTGTGTGTGTGTATGTCTGTGAATCATCCTACAATTCTAGTGTGGTACCACTCAGCGGTTTCGCTGAGCATGTAGTTTGTATTTTTCGTTGACTACACGTAGGTAACAAGAAGACAATGATGAAACCATTCTCGGAGGGCATTGAGTCAGAGGAGATGCAAGGATGGCAGGCAAATAATTGATCATCATATTTTAAAATGTGTCATGATTTGATTATTATTGTTCTTCCGCATTACTCTAAAAATATTGTTACATGGGTCGCGATCCAGAGTCTGTAAATTTAACATTTATAATAAATTGTCATTTTCAAATGTCAAGCGAAATTTTTATTTAACCCTCGTTTCACCTTAATTCGTGTAATTCCAGGTTACACGGATTGGGGTGTTACATTTTGGTATCGGAGCAAAACGATTTTCGGATCATTGAATTAGTATTTTCAAGTCCTGCATCCGCATCCTCCACGACATCTCTGCCTCGGGAAGGTAATCAACAAGTAAGTTACTATGGGATAACACACATGCTTAACTCATTGAAAATTTGCTTCTTGAGTTGCTAATATCCTCATAAACCCGATTTCAATAAAGTATAGATTGCCTTAGAATTCTCTTTGACGATCACAGTCGACATCAAAATATCAAGAAAGAATTGTAAACCTGATAAGCGCGACATATACGTATTTTATAGTACGCGAATGGCTATGTGAATCAACTTCTATCAAGCAGAAGAATATGTTGAAGAAGGAACTTTCTTCGATAGAATGTGAACAAATTCCCCAAAAGTGAACCTATCATTTTCTAAAAGCACGAATAGAGCCTCACAAACCAGATCGGATATGACATATGTATCGAGTCTGAAACGCATTATAGGAGTGAATTCACATACAAATATTAAGATAATTGACTCGTTCGTAAAAGGTCGCAACAAGATGACAGTACAGAACAAGATCTGAAACAATCACACCAACAGTAAGAGACTAGAAGATAAATAAAAGGATTAATATTTACATGGTACATATTGATGTTGGAAATAAATACTCTTCTGAAATGCACTGGTCATGCAGCTTAGAACGATATTTATGACTAACGCATAATGTACATGGACAATATAATTTCAACTTGGAAATATTACAAATGTAACTCTAAGTTCAATCTTCCAGGATTTGCAAACTCGTCATAACTAGAACCTGGGAAAGCATTAGCAAACTCTAGCTTGTCCAAAAGCTCATCAACAAAGAAAGAAGAAATGAACAGTTTCCTCTAATTCAAAGCCATGAAATTCTGCCTCACCGCATCATCTAGAAACTTGATTAGGTTATTGAAATAACCGTCAATGTTCAAAAGACCAATGGGTTTACTGTGTAACCCTTCGGATGCCCATGAGATCAAAGTGAATAAACCTTCCATAGTGTCAATTCCTCCCGGTAGTACAATGAAGATTTCCACAATATGATTCATCTCGAAATACTTACAGTAGTTGCTAGAGACGGTGTACTCCGCACCATATATTGGTCCATAGACCCCTCGTGTTGCTATATACCCTGGTATGAAACCTCTGACTCTACCACCATTATTATAGACTGTTGAAGCTACAGCTCCTTGAAGGCCAACGTTACCTCCTCCGTAGGTAAGCCTGATTTTTCGCCTTACCAACTCCCGTCCTAGATCAACCGCTGTAGCCATGAACCTTGGATTGTTACCAAGAGCATGACTACCAAGTAGACGAACGAATCTTATTGTATTAGGAAGAGCTCGAGAAGTTCCTTCGATATTGTGAGAATGTGTGACGTTCTTGCCACAAGTTGATATATATAGACTCTGAAACTGGACCATTGACAGAAAAGTAATTATCATCAGCCTAAAAATGTACAGGAAAATAGATTCGTTCCAGACAAGAATGTACTCGCCAATACTACAGTCTGTTGACGACATGACATATTGAGACTCAGGAATAGTTAGGCTCATTGTCCCGAAATACATTCAAATCCGAGACGAAAAGTCAAAGTCACTATTTACCTAAGACAATGACCCCTTGAGTAACTTCGAAAGAGTGAAATATTAAAGAATGAAAACCTTATATTTGCTACAATAATTCTCAAATGCTATATTAGTATTGTGACTTATATCCTTGAAATATTCAGAGTTGCTGTGTTAATTACACACTTAAAGAATCTCACTTGATCAATCTTGAAAAGATTGAATTCGATATTTTTTTATTAAATCATTGAGAACTTTTTTTAACTCATAATTCTCCATCAAACCAAAAAAAATGTTTTATGATACCGATCTTTAAAAAAAATCTCGCATGTGTCTGTAGAATCCCAATCATATTAGAATATGACTATGTGTATAACTTGTCATGTTTTTGATAATAGGTAAACCAACTCTTGTGTTAAGTAAGAATATTAGTGATATGACGAATACACTAATATTATAATTTCCGAGCACGAAGCTCTATCATAATCATTGAGCAAGTATAAAATTCCAAGGTAGTTCTGGAATCATCAATTAGAAAATCTGTATTCAAGAATGATTACATATCATCTTGACAATACAAACAGTGACAAAATGACAAATGTTATCAAAAAGTTAATCCAGTCATTACAATGTGATAAAAAAATACATATTATTGTTCTATGTAAGTGTGATATGCATGTTTACGGTTATAGGCATGCATAAATAATGTGAAATCAGCTTGTTGACATTACGTTAGTCAGAACAACTCCATTAAGGACCGCTAATGAGAGTTTAAATTTTAAAACTATAATTTCTTATTCATCTAGAAACTTAGAATGATGACTATGGTAATAGTCATTTCCCAAAAACACCGTTATGTAAAAACGTAAAAACCTAAAAACAATTTGTTCCAGCTTGTACACAAAGAAGCGTAGTTTGTAAAATCAACATTCCAGACAAAGTCGTCTGAGAATGATATTAGAAAAAAGACTTTGTAAATTACCCCACATTCAAGAAACGCAATCTATACAAGAACTCTTTGAAAACTCCTACAACGCGATAATAGCAAGTCTAAGAGTATATACGACGCAAGTCTCCGTAAAAGAAATCCAAACATGTTACATCTATCATCCGCGTATATCTTTTCTAAAAAAAACGTCATAATCAATGGAGAATATCTCATAATCATGACGCTCACCAAAAGAATTAGAAAATTTCTCAAAAATTGTGTTTTATAAAAACAATGAATATTCATGATTTTATACATCATCATTTTAAATGACTTCACCTAGGAAATTTCGAGGACGAAATTTCTGTAAGGGGGGAAGAAATGTAACGCCACAAAATATGGCCTAAAATTTATTATAAAACAAAAGTAATTTTTGTCCAATAAGAAATATTTATACGTTTGACCAAAAATAAATGGATTTTCAAAATAATGACTTTTTGTTAAAAAGTTATTTTTATGGATATGTCTCGAAGAGACGAATCCAACGGTACATTTTATGAACCAATCTGGTTTATAGATTTCAAGATATGACGATTTTAAATATTAAAATTTGTAACTTTGACCATTAAAATAAACTCAATTCAAAAGTGATTTCATAAGATTAGGAATCATAAATTTGACACTTGACAACACCATATTTATCATTTGGATTTAATCCATATATTTATATCTCATTCATATTATTAAATTGATTTATGACTGAGACAGACCTGAACACTGAGAAAAATAAATTGATTTATGACTGAGACAGACCTGAACACTGAGAAACATAAAAGTTCTCAGAAAAATATTTTGATTACATCAAAATTCTAGTTTTGACAGTCTTATTCCAAAAACACAATCCGTTTTCAATTCGGAGCAGTTTGGGCAAAAAAGCGCGTACCGTTTAGCCAGTTTATCAGTTACGGAGTAGGAGAATGTAATAAAATCTCCAAAACCTCCTCTCAATCACGTAAGCCACCTTGTGAAATCCCTTAAAGTCTACAAGCCACCCACTACACCATAATAATCCAATTTTTTCTTTATAATACTCCACCACAACAATTATCTTCATTATCATCACCTTCCACCTTCATCACCATCATCCATCATCATCATCTCATCTTTCCTCTCCCATTCTCTCTCTGTCGGCAGCCCAAAGAAGGAAAAGAAAACATCAATGCTCCATGGTTGTATACTAAGGAGGAAGAAGAAGAAGCAAGAAGAAAACCATAAAGTCTCAAAATCCTGAAACCAAAACACATCAGTCCACTTTGAGGTAAAAACTGAAATTTTCCATCCGTTATCTCGAAATAGTTTCTAAACCAAAGTTGTAGCCCCGGACAATAAAAATCCAACCCAACAAACGGCTCGCGATTTCGTTAAGTAACGAAGAAGATATGGCCAAAATACCGGGACTGCGCCAGTGGTGGCGAGCTCCTCGGGTTGGACCATGTTTCTTCACCATATTCATGTTGTTCCATTCCAAATGTTAGTTCCATATTGTGTTGGCATTATTTTTTGACAAACGAATGGATTTATCTAGAACTATTTTAGATGTTTTATTTAGAATTAGAGTTCTAGCATGTGAAGGAAGAGGAAGAGCAAAGAGCTTGAAGAGAGAATTCTAGTCCTACTTGAATTCTAATCCTACATGGTTTACTATTCTTGAGGAGGAAGGCATGGTTGAGAATCCTAAACACACTCTAACATGGCTATTCTATTAATATCTTCACCCTTCCTTAGAGTTTTGGACGTGCAAAAACTACAAAAACCCGAATCAAATTCTATCAAAAAGAAAAACAAGGTGCAAAGTTAGACAGTGAAAAGTTTCTGGACAGCCGCACAGATTTGATCATCGCCGGAGATCCGACTGTTGGATTTTGCTGAAATTTTCAGAGGGTGTTCTCAACACATAGAGCTTCAATGTGTTAAAATTTCACGTCAATCAGAGTTACGGATCTTCTGTTATCAAAGTTACAATCTACACATTGTTGCTGATTTTTTGCAGAAAACGCAGCCCTGGTTTTCTTGTTGGTTGGAGTACCAAATCTTGTCCGATCGTGCTGAAATTTTAGGAGGAGTCTAAGGACTTGTGGAGCTTCAATATGAACGGTGGAGATTGAATTTCAACGGTTCAATCTTGATTTATGAGCTTCGGATCAGCCTGCATATTTTAGTATATCAAGGAGAATCTTTATTTGAAGGTGGATTGGAATCTATGTCCTTGAAGAAGATTTTTGAGAAGGTGTAACAAGCCGTGGAGATAGACACAAACCGAGTTTGTTGTCAAGTCATTCGTAAGTAGACAAATCAATACATTAGAAGGTTCTGTTATGATTGATTGTGTAATTCTAACGGTGATTTAGTGGGAGGGCTATTACACAGACGTGGGCCTTGCAGACGTAGGAGATACTGCTCCGAACTGCGTGAACAATTCTGGTGTCTTGCTTGCTGTTTTTTACTTCATATTTTACGTGTGTGCTTGTGACAGAGAAGTGTTATAGCACACTGTCCCTCATCTGTTACTAGACAGTGCTGCAGCATCTTCTCTGCAGCAGAGCTGGTTGTTTTGTTTGCATAGCTCTTAATTGTTGTTATTCGCTGCGCCCCCACGAACTTACAATTGGTATCAGAGCTTGGCAAGCTTAAGTTATTAGCTTGATCGATCTATCACCATGGGAGATGTTCAAGAAGGTGCTAATGTTTTTAGACCTCCACTATTATGCGGCCATGATTATATTTTTTGGAAGTGTCGAATGAGAGCCTTTCTCAAGTCTCTTGGTGGACAGGTTTGGAGAAGCATAGAGGTTGGATGGTCAGCTCCTACTATGACAAATGAAGATGGAGAACTAATTCAGAAACATTATGAGAGATTCAACAAGAAAGAAAAGGATGCTGCTGAATCGAATGATCAGGCTTTGAATGCAATCTTTGGAGCGGTTGACAGAAACCAGTTCCGTCTTATCTCAAACTGCACAGAGGCCAAGAGAGCTTGGGATATTTTGCTTATTACTCATGAAGGCACCACAACAGTCAAGACCGCCAAACTTCAGATCGTGATGTCCAAAATTTAAAATCTTAAGATGGAGGATGTTGAGTTTATCACAAATTTTCATGGGCGGGTTAGAGAGTTGGCAAATGAGGCTGAAAGGCTTGGTGAACAAATTACAGAAAACAAGCTGGTGTTAAAAGTGCTACGTTCTCTACCAGAAAAATACTCTATGGATGTTAAAGCTGTTAGACAAACACAATCTCTCAATGTTATGTCTCTTGATGAGCTGATGGGGAACTTAGAAACCATTGAGTTGGAGATGAATGAAGATCTACGACGTAAAACGCAGCATGTCATCCTCGTAGAAAAAGAGAAGCAGTGTGTTAAAGACAGTGCTGGAACATGCTGTGCTTTTCCAACTTTCCACAGTGTTGAAGGTGACTCTGATAGTGACGTAGATCCAAGGGAGATGCTTATAATTGTTGAAGAAAAATTTCAAGAGTCTCTACGGGTCAACAAGAAAAAATGTTTGGAAAATGATAGCCTCAAACGTGAACTTGCTGAATCAAAACGTGATGTGAAACAACTCATCAAAGAGTTAAAAAGATACAAAGGTAAAGTTACAGCAGAGGATGACACAGAGGTTGACACATCAGAAGAGTTAGCTATTCTCCAAAGGAAGTGGGTAGAACTTGTTCAAGCCAACCAGAAAACTGTCCTAGAGAATCATCAGCTTGTTGCCGAGCGCAATAGATTAAAGGAGAGCATTTCAGTTCTAGAAAAGAAGATTGAAGACTTTGAAGGGCAACAATCATATCTCAAGTATGAATTAGATCAACTCAAAAACTTTCACAAGTGGATGAGAAGTGCTGGAGCAAAAGCTATTGAGAAACAAGTGAACGTTTCAAAATTTTATGGAGACAAGACGGGTCTCAGATTTTCAGGTTCCGAAAGCAATAAGACCCCACTTGACTTGTTTGTTGATCGGAGAAAGGAAATTGCTCAAAAAGTCCCACAAGGAAGGAAAACAGAAGCTGCTGCATCTACTGGAAAGATCGACAATATTTCCTCCTAAATGATGACAATATTTCCTCCTAAATGATGACAAATCCTATATCCTGAAAATCTTGGACCACTAAAAGACCTTTGACGTATTTGTGAATCATTGTTGAACTATGTGAACCAGATGACGATGACTCAAGTAACTTGAAAAAGTTACGCTATGACGTATGAATTAAACAACCTCCAAATCTTCCACTACATCTACCGCGAACTTGAAATTACAAATGCTACTGAAAAATCTTCAATCAGAGGAAGAAAATTGTTAATCAACGTGGTACAACGAGGAATTAGTCCCAATCAGAGAAGTAACGTGCAGAATCTCCTAGAAATCACATCTCCGCTGAATGAGAACGTGAATTGGGAATCCTACGCAGCAGCAGCTCATCTTCCCTGTCTTCTTCTCTTCTTCCCTTCTATATAAAGAACCCAATTCTCCATTTCTTCACCATTCTCTCTATTTCTTCTTCCATTTTGTTCCTGAGAGTGTGGAGAGTGGAGTGGTGCTGTCCAGAGAGTTGGAGGTCGCCGGAGCTAGCCACAAATCTCGCCGGAACTTTCGCCGGAATATCGTCAAAACCTCCATTACGCTTCGAGGTAAGCCTGTAGATATATCTAGTGACTAGAATGTTTGTATAGATCGTTTCTACGTTCATAAATGGTCATTTGGTTGAGTTTTGTGTTTGACATGCTTGAAGAATCAAGAATCATAAACCATTAAATTAATGTTAAAACTATGAATTAATGATTCCAAAATGATCTATGAACCTTGTAGAACATCTCTATATAGTTTCGTTGAAGTTCGGTAACTAAAAACGGTATTTTCGAAATTGGACTCGAACGAAGAAGAAGATGAACAGTACCCAAAAACCAGGCTGTCTGGATCAATCCAAATGGATGGATCGATCACCTAGGCATAATTTCTCTACATATGGATCGATCCAGAGGGCTGGATCAATCCCCCGAAAATCTAATCAGAAAATTTGTCTGAAAATGCTATTTTTGAGCTCTAAAATCCTATTTTTGATACCAATTGATTATGATCATTATAAAAATGATTTACCACAATAAAAATGATGTTTTTGACAAATTAAATGTTATGTGATTCATGACGGTAAGTTCGGGTGTTAACACTCGAAGCTAGGCCGCTATTTGCTATCGAATGTTATGTTGATTAATGATTATGATGAATGATTATTATGATGATTATGGCTTGAGGAAACCACTGATTAAATGATTATCAAGGATTAAATTATGAATTGAAATGAATATGTTGATGATTATGAAATGATTTGGATTGTAAGGATATCTAGAAGAACTCTAAGATATACCTAGGATGACTTTGGTTTCTAAGACTATCTAGAAGACCTCTAAGATAGCTTAGAAATAGGCCTTGCGGGTATAATTATGAGCATTCGGTGGCCTGGGTTAAAACGTACGTACGGGATCTACAAACCAAACTTGAGGCACTCGTTTGGGGATACCACCCAACCCGACAGTGAGCATTTCGGATCCGCTGTTCGGTTTTTGGATGACCTTAATCGAAGGTAAGTTTAAGATTTTGAAAACCTCTTTGGAAAATTTATATCTTAAACTAGGCCTAGCTTAAGGGTTAGATAAGAGTACGTTAAACTTGAATATAGTTTAACTATCTTAAACTAGAATTCGTTTAAGAGTTGGAAAATATCAAATAGATTGGCCATAAACTAAGAATAGTTTAAGGATATTGTTGAATGACGAATAATGAATATTATATGATGAATATACATATTGAATGATTGAATAATGAATTGATTATTGATGATTGAATATCTGAACTGGACATTATGTGCATGATATCAAATGATTTGATTATGAATTAAGTTTCTGTTTATATGGATGTTCGACGCATTAGATATGCTTACTCAGCTTTACCGCTGAGCGTGTAGTATGTTTTATTTGCTACACGCAGGTTAATAGAAAGAATGATGTGACGTGATTCTAGAGGCAGACGGAGGCGAGATTGTCGGAATGGATGTGATGGTTTTGAATTAAAGAACATAAATAAATTATGTTTGTAGTTATGATTTGTTAAGCTTCCGCAATATTAAAAACTCTGTACTGTTTATGATATGAAAATATTATTGTGATAAATAAAAGTGTTTAAAATGTTTTAAATTTTACGATTACCAAGTTAATACTTTAGTCCGAAAGGGGCTGCAGACCTGGACGGATTAGGGTGTTACACCTATTACATTACATAAGGGAAAACTTTGCTAGACTTCAACACCTCAGACAAGGAAATCGGTCCATAGAAGAATACAACCGAGAGTTTGAAGAACTCTTGATGCGGTGTGACCTCCAAGAGAATGACTCGCAAACTTTTGTGAGATACCTCTTTGGCCTAAACACCCAAATCGCCAACACAGTGGAGCTGCAAACCTTTGAGAGCCTTGAAGAGTTAACCAGGTTAGCAATTAATGTGGAAGCCCAACTCAAGAAGGGCAAATCTTCTTTGAGCCGTAGCAATTCTTCCTACCCTAGTACATCAAATTCCACCCCCCTTGCTGCCCAAAACCCCACAGATCCCTCCCCTCAAAATCCTAACACCGTGCACCCTATTTCCTCACCAAATGCTCCTCCTCTTTCAAAACCATGTTCCTCAAGTATCCGAGTCCCAAAGTGTTTTTGTTGCCAAGGCGTTGGTCACTATGCTAGTGACTTTCTAAGCAAGAAGATCATGGCTATTGTTGAGTGTGAAGAAGAAGAAATGAATCCATTTTGGGTTCAAGGAGAGCCGAACAAAGAAGAAGTTGTTGGTCCCGATGAAGGTGAACTTTTGGTCATTCAAAATACCATTAGTCATGCAGCTACCCAGGATGATACCACACACTGAGAGAGTATTTTTCATACTCGTTGCACCATTCAAAAGAAGGTGTGCTGAATGATCATTGATAGCGGGAGTAGTGCCAACGTTGTTTCCAAAATAGCGGTGGAAAAGCTCAATTTAATGGTGATGCCACATCTGAAGCCTTATGAGATTCAATGGTTGAATCTTAATGAAGGGATACGTGTGAATACACGTAGCTTGGTTTCCCTTTGAAGCCCAATAAGTCACTCGCCCTTTCACCGTGACCGGTGAATGGAGCCTTTGTCATTTTACCAAGTAAATAAGATTTACATACATCATATGACTGGAAGTCAAAGGAATCAAGTACACCTGAGCGATGTAACTTAGATATGCGTTTCTCGTTAATGTGCCCCAAACGACAATGCCATAGGTACGCGAGATTCAAACTGTTAGGTTTGTTTCTCTTAACATCCACGTTATATACAGCGGTATCCATGTCGAGGACATAGAGACCGTTGGTCATTTTTGCAGTTGCATAAAATATTTCATTTCTAAAGACAGAAAGAGTTTTGTCTTTTACAACGAATGAAAATCTTGCTTTGTCAAGGCAGGATATAGAAATGATGTTTCTGCTCATACTAGGTACAAACAGAAAATTATTTAAGTGCAATACAGGACCACTAGGTAGAGATAAACTATAGGTTCCGACGGCTAAGGCATTTACGAGTGCGCCATTGCCGACTTTTAGTTGTATCTCTCCCTCCGTCAATTGTCTACGTTCATGCAGATCCTGCATAGAAGTACAGATGTGAGAACCACATCCAGTATCCATCACCCAAGAGGTGATATAAGACATATTGACTTCAATAACAAAGATACCTGAGGTTTGAGGTTTCTTTCCCTCTTTCCTCTCTGCCAGTAATTTTGCGCAGTTGCGCCTCCAGTGGCCCTTTTTGCCACAATAATAACATACAACAGACTTCTTCTTAGCTCCTTCTTTGGGTTTCAACAAAGAGGAGTTGGACGCTGGCTTGGGTTTCTTAGAACCCTTGCGCTTGGTCCCGGCCGGCGAACGTGGCCCACTTTTCTCCGCAACAGTACTGCCCTCTACCATCAGGACAGACTTACCCTTGCCCTTACCTAGACTCTCCTCAGCAGTTGTGAGGAATTTCAGTAGCTCAGGCATAGTCATCTCTAGTTTGTTCATGTAGAAGTTCACTATCGTTTGACTATACTCAGCTGGTAATGATCCCAAGATGAGATCAGTTGCCAGCATAGGGTGCAACAGGGCGTCCAGTTTTTCAAGAGTTTTGATCTGACCGATCATCTTAAGAATGTGGGGACCAACTGGGTTACCCGTTGCCAGCTTACCGGAAAATAGAGTCGTAGAGATTTTGAAACGCTCATGTCTAGCCTGGCCTTGGTATATACCTTTCAAGCGAGTCATCATAGGATGAGCTTCCATGTCCTTGTGGAGCCTTTGGAGCTCTGGGGTCATGGTGGCTAGCATGAGACATCTCACATCACGTGTGTCATCTTCATACTTCCTGTACGAAGTAATTTTTGCAGCACGGGCGTTCGCTTCAGGAGCTTTGGGAGGCTCAGATGTTAGGACGTAACGCTTTTTCTCGCATTCGAGAACAATCATAAGATTCATCTCCCAATCAAGAAAGTTAGTTCCAGATAATTTTTTCTTTTCCTAGAACATATCGCAGGTTGAAAGGGTTGTTGTTGTTTGCCGTCTACAGAAAATTTTGCAAAATAGGTTATGTATCATGTTTAATAATTAATTAGGCCTTTAATTAATTATCTTCCACTATTTTTTAACAAATCAATAACCCTCGATATTGATTCAGAGATTTCCAGCGAAACCTCTAGTGGGCCAAGATCCATATTTCATTATCTTGCGTTCCGCTTGGGCGTTACTCCACAAGACAACTATTTAGGTAGGAACATAGTTCCAACTGATGAGCCGGGCTCTCAGCTCTTGGTCTGGTGTTGGTCGAACAATATTACTACAATTGGACCAGGACACCTTTTCACCATACTTGTAATTGGCTGAGGCACGTCTTACAAGTAGACTACTTTGGTTAGGAACAGAATTCCAATTAAATCATAAAGATCTAACTTCTCGCTGGATGAGTGAGTAAAATCATCCGACTTGTCATTGATGACCCCAACTTACTGCCTCTGAGTCGTCCATCCATTTGACCGAGACTCAGTTAAGTCTAACCCAACGTGCGACAGCAACCACGCTATGGCGGTTCCCGTAACCAGCTTAACATACACCGTACTATGCTCTGCTGAGGCTGAGTACATGACAGTGCACATTAGCCGGATAGGTTCCGGGCGTCAGAAGGCAACAGACTTAATATTCGTGAGGGATTTATAATTTCGATCTCACCTATCGACATGTCCGCGCACATGTCCATTACTAGCGTTCAACATACATTCAACATGCATTCACAAAACGCAGTAAATAAACATGTAATGATTGTGGCCCCTAAAAGAAAAATAAAACGATAGCTCCCACTAGCTTCCGGGCACTTGAACTTCGGGCTATCTCCATTCTTTTAGATTTCTCCAAGCGGTCATCAAATCTTTTCGTCTTCTAACCACCACGTGAGAAAAGAATCCTCGGTTGAGGTAAGAGAGAGAAATAGATTTACAACAAGAGTTTAAGAGATAAGGCACGACACGCAGGCCGTATTATAATCATATAAACTATAGCAACAATCATCCACCATGCATATCAAACATCCATACAAGCAATATAGATATACATACACCGGGTGAACCGCGCTCACCCCAGACAGTTCTAGAAAAATACTACGGAAGTAAAGATTTTCTAAAACTCATAAAATTAAATTAGATGTCCAAATAAATCTAATAAAATTTTATAAAATCATTTTATATACTCTGGATATTCTGCCAGCATAAAAAAATATCCAGAATATTCCAAATGACCAAAATGCCCTTTTTGCAAAATTATATTCAAAAAGGCCATTAAAATTTTGAAACAAATTTGAAAAAATCATGAAAATTAAATTTAAACTTCCAATAATTATTTTCAACATTTATAAACCTGGAAATAAAATTTCCAAAATTTATAAATCAGTATTTCCAAAATATATTAGTTAAATCTCAATAAGTTATAAAAAGCCATTTAAACTGATTTCGAAATCTATTTCTTACTGAGATATAACTTTCCAAAATATATATTAGTCATTTATGTAATTAAAATACAAATATATAAATATATATAATATTTCGGCAATAAAACCGATTACATATATAAATATATATTTATTTAATTACTAACTAATATTATTTTGAACAATATATTTACCAACAACCTTATTCAACTTAGAAATAATATTTCCATGTTTAATAAAGTTCATTTTAAATTTTCCATATTTATTTTTGGTTTTCACCTAAATAAATACAATAAATTCAAAATAGGAAATAATGCATTCAAAAATTACAATATAATTTTATCAATCATAAAATGATGTTTTATGTCCAAATAAAATTATATTTACTATTTCTACAATATATATAAATATATATTTCGAAAAATCAAAATATATATATTTATATATATACTACGGGTAGAAATAAAATAAATAAATTTAAAATTCATTTTCAATGATTTATTTAAGTCCAATACTTATTCCAAGACTAAATAAAATCATTTTACCAATTTTTGAATTTTAATAATTACCAAGTTAAAACTTTGACTTTTAAAATTTTAAAAGTCAAACGTAAAACTATAGTTTTGTACGTTGGCTCCGATACCACTGAAAGGTAACCATGCAAGGATAGGCAGCGGAATATAAAAATTTTAACATCCTAACATGATTATGTTGCCCAGAATCACGTACTAAAACATATAGTGAGTAAGAAATTTATACCTTTCTCCGTAAGCGGTAAAAACGAAGAAGTCGTAGGAAGAGCGTTGAAAGTGCAAGCGTAACCATTCAAGCGTCCGGTCTCCAACTTTGACACTCGAACAACGCCGGAGTCTACCACAATCTTTATGCTAGTAAAGATTATAGTAGTATAAAATATAAAGATTAAAATTGGGATAATAATAATCTTGTATATTTCTATAGAAAATATTTCTAATAATATTTAGAAAATATTATAGATATTTTCTATACACAAAATGATATTAATGGAACACAAAATATTTTCTCTCACTAGAAAAATTATGGCCGAATCATGCATACCAACCATTGCCTAATCTCACACCATTTATTTAGAAAGTGGCGTGCCAAAAAAAATGTAAATAAAAACAAATGATTAATTTGACTTTGTCATTAACAACAAATGATTAATTTGACTTTGTCATTAACTAAATGACAAAACATTATTAGCTCCACTAATTTCAATCAAGCAAATTTGATTCTTTAAAATCTCCACTTGGCCGTATGTTTTGATTTGAGAAGGATATTCAAAATTCTTCTCCACTTAAATGTTCAAAGTGTATTTTATTTGACATCAAAAATTAATATAAAATTATCTTTAAATCAAATAAAATATCAATATCATTTTTAAACAAGTATACAAATATACTTTAAATATTTTATGTCAAAATAATTATTTTTCATAATTAAAATGACAAACCAAAATAAAATATTCAACATATAATATATATACATTAATCGGTACATATATATATAATATATATAACCGAATATTTATATATATAATATTATATTCCAAAATATTTTATTTTACTATTTTACAAATATACAAATTACTTATTATCCCATTGTTTAATCCTACTCCTTAAATTGTTCAAAGTGTGTGACCCGTATAGGCACTTATAAAGCTGGCCACAGTATTGGCTCTGCACCAACACTATAAGCAATAAGCGTTATCTAGCAACACATTATTGCCCCCAGATTATAAGTTAAGACGTTTGCACCGTCAAAAACCTTTCCACGACTCAGACTCCGTGTAACTGTATCCCTTTGTCTCAATGTCTAGACTTAATGCAAGGGATTAATAAAATCCAGCTTGTATCCATTAAGTCATTCACTGATTTATCAAGTCTGACTAGTAAGAACAAACGTCATAAAAGCATCTCAGCATGGCCATGCAATTTCCTTAGTCATAACTTATCAGTGGGCCCCATAAAACATTAATCTCTTTAAAAAGAGTAGTGACAAATCCTATGTACGTAATCTACGTTTCTGAATACGCGCTGCGGCATACCCAAAACAAAGCCTGTATACCATCCTTATTTCATATGGCTTTGGACAATGCATCAAAGTATGCGGGTTCACATATGCAGAAAACGTAATACTTCAAGTCGAAGGATAGTTACACCCATGGTCGCGCTAAAGATATTTCGAGCATGAACTAAAAGTTCAAGCAACATCTTTAGGATGGGTTAGTCCGGCATCCTATTATCTCTAGATAATATCTGCCCATGTGCGGATGCGAACACACCGTCATTGACTATGAGACTAAGTCAAACATCCAACACACACTAGTCTCACATGCATTAACGATATCCCACTCTCGTTAATACTCGACTATGGACATTCAGATAAATATTTATTTCAAGATGTTAGTCTCACCAGCAGAATAATACTATCTGATAAACAACTTTAAATATAAATCTAGGAATATAATATTTGTTTACATTAGCATGAGATGCGTAAACATATTATATCTTCCTATACATGATAGAATAATGATAAACAGTTGGCCATTAGGGCACAACTCCAACAGTGATGTGATACCCATGAGAACTTGTCATATTCTCCTCGGGAGGCCTTGGTTATATGATCGGAGAGTTACCTACGATGGTTTCACCAACTCGTATTCATTTGTGATGGATACAAGGAGACTCACTCTTGTTCCGATAATACCATCTATCCAACTATCCTAGGCACAATATTCATCCATACTTTCCATCTTTATCAAGTTCAAATATTCAAGGCCCGAACAGTTACCCCATGGACCATTGTTGAAGCCAAACCAAACCTTGAGCCTCAGTGAAAGCCCCCGACACGAACCCTTCGGTGAAAAGAGAAAGCATGATATCGAGTTAATACTAACGGCCTTTAGTGCCAATGTTTTTATGTATCATGTGCAGGGATTCCATGGAGGTACGCTTGGGAGAAAGAACACTCTTTTTGAGTGTGCAAAGTTGCGTTTCCAAATTTCCCTCTCCCGAGAGCCAAAGCAAAGAGTGTTCGAAGATGAAGGTTCGAACGTGATTGAGTCCCACCCCGAAGATGAACTCGAACAAAACTCTAGTTTGAGGGCAAACTCTTTCGAAGAAGGGGAGGATGTTAGATATCCGGGAGCATCCACGAAGACTTTCCGTAGCACACAAAAGGAAAGGCGGATCAAGAGAATAAGGCTGAAGTGTGGCGACGTTATTTGGAGTAAATTCACTCCGTTGCCCTATGTCAAAGCCCAAACCGACACCGTGGTTGTCCTACACCCCCCTAGGCCAAACCAACACCCCACCCAACCCTGAACATCCAAAAACATTTCCTTTCCAAAATAGAGTTTTTTTTCTACTCTTATTTTAGCCCCTGGCCAAAAATAAGAATGTATAAACCAAAACGTTTTGTTTGTTGTTATTTTCCTTCTTTTAAGCCTTTCTAATAAACACCCACAAAGAGCGAAAACCATGACCCACCTCTAGCCCCTACTTCCTGTCCATGTTTCCCTTACAATATCCCAAACTCATAAGTCCAAAATCACATTATTCACTTCCCCTTTCCCTTCACCCTTGGTCAAGAATCCGTGCCCATAAACCATGCCATAACCCCACCCTTGTTCTCCATTATGTCAATTAATTTGGATACACAAACAGCCACTATAATCCAAGACATAATGACCCACCATTACACCAATCTAACCTCACGTTGTTCCCCATAAAATACCCACAAGAAGCCCCCAAAAAAGACCAGCCATTTCCTGCACAACATCTTCCCCCTTTGCCAAAATTTTCCCCTCCAAATCACTAAAGGGGATGCCATTCATTCCCCCTTATGTACCTTCACTAAAGACCCTACAACCGCACCCCCCATCTCTGATTTTCCCCCACCAAAAGGACAACAATGAGTGGCTCTTGTTTTCCTTTGATTTGTGTGAATAAGAGACCTTAGAGTCTCCTTTATGTATCTATATAAACTCAGGCCCTATGGCCATTGTAGAACATCTCTGAATATTTAAAACATTTTACTCTTTGAGTATTATTAAAATAGTGTGATGCTATTTTAGCCAAATTCCTAATTCTCTATTTTAACAGTGGTTATCTTAAGTATGAGTTTTAGGTTTTAGATATTTGAATGAGTGTGTAATATCTTGTTTAAATTCAAGATTCAAACCCCAAGTTAGGATAAGAGTGTGTAACATCTCTTAAACACCAACTTGGTTTATCCATCCCTGATTTTTCTTCCATTTCATATATCCCTCCATTTCTCCTTCTTAATCCTATTCTTTCTTCCATAAAATACCAAAAGAACTCCTTCATCATTCCCATATTAATCCTAGCCATTCCGCACCCAAACACCACTATTGTCCACCCAGATTTTGGATCCTGATTGCCTTGATAATCGATTATCACACATCAATAATCGACTATCTAACCCTTCAGAACACTCTTGGAATAATCAGCGAAGCCCAATAATCGATTATCAACTTTGATAGTCGACTGTCTGGCCCCTCTGAATTCTTGTCGTCTAGGCCATACAACCAAATAATTGATTATCACACTTGTGTCAATCGACTATACGGCATCCCTGAAGTTCCTTTGTTTTGCAGCATCACTACATAATCGATTGTCAAACCCCATAATTGATTATTGAGTGTCCCAGAACTCTCAATGTAAAGCTGCATCACCCCTTAATTCCTTCTCAAAATAACAACTCGTTTAGACCCCCGGTTCGGGTATAACATGTGCCATGAGGCAAAGGTTTGCAGCTTTGTCCTCCTCTTGGTCGGTTGATTCATTGCCGGGATCGCCACCCCAAGAGATGTAAGCTCTTTGCTTCTTGAAGCCGGGCTTGTCCTTGCCGTGCTTGGCTTTTGGACACATCGGCTTGATGTGGCCAATCTCGCCACAGCCGTAGCATTTAGGAGGACCATCGTGCTTCCTTCCCTTCCACTCAAATTCCTTCTTCATGAATTTGTGGAACTTTTTGATGATGAGTCCAAACTCGTTGTCATTGTCGCTTGAAACCTCTTCCACCGGTTCCTTGGTGGCTTTAAGAGCTACTCCCTTTTTCTTTTGTTCATCCAAAGACGGGGTTAGAATAGTAGATTCATAAGTTTTAAGGTTACCTCTTAACCCGTCGATGGTGACGTTGGAGACCGATGGATTTATAAATTGCATCGGCTTTTGATCTCCATTCGAGGGTGAGACTCCGCAGGATTTTCCTTACAAGATCCTTGTTGGCATATGTCTTCTTAAGAGCATGAAGATCATTTATGATCTTTGAGAAATGATCAAACATGTAGTCGATATTCTCACCTTCCTTCATTCGGAACATTTCATACTCTTGGGTGAGAAAATCGATTTTGGCTTCACGAACTTGATCGGTACCTTCGTACGTCACTTCAAGTTTGTCCCACATCTCCTTGGCGGTTGTGCAGCAGGAGATCTTTTGGTAGTAGTTGGTGTTAACCGCACAATAGAGCTGTTGGGTTATGGAACCCAAGGGTAGGGAAGAAGGAAAAATGTATGAGGAAGATGATGAATAGTATCGTGTGGTGTAGCTTCCTTCCCCCCCCCCCCCCCCTCTCCTCTTCCAAGAAGAGGAGTATATATAAGGAGAGTTAGGGCTAGGGTTTCGTTGGTTTCCTTCTGAAATCTGAAAAGTTCAGAGATCCCTGTTAATCGATTATCTGAATGTTGATAATCGATTACTGGAGTTTGCAGCTGATTTGCCTCAAACTTCCGCGGGCTGTGATAGTAGATTATCACAAGCCTGTAAATCAATTTACACCAAGTCAGAAATCGATTTACTTTGTTCCCCCTGACTTTGACACCTGAAAAAGATCAAAAGACAAACCCTGCAAAAAAAGTTAAAAACGTCTCCGACGTTCAAGTTAGTAATGACCAAAAATAAAAATTAATGCACAAATTAGATCATCGTGGAGTCAAGGATTCCGAGTTCACTACGAATGCGGAAGAACGACTCTTTCTCTAAAGGTTTTGTGAAACTGTCGGCTAAGTGGTTGTGTGTTTCAACGAAATCAATTTTGACATGACCTTTGAGAACATGATCTCTAATGAAATGATGCCTAATGTCAATATGTTTCGTCCTTGAGTGAAGAACCGGATTCTTCGTCAAGCTTATGGCGCTAGTATTATCACATCGAAGAGGAACGTGATCGATACTAAGGCCATAATCCACTAGTTGTTGCTTCATCCAAAGGATTTGAGCACAACAACTACCGGCGGCAACATATTCTGCTTTGGTTGTGGATAACGCAACACTGATTTGCTTCTTACTAAACCATGAAACTAACAAACTACCAAGAAAGTGACACGTCACACTCGTACTCTTATGGTCTAATCTAGAACCGGCAAAGTCCCAGTCGGAATAGCCAAAAAGATGACAAGGAGACCCTTTGGGGTACTGATATATCAAAGCCTATGTGAAAAAGGGGAAAGGGGGGAGTGGCTGAAATATAGGAGGAGGAAGAGGGGTTTAATTTGGGATGGTTTATGGATGAAGAGTTATGGGAAAAGAGGTGGTTGTTTGGTTTGTTTAAGGGAGGGCCGAAACTGGGGAAAGAATAAGGGGAAAGGGATAAAACCAAGTTTGTTTTAAGAGATATAACACACTCTTAGCCTTACTTGGGGTCTTGAGTCTAGAATTCAATTAAGATATTACGCACTTAATTAAATATCTAGAACCTAACACTCACACTTAAGGGAACCAACCTTAAGATATAGAAATTAGAATTTAAAATAGCAAACACACACAGGGTATTACTAATGAAAATAAGGATTACAAGCTGCCTACAAATGAGGCCCTTGGCCGAAATTTAAACAAGCAAAAAGGGGAATGAAAATGCTAAGTTCTTTCCTAATTCAAATCACAAACACATTCATTTGCCTTGTCCATTTGTAGAATGAATTTCAAAGGGTTGTGATGGGTTATGGAGGGATAGGTTTCGGCCATATATGGGTGTAATATGCTATGGGAATAAAGGGTGATATTAATGTGATATGTGGGGGATTTTGAGGGTGATATTTTTGGCTGGTATAGGGGGCAAAGAGGGATGGATAATATAGTGTAATGTGATGTGGGAGATTGGTGGTTGGGGGGGTGATTCATTCAGCCCACTCAAGGGACAAAGGAGAGTGAGTGATATAGGTGTTTTTGGCTTGGTTTGGTTGGGGAAGATGTGGTGGTTATAGGGTCAAAAGTGTAGGAAATTCCCTTGTTGTTTTGTGCCTTGGAATTCGGCACCTATAGAGGAGAAGGGAGGCCTACAAGTTGTTGGATGTTGGGTAAAGGAAAGGGGCTGTTTTGGCTTGGTGTGTTTCGGCCAGGCTAGGGGAAAATAAAAGGGATAAAGACTTATGATTTTAGGGAGAAAGGTGTAATATTGATGGGGTGAACTAAGTAGTGTCGTATGGTGGATGGGTTGGTTTTCGGTCAAAGGAGAGAAAAATAAGGCTAAGGTTTTATGGGTTTATTTTTGGATTTTCGTTTGGTTTTTGTGCATGTCATTCGGCCATTTAAGGTAAGGATGGGTCCATGGTTAAAAGGGTTGGGTTGTATGGCTTGGTAGTGATAAATTCATTCAAGAGAGGATCATAACTTTTAGACATTATTCCGTTGATTTGTTTAATGACTTCGGGTTCTGTAGTGGTTCCCGAGGATATATCATCCTCCCCTTCTTCAAGAGAGTTTGACCTCAAACTCGGAATTTCTTCATGTTCAACGTATGGACTGAGATCTTTTACATTGAAGGTGGCAGAACCCCCATAGTCTCCAGGGAGATTAATCTTGTAAGCATTCTCGTTGATCTTTTCCAGGACTTCGAATGGACCATCGGCTCTCGGCAGCAGCTTAGACTTTCGTTTCATGGGGAAACGCTCTTTTCGGAGATGAATCCACACTAAGTCTCCCGGCTTGAAACTTGTCGCTCTTCTTCCTTTGTTGACTCGTTCGCTCACTTTCTCATTCATGGCTTCTATCTTCTCGCGAACCCTGGTATGAAGGTCCTTTATATTTTGAGATATCTTCTCGACTTCCCAACTATATTGGCCTTTCCCATGATAGGGTCAAGCTCAAGTGGGGTGAGAGGGTTCGAACCGTAAATAATGGCGAATGGTGAAAATCCTATTGTTTTGCTCAGCATTCGGTTGTATGCGAACTCGGCATGAGGTAAAAGTTCTTCCCATTGCTTAATGTTTTTATTGATTAAGACTCGAAGAAGTGCCCCAAGAGTACGATTGGTGACTTCTGTTTGGCCATCTGTTTGGGGATGGCTTGATGTGCTAATTTTTAGCTTTGTTCCTAGTTTTCTCCACAAAGTCATCCAGAAATGACTAAACTTAGGATCTCGATCCGACACCATGCTTCGTGGAACTCCGTGTAGCTTGACCACTTCTCGGAAGTAGAGATTGGCTATTTGAGAGGCGTCATAAGTGGTCACGCACGGGATGAAGTGGGCCATCTTGGAAAACTTATCCACGATGACCATAATTGAGTCCTTGCCCCTTTGTGTTCTTGGCAGCCCGGTGATGAAGTCCAAGCTGATATCCTCCCAAGGGGAAAAAGGGACGGGCAGTGGCATTCTCATTCCTTGCGGCAAGGCATGGGTCTTTGCAAGGTGGCACGTGTGACATCTCTTTACAAAGTGTTCTACATCACGTTCCATCTTTGGCAAAAAATAATGTTCTTTCATCATGAGATATGTTTTGTTGATTCTGAAATGTCCAGCTAGACCGCCGCCGTGGACTTCTTCAATGAAAGTCTCCCAAACACTACTTCTCAGAACACAAAGTTGATTACCATGGAAGAGGTAACAATCTTTGATGAGATAATCCCCATGTGGCCGAGATTGGCATAGGACATACACTTCTTTGAAATCTTCATCTTGCTCGTACAATCCTTGCAAACATTCAAAACCAAGAACTTTGGTACTAAGTACCGTTAGTAAAAAATGCCTTCTTGACAAGGCGTCGGCTCCTTTTTTCATGACCCCATTCTTGTGTTTTATTGTAAATGTGAAGGTCTGTACTCGACCCATTTAGCATTGCGGGGTCGAAGTTTATGTTTCCCTTAAATGTACTTCAATGCCTCATGATCAGAATGGAGAATAAACTCCTTTCCCACGAGGTAATGTCTCTAATGTTCGAGGGAGAAAACTAGCGCGTAAAACTCCTTGTCATATGTGGAATAGCGCCTCCTTGTCTCATTTAACTTTTCACTAAAGTATGAGACGGGATGTCCCTCTTGAGATAGGACAGCCCCAATGCCCACACCCGACGCATCGCATTTGACCTCAAAGAGCTTTTGAAAACTCGGAAGGGCCAACATGGGTGCATGTGTTAGACATTCCTTGATTGTTTCGAAGGCTTGCTGCACCTTCGAATTCCATTCAAAATGCTGAATCTTTGTGAGGTCGGTGAGGGGGGCCGTGATGGTACTGAAATCCTTCACGAATCTCCGGTAGAATGAGGCGAGTCCGTGAAAACTTCTAACTTGCTGCATGGTGGTTGGTACGGGCCAATCTTGAAGAACTCCATTTCTTAGGAGAAGAATTGGCTTTTCTCCAAGTTCCCGTACAACTTCTCTTCATCCAATTTCTTAATCACCAAAGTGAAATGATTAACATGCTCCTCTTCGCTACGACTGTAGATCAAGATGTCGTGAAAGTAAACAAAGACAAAGTGACAGAGGAATGGCTTCAAAACTTGATTCATCAATCTCATAAAGGTGCTGGGTGCATTGGTGAGGCCGAATGGCATGACTAACCATTCATATAACCCGAACTTGGTTTTGAAGGCTGTCTTCCACTCATCTCCTTCATAAATTCAAATTTGATGATAGCCACTCCGTAGATCGATTTTTGAGAACACCTTGGAACCGTGAAGATCGTCCAGCATGTCCTCAAGTCTTGGTATGGGATACCGATACTTGATCGTAATCTCGTTTATGTATCGGCTATCGCAACATATACGTCATGTACCATTTTTCTTTGGCACCAAGAGCGCCGGGACAACACAAGGACTCAAACTCTCCCTCACGAAGCCCTTGGTTATCATCTCTTCAACTTGCCTTTGAATCTCCTTGGTTTCTTCAGGATTCATTCAGTATGCTGGTTTATTGGGTAGGGCAGCCCCTGGGATAAGGTCGATTTTGTAACGCCCCGAAATTAGGCCTAAAAGAATTAATTAATTTAAATATTAATTAATGACTGAGATAGACCCAAACACTGAAAAATAAAAGTTTTCAGAAAAATATTTTAATTATATCAAAATTTTAGTTTTGACAGTCTGATTCCAAAAACGCGATCCATTTTCAAAACGGAACAGTTTGGGCGAAAAAGCGCGTACCATTTTAGTCAGTTTATCGGTTACGGAGTGGGAGAATAATTTTTTTCTCCAAACCCTCTCAGTCACGCAGCCCATATCTCCCATATCTCCAATTTCTTCAATCAAGCCACCCTAGAAATCCCACTAACCTAATGCCTCCAAAAATGGGGTGTATTAATTAACTCCTTTTTCCCTACTTTGTCAAACCTCCACCTCACACCACTCTCAACTCTCCCTTCACCCTCTCTCTCTGTCGGCCAAGCTTCAAGGAAGGGAAAAGGAGACTCAAAACTCCATTGTTGAGCCAAGGAAGAAGGAGGAGAAACAAGAAGAAGTGTCAAGGTTCCCAAATCTTAAGCTCAAAAACGCAGCAGCAACTTGTTCGTAAGTTCTGTAATTTTCTATCCATTTTCTAAAATTATTTATTATACCAAAATCGTAGCCCCGTATGTTACGAATCCAACCCAAGAAACGGCTCGGGATTTCGTTAAGTAACGAAGAGGATATGGCCAAAATACCGGGACTGCTCTAATGGTGGAGAGCTCCTCGGGTTGGCCATGTTTCTTCATCACTTCCACAACGTTTCTTTCTAAATACTTACCGTCAACTCCCTCGTGGTTATTAGGAACTTCCGGAAATTATTTCCAAGAAGATTGAACGTCGAAAGCTCGAAGTTGATAGGGACGACCGTACGTTGAACGTTCGTTGAGGCGTATTATTATCTTTCTATCACTTCCATCCTCTACGATATCAAGGCGAGTACATTGCACCCTAGTAACGCAATCCTTGGTTGAATATCAATCTAGATATATCGTTAGGATTGATTGCCATATTATAAGTCATTTATGCTCAAAGACCAAACCATCAAACTCATAAACTTAAAAATATGTTTTTCTTAATACTTTGCCCTTCATGAATATATAAGTGTTAGAAATACTTCAACTACATAGATATGTTAATCATAGATGTTAAAATAACTCAAAGAAGTATTTTACATATCCCAAAATATCCAAAATGAAATTCGCAGACCCAAACGGTCGACGTAAACGGTCGACCGTCGCGTCAAGAATCGAACGGACCAAGACTGTCAGACGAACAGTCCACTGCCGATGGCAAACGGTCGACCGTCGCCTACCCAGCCGAGGACCACCGTGCTCGCCCAGCCAACAATGGTCGACCGCTAGTCAATCGCGGTCGACCGTCACGTTTATTCTCCAACCCGGCGCGATGAAGTTCAAGGTCGACCGCCGCGCCAAACGGTCGACCGTTCCGAGCCCCGTAGCTTAATTAAATGACATTTTTATCAGATTTCTCCCAAATAAAATAAAGTGTATTTATCCAAACATAATGTTTGCAAATTGTTCATATTATATGGATCACTTCATCATACATATTGAAGCATATCAAATCATGTGCATACGTAAGAGATCATGCGTAATTGCGTCTCTTGTAGTTGTGATTGTGCGGGACTTAGCAGTCCGACATCACGGACCGGGCTTAGTGTACGTACATGGTACTTAGGCTTTCGAGTACCACCCCTATTTCTCCAGTCTCCCTTGTGAGGCTAAGGCTGCGTGAGTTCGTCGTACAAAATGGGCGAATCTCATAGCTCAAGGGTCGTCCTTGTGACTTAGAATCATACAGCATGAATTCATCATCAAGTAGAATCATTATGACTGTGTATGACATTATTTATGTATCAATATCATCATCTTGAACATACATGCTATATTATGCCATATCAAGAATAATTATATGTCTATTTGCTATTCAACTTGGAATTGTTGTATTAGCATATTCCTCAGCTGACGCTGAGCGTGTAGTTTGTTTTACTTGCTACACGCAGGTAATAATACTGATCATGGAGCCCATCCCGGAGGTCAATGAGAGTGACGAGATGTACAGACTGGTGGACCATATTTATGATGCTTTAATTTAATAAATACCTTTTCGGGCGAGTCCCCAAAAATGTAAAACAATTTGATTATGTCTTATAATTAAGCTTCCATACTGTTACAACTTTTCTCTGAATTTTATATCTAAAATTATCATTTATATTAAAGTTTAAATTGGTTTAAAATTATTCCTCAAATCATCATGCGTATTTACCATCATGGTAACTACTCCGGCTCAAATAATCTAGGTAATTGGGTTATTCGAGTTGGGGTGTTACATTTTGGTATCAGAGCATTCGATAAAAAAAAATGATTTTGGAAATTAAATCAAAAGAGTTTCAAACACAAGTCCGCATCTCTCCACATCTCTGCCCGGGAAGGTAAAACAACTAGTTTACTTATGACTAATTATATTTTAAATTAATTATAGAATGAGTCAGGACTCGACTCACGGTCAGGCACACCCTCACGCGGAGCCTAAACACGTTAGTGTGCATACGGTGCACACTGAGGCATCCAGTTACGTGCCCCAGCAACATCAGCCTCAGCCGGAACCTCAGCCAGTTCCGGAGCAGTTCGCGGGTCAGAACCCGAATATGGCGGTTCCAATGTTCCAACCTCAAATGGTTGCAAACATGTTCCAGTTCTTCCAGCAGATGGCTGGAGCACACGTACCACCACCACCACCACCTCATGTACCCATTATCTCGATTGAAAAGCTCAAGAGGAATGGGGCGCAGGAATTCTGCGGCGATCAGATAGCGAACCCCCTGATAGCCAAGCGTTGGCAAGAACGCACTGTGAGGGTACTGGAGAACCTGAAAGTACCTATCGAGGATTGGGGGCAGCACGCCATATCTTTGTTGCAAGATGCCGCCTATGATTGGTGGAAGCGCGTAAGCGCCAACATCCCAGTGCCGGTACCATGGACTACCTTCGAGCCACTCTTCAGAGCAGAGTATGTGCCCGACCACTACGTCGAGGCCAAATATGAGGAATTCTCCAATTTCACTCAGGGGAAGCTGACTCTCCCCGAGTACCGTCAGTAGTTTGACGGACTGGCCGAGTTTGGTAAAGACTTGGTCAACACCATGGAGAAGCGCTGCAAGAAGTTCATCAAGGGTATGAGACCAGATCTGTCATCGTCACTCATAATTGTTCCCCGATCTGACATCAACGATGTCTACAAGAAAGCTCTTGAGCTCAACGAGGAGCTCATCAGGAAAGCGGCGTATGAGCAGACACTTCTGGCAGAAAGTCAGGCCGTCCATTCAGGCCCGAAGATGGGGCATGGTAGCAAGAGAACCTTCTCCGCACCGAGCAACTCTCGCCATGATAAGCGAGTGAAATCTACTCCCTCTGCATCTGTGGCTGTCACTAGTAAGGGCGAGAAGGAGAAAATGACATACCGTAATTCAGTATGTCCACACTGTAACCACAGACATGCTGGTGAGTGTTGGCTTACACAGGGTCTTTGCCTTGGATGTGGTCAGGCAGGTCACTTTCGGAACGATTGCCCGACGAACCCAGGCAAGGTCTTCTCCACAGCACCAGGCACGCCGGGTGTTTTTACTATTCGACGGGCCGAGCCTACCCAGAGTCATCGTTCCACAGCCGCGTCCAACCAACCAAAGAAGCCAGCATCCAGTCAGCAGCAAGGACGAGCACCAGCTCGTACGTATGCCATGCAAGGGCGTATAGATCCACAGGCCAATGATGTCATCATGGGTATGTTCACTTTATTTGATATCACTGTATCTACATTAATTGACCCTGGATCTACCTTATCATACATATGTGTACCTATGCCTGTTACATTTGACGCCACTAAGGAAACTCTTGAGCATCCGGTAGTTGTGTCGAACCCACTGGGACACAGTATACGACTCCAACATGTCTATAATCAATGTCCGTTGATGGATCAAGGAAAGGTATTCTTAGCCGATCTCATTGAACTCCCTCACAAGGAGTTTGATGTCATACTTGGCATGGACTGGTTGAAAAAACACCAGGCTATTGTTGAGTGCAAAGAGCGAGTGGTGAAGCTTCGTACAGATGACGGTAACGAAGTAATAATTCGAGGATAACTTCTCCCAAAAGCTCCGGAATTCATCCCTTTTATGCAAGCAAAACGGCTCATTCGCAGGAAATGCGAAGCATTCTTGTGTACTGTCAAGGATATACGGAAGGAAGCACCTAACCATAAGGACATATCTGTGGTTTGTGACTTTCCTGATGTATTTCCTGAGGAACATCCAGGTCTACCTCCTTCAAGGGAAGTAGAATTCTCTATTGATCTTATACCTGGTATAGGACCCATCTCAGCATCACCTTATCGAATGGCCCCTGCAGAAATGAAGGAATTAAAAGCTCAATTGCAGGAGTTGCTAGATAAAGGTTTCATCCGTCCTAGTGTTTTCCCGTGGGGAGCACCTGTCCTTTTCGTCCGCAAGAAAGATGGATCGATGAGATTATGCATTGATTATCGGCAGCTGAACAAAGTGACGATCAAGAAACGTTATCCATTACCCCGTATTGACGACCTATTTGATCAATTACGAGGTGCGACTGTCTTCTCAAAGATCGATCTCAGATCAGGTTACCATCAGATTCCTGTGAAACCGAAAGACATTCCAAAAACAGCGTTTCGTACACGTTACGGACATTATGAGTTTACCGTTATGCCCTTTGGCTTAACGAATGCACCAGCTGTATTCATGGATCTCATGAATAGCATTTTCAGACAGTATCTAGACCAATTTGTCGTGGTTTTCATCGACGATATTTTGGTCTAGTCTAAAACACCAGAGGATCATGCTGAATATTTGCGCATCGTGCTGAGTATTTTGAGAGAGCATAAACTCTATGCCAAACTTTCTAAATGTGAATTTTGGCTGAATGAGGTCACTTTTCTTGGTCACGTAATTTCCGCTGAAGGAGTCAAAGTTGATCCATGCAAAATTTCAGCAATCACTGAATGGAAAACTCCACGCAATACCCGTAAGGTACGGAGTTTCCTTGGACTCGCTGGTTATTATCGTCGCTTCGTGAAGGATTTCTCTCGAATCGCTACACCACTGCATAAACTAATGAAGAAGGATGTTAAGTTCGCTTGGACAGAAGCTTGTCAGAAAAGCTTCGAACAGTTGAAAGAATGTTTGACTCAGGCACCAGTGTTAGTTCAACCGACACCTGGTGCTGAATACACAGTTTTCAGTGATGCATCACATCAAGGACTTGGGTGTGTACTGATGCAGGAAGGCAAGGTCATAGCTTATGCATCACGACAGCTGAAACCCCATGAATGCAATTATCCGACTCATGACTTGGAGTTAGCAGCTGTTGTTCTTGCATTGAAGATTTGGAGACATTACTTATACGGCGAGACGACTCGCATCTTCACCGACCACAAGAGTCTACAATATCTTATGAGCCAGAAGGAGTTAAACCTTCGACAGAGAAGGTGGCTAGAGTTGATTAAGGACTATGACTGTCACATTGCTTACCATCCCGGTAAAGCGAATGTGGTAGCCGATGCTCTTAGTCGCAAGACTCTTGCTGAACTCCGCATACGACCTACGTTGGATCAGGATATCATTTCAGCACAGCATCAGGATACCTTTTGCCTTGAGACACGTAAGCTTGTTTCCAAGGGAGAGAAACAAGACTTCTCTATTCGAGATAGTGGCACATTATACTACCGAGATCGTTTGGTAGTACCATCAGGTGATGTGAGAGATCGCTTATTGGATATCTGTCGGAGCCGCAGCCCCCTCCACTGAGACGCCAAAACAGTGTTAGGGAGGTCATCTCCCATGGCTTCTTCCCCTTCCTCCTTCTTATATAAACTCTCCAATTTCTCACCATTCTTCACCGTTCTTCTTCCAAAGGATAGCTGAGAGTGTAGAGAGTGAAGTAGTGCTGTCATATTGGTGTGAGGTCGCCGGAGATAGCCACAATCCTTTCCGGAAGTTTCGCCGGAAAATTTCCAAAACCTCCATTACGCTTCGAGGTAAGCCCGTAGATATATCTAATGACTAGAATGTTTGTATAGATCGTTTCTACGTTCATAAACGGTCGTTTGGTTGAGTTTTGTGTTTGACATGCTTGAAGAACCAAGAATCATAAACCATTAAATTGATGTTAAAACTATGAATTAATGATGCCAAAATGATCTTTGAACCTTGGAGAACATTTCTATATAGTTTAATCGAAGTTTGGAACCTAAAAATGGAATTCCCGAAATTGAAGTCGCGAGGTAGAAGACGATGAACAGTGGCTGAAAAGCCACTGTCTGGATCGATCCAGGGGCTTGGATCGATCCCCTGGGAGTAAATTTTCATGGTATGGATCGATCCAGAGGGCTGGATCGATCCCCCGAAGTTCTGATCCGAAAATTTGCCCGAAATTGCAATTTTTGAGCTCTAAAATCCTATTTTTGATACCAATTGATTATGATTATTTTAAGGATGATTCTTTACAATAAAAATGATGTTTTTAACAAATAAAAATGTTATGTGATGCATGACGGTAAGTTCGGGTGTTAACACCCGAAGCTAGGCCGCTAGTTGTTATTGAATATTATGTTGATTAATGATTATGGTAATAATTATTGATTGATGATTATGATGATTAAATCTCAATAAATATTTTGATTAAAATGATAATTGTGAATGATTTAATCCTAATGAATATATTGATGATTATGAAAATAATATATTGTTAAGGGTATCTAGAAGACCTCTAAGATATACCCATATTAATGTTGATTTGAAAGGTATCTAGAAGACCTCTAAGATATACCTATTTAAGTTAGGCCTTGCGGGTACGAACCCCGGTGGCTAGGGTTAAAACGTACGTACGGGATCCAAGAACCAAACTTGAGTACCTACTCGTTTGGGGGTACTACCCACCCAACAGTGAACACTACGCTGTCGGTTTTTGGTTGGCCTTAAGTGAAGGTAAGTTTAAGATTTTCAAAACCCTTTTATCTTAAACTAGGCCTAGCTTAAGGATTATTTAGGAATATTTTATACTGGAATATAGTTTAATTATTTAAACTAGAATTCATTTAAGGGTTGACAAATATTAAAGTGATTTGCCTTAGACTAAGTATAGTATAAGGATATGGTTGAATATTGAATATGAATAAATATTGAATTTAATATTGTGGTTATTATGAATGACGGATAAAATGTGAAAATAATATAATGTTGAATATTGACTTATGATTATTGAGTACCTGAACTGAACATTATGTGCATGATATCAAATGGGTTTGATTATGAATTTAGATTCAGTTTATATGGATGTTCGACGCATTAGATATGCTTACTCAGCTTAAACGCTGAGCGTGTAGTATGTTTTATTTGCTACACGCAGGTAAACAAAATGAATGAAGAAATGATTTCCTGGAGGCAGATGGGACGAGAAGGTCGGACGGATGTGTGTTTTGCATTTAAATTACTGTTGAAAAGACATAAATTAATTATGTTTGTATTATGTTTTATTATGCTTCCGCAACATTAAATTACTCCGTTACTATTTTGATTTATTTATTAATAAGGTTTTAAATATTTGAAATATTTTGAATGTTTACGAATACCAAGTTTATACTTTAGTCCTAAAAGGGCTGCAGACCTGGACGGATTAGGGTGTTACAGTTTGGTATCAGAGCAAATGGTTTTAAACCCGATCTTCGGATCAAAACTTGGATTTAAATATATATATATATATATATATATATATATATATATATATATATATATGTTATATACATATATATTTTGGCTATATAAAAAAAAATTTCAATCACATCCACGACTCTCGCATCCCTCTGCTCCAAGAAGGTAATAAAAATCTAAGTATTAAATGTGTCTGTATTGAATTTCATAGATGTCAACTGTTAATTCGGAAATGATATCAAGTGTTGATTCAAGTCGCACTTTCGTACATAGTAAAAGACGAAAGAACAAACGAAATGTATATGACTCCGTGATACGCTATCAACGCGCCCATCGCTTCGCGAAAATAATGAAAAGAAGGATTTATCTGCGCCGCAAGGCTGCATGGGAACGGGATGACCCGGAAGAGACGTTCAGCATAGACTCTGCCAACAGCATCTGCGGATCCGGTGTGGAAGATCCTTCCATAAATTCAAGAAAATCCAACTATTCAAACGTAAACGCTTAGAATAAATCTTGTTGATCGAATCCCTTGATTTTATCAATTATTGTAATCTTTTGTAATTTCTGTCATGAACTCAACTACCCAAATAAAGAATCCTAATAAAGGAATTTCTGTTAATTGTAGAATGAGTCAAGAAACCGCACACGGACAAGGCAACAATGAACACGTAAGTGTTCACACTGAAGCATCTAGCTTCACCCCTCCTATCCAAAACGAGCCTATCAACCAAGAGGATGTTCCTCAGAACAATGCGAATGCTGGTGGTCAACCTGACTACCCAATTCCTGTTTTCTTGGCAAACTTGCTTCAACAAGTGGCCAATGCTCCAATGTTTCGACCACCACCGCCGCCGCCACCGCGTGTAATCACTTTCAAATTTCTGAAAGATAATGGAGCAGAAGAGTTTCTGGGCAATCGAATCGCCGAACCTCAAATTGCTTGGAATTGGATTGAACAGACTGCCCGAGTGTTGAGAGATCTGAACGTACCGCTTAACGACCACCCGAGACTCGCATCACAATTACTTCGTGGGGAAGCCTACGAATGGTGGAAACGCACCGATGAAAGTAACGAAACCCCGAAGCCATGTACGTGGGAGTTCTTCGATTGGGCTTTCAAGAAAGAGTATATCCCAGCACGTTTCCGTGAAGCGAAACGTACCGAATTTGTTGAGTTGCAACAAGGGGAGATGACGCTTCCCGAATATCGCCAAAACTTTGTCAGTCTTGCCAAATTTGCACCAACGTTGGTAAGCACCACAACTGACCGTATTGTGGAGTTCAGATCAAAACTCCGACCTGATCTCAGGGCTCAAGTATCTGTCATACCAACGGTAGACTTCACGGAAGCCTATGATCTGATTGCTAAAGCAGACAAGGATCTGAATGCTTGTAAGGAGTACTTGAAGAAAGAAGGTGCTAGCACAAGTGAACGTCGACCTACAAATTCTGTCTCGAGTGGGAAAAGACCATTTCAAGGACCCAGCAGCTCACACTTCTCCAAGAAGGGGAAATCTGTACAAACCCAATCAGTGGCATCTGGCAACAGGTCAAAGGGATGGAAAAACCCAGCGTGTAAAATGTGTGGGAGACACCATCCTGGGGAATGTTGGCTTGCTCAAGGACTATGTCTCGGTTGTGGAAAGCCGGGGCATTTCCGAAAGAACTGTCCCACAAATCCTGGAGAGCCATTTCCACCTGCTCCTGTCGCCAGTCACGCAGCATCGGCACGTCCCGCTCCAAGTCAACGCTCTACAGCAGGATCTAATCCTGCTAAAAATCAAAATCAACAGCAAGGACGAGCGCCTGCCCGCACCTATGCAATGAAAGGACGTACTGAAGAGAACCCTGATGTCATCCAGGGTATGTTCTCATTATTCGATACAACCATGCATGTGTTGATAGATCCTGGATCGACATTATCTTACATCTGTGTACCTATGCCTGACAAAGCTGACATATTGAAAGAAAACTTAGAACACCCTATACTAGTATCTAACCCACTAGGACATAGTATGAGGTTACATCATGTATACCAAGATTGTCCGCTGATTGTCGAAGGACAACAACTCCTTGCAAATCTTGTTGAATTACCGTACAAGGAATTCGATGTCATCCTTGGTATGGATTGGCTTACTGAACATCAAGCTGTTATCGATTGCCGACAACGGGTGATACAACTGAAAAACAATGATGGAAAGACCATTGAAGTGAAAGAAAAGTTGACACCCAAACCTACTGAATTCATCTCGTATATACATGCTAGGCGCCTCATCCGCAAGAAATGTGAAGCCTATTTATGTAATGTACGAGACACATCAAAAGAAACTCCTGGATTGAAGGACATACCAATGGTGTGTAACTTTCCTGATGTATTTCCTGATGAACTTCCTTGTATACCATCTTCCAGAGAAGTAGAATTTTCCATCGATCTTGTTCCTGGAACGGGACCGATATCAGCAACTCCCTATCGTATGGCTCCTGCTGAAATGAAGGAATTGAAGGCTCAATTACAAGAATTACTTGATAAAGGATTCATTCGACCGAGTGTTTCCCCATGGGGAGCACCCGTTCTGTTTGTAAAGAAGAAAGACGGCTCGATGAGACTCTGCATCGATTACCGTCAATTAAATAAATTCACAATCAAAAATCGTTATCCTTTACCCCGTATCGATGACTTATTTGATCAGCTTAGAGGATCTACTGTATTCTCTAAGATTGACTTACGGTCAGGATACCATCAAATTCCTGTCAAGAAAGAGGACATCCCAAAGACCGCATTCCGTACTCGTTATGGTCATTATGAGTTTACAGTGATGCCCTTTGGTTTGACCAATGCTCCAGCAGTATTCATGGATCTCATGAATAGTGTATTCTGACCATATCTTGATCAATTCGTAGTTGTGTTCATCGACGATATTCTTTTGTACTCGAAGAATCGAGAAGACCATGCGAAACACCTGGAGGTAGTACTCGGTGTACTACGAGAGCACAAACTATATGCCAAATTGTCAAAGTGTGAATTTTGGCTTGATGAAGTCACATTTCTAGGACATATGATTTCAAAAGAAGATGTCAAAGTGGACCCCAGCAAAATATCTGCCATCACCGAGTGGAAAGTTCCAAGGAATGTTCGAGAAGTAAGAAGTTTTCTAGGGTTAGCTGGATACTATCGACGATTCGTTGAAGGTTTTTCCTCGATCGCAACTCCACTCAACAAACTCCTAAGGAAAGACGTGAAATTCGTGTGGACCAACGCATGCCAACAAAGCTTTGAAAAACTAAAGAAATGTCTGACAGAAGCACCTGTACTGACACAACCAGTACCAGGTGTAGACTACACAATCTTTAGTGACGCATCTCATAACGGCTTGGGATGTGTACTTATGCAAGACCGTAAGGTCGTGGCATATGCATCAAGGCAGTTGAAGCCTCATGAATGTAACTATCCCACCCATGATCTTGAGCTAGCAGCAGTTGTATTTGCTTTAAAAATATGGCGTCATTATCTCTTCGGAGAAACAACATATATTCATACAGACCATAAAAGTCTGAAATACCTGTTAACTCAGAAAGAGTTAAATCTGAGGCAAAGAAGATGGCTGGAACTTATCAAGGATTATGACTGCTATATCGACTATCATCCTGGTAAGGCTAACGTAGTTGCTGATGCGTTAAGTCGGAAGATGGTAGCCGAACTCCGAATCCAACCAACTCTGGAAAACGAAATTCACTTAGCGCAAAAGAATGATGATTATTGTTTGAAGACTTGTGAACTTGTCTCTAAGGGGGAGAGACAAGACTTCACTGTGAATGACGGAATTTTATTCTATAGGAATCGTTTGGTAGTTCCTAGTGGTGAAGTGAAAGAACGTTTAATGCGTGAATCTCACGAAACCACATATACCATGCATCCTGGTAGTAATAAAATGTATCAGGATCTGAAGAAAACGTATTGGTGGCCCACAATGAAGCGGGAAATTTCACAATTTACGACCCGATGTCTGACGTGTCAACAAGTCAAATAGGAACATCAAGTGCCAAGTGGATTGCTGCATCCACCAACCATTCCTGAATGGAAGTGGGAACGAATTACGATGGACTTTGTAATCGGACTTCCATTATCAGTTAAGAAGAATGACGTTGTTTGGGTTATCGTTGACCGATTAACCAAATCATATCACTTCATTCCAATTCGACGTGATACGTCATTGAAAAAGTTGGCAGAATTGTACATCCGTGAGATCGTAAGATTACATGGTGTGCCTTTGTCTATCATTTCTGATCGTGACCCTCGATTCATGTCGCAATTCTGGAAGAGTCTGCAGAAAGCCTTAGGTACTAAACTCAACTTTAGTACAGCGTTTCATCCTCAAACTGATGGACAATCTGAAAGAACAATTCAAATTCTGGAAGATATGATGAGAGCATGTGTAATCGATTTTGGAAACAATTGGGAACAATATTTACCGCTAATGGAGTTTGCTTATAACAACAGTTATCAAGCGAGTATCCAAATGGCCCCATACGAAGCCTTGTATGGAAGACATTGTAGAACCCCAGTATGCTGGACAGAATTAAGCGAGCAAAATCTTGAAGGACCTGATCTCGTTCGCGAAACTGAAGAAAGGGTTCGTTTAATCAGAGAAAGATTGCAAGTGGCTTCCGATCGACAGAAATCTTATGCTGACTTAAAACGTCGTGAGATTGAATACAACGTTGATGACAAAGTATTCCTGAAAGTCTCACCATGGAAGAAAGTACTGCGGTTTGGTCGGAAGGGAAAACTGAGTCCAAGGTATATTGGGCCATACCGAATCATTGAAAGGGTAGGTCCAGTAGCCTATCGGTTGGAACTTCCACCCGAATTAAACAAAATTCACGATGTATTCCATGTGTCAATGTTGAAACGATACCGTTCTGATCCATCGCATGTCTTAACCGATGGAACTGTAACTCTTGATGAAAATTTGACTTATGAAGAAGAACCTGTCCAAATTTTGGCACGTGAAGTCAAGGAACTAAGAAACAAATCTGTCCCTCTAGTCAAAGTACTATAGAGGAATCACTCGACTGAAGAAGCAACATGGGAAACTGAAGAGTCAATAAGAATGCAATATCCAAACCTCTTCAATCAATGACTCAGGTAATTTCGAGGACGAAATTATTTTAAGGGGGAGAGAAATGTAACGCCTCGAAAATAGGCCTATCAGAATTAATTAATTAATAATTAATTAATTACTGAGAAGGACCCAAAAATATGTGAATTATAAAGTTGGTCAATAAATAATAAAAATTTTATCATTATGTAGAGTTTGACTGTCCGATTCCAACGGTTTAATCGGATTTCAATTCAGAGAAAGTTGGACCAAAAAGTGTTCCCCGACTGGGACCAAATTAGTCCCAATCAGGGACTTACGTATAAAATCTGTCGGAGCCGCAGCCCCCTCCACTGAGACGCCAAAACAGTGTTAGGGAGGTCATCTCCCATGGCTTCTTCCCCTTCCTCCTTCTTATATAAACTCTCCAATTCTTCACCATTCTTCACCGTTCTTCTTCCAAAGGATAGCTGAGAGTGTAGAGAGTGAAGTAGTGCTGTCATATTGGTGTGAGGTCGCCGGAGATAGCCACAATCCTTGCCGGAAGTTTCGCCGGAAAATTTCCAAAATCTCCATTACGCTTCGAGGTAAGCCCGTAGATATATCTAATGACTAGAATGTTTGTATAGATCGTTTCTACGTTCATAAACGGTCATTTGGTTGAGTTTTGTGTTTGACATGCTTGAAGAACCAAGAATCATAAACCATTAAATTGATGTTAAAACTATGAATTAATGATGCCAAAATGATCTTTGAACCTTGGAGAACATTTCTATATAGTTTAATCGAAGTTTGGAACCTAAAAATGGAATTCCCGAAATTGAAGTCGCGAGGTAGAAGACGATGAACAGAAAAGCCACTGTCTGGATCGATACAGGGGCTTGGATCGATCCCCTGGGAGTAAATTTTCATGGTATGGATCGATCCAGAGGGCTGGATCGATCCCCCGAAGTTCTGATCCGAAAATTTGCCCGAAATTGCAATTTTTGCGCTCTAAAATCCTATTTTTGATACCAATTGATTATGATTATTTTAAGGATGATTCTTTACAATAAAAATGATGTTTTTAACAAATAAAAATGTTATGTGATGCATGACGGTAAGTTCGGGTGTTAACACCCGAAGCTAGGCCGCTAGTTGTTATTGAATATTATGTTGATTAATGATTATGGTAATAATTATTGATTGATGATTATGATGATTAAATCTCAATAAATATTTTGATTAAAATGATAATTGTGAATGATTTAATCCTAATGAATATATTGATGATTATGAAAATAATATATTGTTAAGGGTATCTAGAAGACCTCTAAGATATACCCATATTAATGTTGATTTGAAAGGTATCTAGAAGACCTCTAAGATATACCTATTTAAGTTAGGCCTTGCGGGTACGAACCCCGGTGGCTAGGGTTAAAACATACGTACGGGATCCAAGAACCAAACTTGAGTACCTACTCGTTTGGGGGTACCACCCACCCAACAGTGAACACTACGCTGTCGGTTTTTGGTTGGCCTTAAGTGAAGGTAAGTTTAAGATTTTCAAAACCCTTTTATCTTAAACTAGGCCTAGCTTAAGGATTATTTAGGAATATTTTATACTGGAATATAGTTTAATTATTTAAACTAGAATTCATTTAAGGGTTGACAAATATTAAAGTGATTTGCCTTAGACTAAGTATAGTATAAGGATATGGTTGAATATTGAATATGAATAAATATTGAATTTAATATTGTGGTTATTATGAATGACGGATAAAATGTGAAAATAATATAATGTTGAATATTGACTTATGATTATTGAGTACCTGAACTGAACATTATGTGCATGATATCAAATGGGTTTGATTATGAATTTAGATTCAGTTTATATGGATGTTCGACGCATTAGATATGCTTACTCAGCTTAAACGCTGAGCGTGTAGTATGTTTTATTTGCTACACGCAGGTAAACAAAATGAATGAAGAAATGATTTCCTGGAGGCAGATGGGACGAGAAGGTCGGACGGATGTGTGTTTTGCATTTAAATTACTGTTGAAAAGACATAAATTAATTATGTTTGTATTATGTTTTATTAAGCTTCCGCAACATTAAATTACTCCGTTACTATTTTGAATTATTTATTAATAAAGTTTTAAATATTTGAAATATTTTGAATATTTACGAATACCAAGTTTATACTTAAGTCCTAAAAGGGCTGCAGACCTGGACGGATTAGGGTGTTACATTATCCTTTTAATAAAAATCAATTCAACTTTACATTCGGTTCTTTACACGGTTGACCAACAGTCAACTTATTTTCTTTCTTTTCAAAACGATTTAGGTGTTAAGGATTCCTCATTAACTCTTTGACCACCGGTCAAACCAATTTAGACTTTCACGAAAGTCAAACCACATAACATTTAATGCCTATGACGGAGATAGCCTCAAACCCAAGATCACATACCCTCGTGCGCACGTCTTAACCTCACTGACCAGGCCCTGCAACCGCCCGAGCAATGGCCAGTTTCTATGTTCGACATAATAAACCAATTAGAATTAATTAATTAACTTAATTAATTCATTAAAGTCTTGGATTTAACCATTAGGTCAAACCTACGTCAACAGAATATCTAGTCAAAGCCTAAGTTAAACGTGACCCAACCCAAGTCAAAGTCAAACCTGCTCAGTCAATTCACAATCCTCGACAATTCAATTCACATAATCAATTTAATTCAATTAACCAATTTAGCCAAATTATAGCATAAACACATATAACGATCCAAACCATTAAATCTATTCTAAATGCTATTCACTTCATAGTACGGACCTGGATTACGCCGAAATCGAATCGATAGCTCGAATGGAAGACAAATCAACGAAATTAAACGAACGGGTCAAATCGAGCCAAAACACGAAATCGACCAATCGATCTAGCGTGGAGATTAATCTGCCGGCGGTATCAACCCGGGGCAGCGGCTGGGTGCGGCGACGGCGGCGGACGCCGGCGTACAGTGGCGGAGCGGCAACTGTTGGCGGTCTATCTTGTTCCAAATCGAGGGGATAGAGACAAACCGAAATAGAAAATTGAAGAAGAAGAAGGAGACTTACCTGAGCTAAGGGCGACGGCGGCTGGAGGCTTGGCGGCGGTGCAACTCGACGGCGATGGGCAGCGACTGGCGGCGCTGCAACCCGACGGCGGTGGACGACCGACGCTGGCAGTGCAAGCGACGACCGCGGCTCGAAGATTGGGAACCGTGGTCGGCGGCGCTGGACCTGGCGGTGAGCGGTGGACCTCTGGCGAGGGAGAAGCGGCGGCGATTGGCTAGGGAAGGGCGACCGGCGATGAGCGGCGACTGGGTCAGGCGACGCCGGCGTGGTCGAACGGCAGGGGAGGATGACCGGCGATTGGCGGCTGCAACTCGACGGCGATCGAAGATGAAGAAGAAGAAGGTGACGATGAAGTGCGCGGCTCTCAGATCCGAACTGAAGACGGGTAGGTTTAGGTTTTATTTAATGATCCCATTCCTAAAAGGATAGGGCTTCGGACCCAAAATACCTGATTAAATGGTCATAACATGAGCTCCAAAACTCCGATTCGCGAGCCGTTTGAACCGACGCGATCACAAAAATATTTCCTACGAGATGACATAAAAGTCGGGCTTAGAATCCAAATTATAATTTTAACCCCTTTTTGGGCCCAATTCGTAATCAATTGCTCTAACAATTTAATTAATTCTTTTGGGCCAGATTTCGGGGCGTTACATTGTGAGACTGCACGGAGTGCCTGTATCAATCATCTCAGACCGCGACCCACGATTTACATCACAGTTTTGGAAGAGTCTTCACAAGGATCTTGGCACTAAGCTCAATTTCAGCACAGCATTCCACCCTCAGACAGATAGCCAGTCTGAGAGAACGATTCAGATTTTAGATGACATGATGAGAGCTTGTGTCATCGATTTCGGTGATGGTTGGGAACAGTACGTGCCGTTGATGGAGTTTGCTTACAACAACAGTTGCCAGGCTAGTATACAGATGGCCCCGTACGAGGCACTGTATGGCCGGCGTTGTAGGATTCCAGTCTGTTGGACCAAACTGAGTGAAACTAAGTTGGAAGGACCCGACCTGGTTCGTGAGGCAGAAGAGAAGGTTCGCGTAATACGAGATAGATTGCGAGCTGCTTCGGATCGTCAGAAATCCTACGCCGATCTCAAGCGAAGGGAGATTGAGTATAATGTGGATGATTGGGTGTTTCTCAAGGTTTCACCGTGGAAGAAAGTGTTGAGATTTGGTAAGAGAAGAAAGTTGAGTCCTAGGTTCATTGGACCGTATCGGGTCATTGAACGCGTAGGACTAGTGGCTTATCGTTTGGAGTTACCTCCAGAACTACAGAAGATTCACGATGTATTCCACGTGTCTATGCTGAGGAGATATCGATCCGACCCGTCACATGTTCTACCTGAGGGAGCTATCACCGTCGATGAGAGTCTTACATATGAGGAAGAACCCGTACAGATCTTGGCACGTGAAGTAAAGGAACTAAGGAACAAGACAGTTCCCTTGGTCAAGGTGCTTTGGTGAAACCATGCGGTGGAAGAAGCAACCTGGGAGACCGAGGAGTCCATGAGAGCTCAGTATCCTCAACTCTTCAGTGACCAATGACTCAGGTAAATTTCGAGGACGAAATTCTTTTAAGGGGGAGAGAAATGTAACGCCCCGAAACCCGGCCTATCATAATTAATTAATTAGGAATAATTAATTAATAATTGAGACGGACCCGGTAGGAATTATGTATATATTTCGTTTGGAAATAATGATTATACCGTTATGTAGGGTTCGACAAATCGAATCCAACGATGAAATCAGATTTGGATTTGGAGTCAGTGGGCCCGGAAAGTGCGTGTGGGCCAAGTACATTTAGTTAATACGGAACCCAAAACCCCAAAAGTATAAATATACTCCTTGCACGTCTAAAACCCTTACGCCCCATACTATTGTTACGTAACTTCTCCCCACTCTCTCACGTCTCTCTCTCTTGCGTCCCACTCTCGCCGAACGGAACAGAGTAGAAGGACGAACGCAGCAGAGGAAGAAGAAGAAGAAGAAGAAGGAAGAAGGAAGAAGGAAGAAGAAGGAAGAAGTAGCCGTCGTTCGTCTCCACGCCGCTAACACCACCTCGGTAATCTTTAATCTTCGAATTCGAGGTGAGTACGTGGTCATCTAACGTATGGTTATATTCATAGGTTTGAATCTTACGTTCATAGAATCATTACGGTTGATCTACGTGGTTTTTACGTGAATTGTGCTTTATATATGTCGTTTGTGATTTGGAAAGCATGATTGATGTTAGAATGATTGTGGAATGGTTAGATAATGTTAGGTTATTGATTCATGATCTGTTACGTTTGTTTTCACTAGAACGTATGTTGTCTAAGGGACGAAAATGGAGCTGGTGCAGGTCTGGTGTTCGCTGCGACAAACCCTAGGGGGGTACCGTTGACACGGTACCTGGCTACCGCCAGCCGCCCTGGTTTCGTTCCTCTGTGTCGGCACCTACTTAGGACGTGACCCAGGTGCTATGTGGATGGTAGGCTCTACCGTCTGACCGGTGGAGGCTACCGTGATGGGCTACCGGAGGGGACCCCAGCTGACACGGACGGTACCCCCGTACCGTGGGGACGGTACCCTGGTGTCGTGGGGCCGGTAACCCCTACCGCAAAGGGGTACCGTGAGGTACCTATACCGGTCTGCGTTTTGTTGTTTGCGTCGAGGAATTATTCCGAGACTTTGTCTGTTGCATGATGGTAAACATGGGTAATGATGCCCAGCGTTAGGCCGCTAATTGAGTGTATTGAATGTGACGAAATATGTGTAGGATGCATGAACATGCATGCTATAAACTAATGGCGATTAGAGTATGAAATACCTAGAACGGGCCCAGGATCTGACCTGAATGGAAATAGTGACAAGATATGTCATAAGTTAGTAAGTTAGAGTCATGTGGTACCTACTGGGTCCAATGGCTGTCCGGGTAAAAATGTGTACACGGGGATCTAAGAAATGTCGTTCCGAAGGGGACAGGGATCTCACCCACCCAACGAGGAACTCCCGAGTTGGTTGAGCTTGACCTTTGTTCCGAAGGGAAGGTCATGACTCCATAGGCAAGTCGTATACAGTTAAGCTTTTACCTAGTATAGGTTAAGAGCCGAGCATAGGAAGAAAGTAAAACAAAGTAAACAAAGAAGAAAGTATTCTTTATTATTTACCGTGTCCATTAACATCCTATGATGATATGCTTGCGATGTATGGTATACACTGTATGATGTGATGAATAGGTGAGCATGATTGTGTGCATGATATCGTATGAGGATATGGGCTAGTGGGATCATCTATGGGTGTAGCTATATGTTAGATATTTCTCACTTAGCTTCAATGCTGAGCGTGTAGCCCTTTTTCCTATTTGCTACACGTAGGTAATCCAGGTAATGATGAGCTTTGAGCCAATCCCGGAGGGCGATGAGGAGGCTGAGATGTGCGTGGCGGTGTTCGACGACTTTGAACTCTTATTAATTACTTAAATAACTTATTAATATTTCGGGCATGATTCCCAAGTTGTGTTTTGGACTATGAATTTAGCTTCCGCAACCGTTTTGTTTTGAATTAAATGTTTTAAATTGTTTTGAAAATTATTGCGTTTGAATGCCAATTTAGTAGCAACCCGATCCGCTGGTCCTTGTATTCGGGTCACGCGGGTTGGGGTGTTACATTTTGGTATCAGAGCATATGGTTTTAAAACCGATCTTCGGATCATGAATAGATGGTTTCCAAAAGCTGCACCACATCTCTTGCGACTCATCAGCTCCGGGAAGGTAATAAGTTTATGCCTTTGTTTGTTATGTGCTAATGACTGATTAGGAAATTATGTGTGTAAATTTAGAATGAGTAACGCATCGACGCACGCTCATGACAACACCCAGCACCTGGGTGACGACCACAACGATGCCGAGACAGAGGCATCGAGCTTCGTGCCACAGTAGAATGCTGGGCAGCCCAACGTGCCACTGAATGCAGGAGATAATCAGAATTTCGGGAATCCGCCCGAGAATGTCATGCCTGCTTTCATGACCCAGTTCCTACAGCAGATTGCTTACGCGCCGATGTTCCAGCAGCCTCAGCCGCCACGACGGCACATCACCTTCAAGACGCTGAAGGATAACGGAGCGGAGGAGTTCCTTGGGGATAGAGTGGCCGAACCTCAAGTGGCTCTTGATTGGATTAAACAGGTGGCTAGGGTGCTCAATGACCTGGATGTACCGGTTGTAGATCATCCAAAGTTGGCATCTCAGCTACTCCTCAAGGGAGCATACGAGTGGTAGAAGTGCGTTGACAGTGAACCGCAGACGCCAAAGCCTTGGACATGGGCATATTTTGACTCGGCTTTCAAGAAGGAGTACATTCCAGCTCGATTCCGAGAGGAGAAGCAGTCAGAATTCATGGAGCTGGAACAGGGGGACATGACCCTTGCCGAGCTACGACAGAAGTTTGATCACTTGGCTCAGTTTGAACCCACGTTGGTGTCCACACCTGCTGACACGATCGAAGAGTTCAGGAAGAGGTTGCGCCGCGACGTGCGACCTTATGCTTCCACCGTGGTCACCACTGGCTTCTCAGAGGTGTATGATCTGATAGCGAAGGCGGAAAAAGCCGTGGACGATCTGAAGGCAAGCTTGGGTGCTGGAGGAACAGTGTCTAGCCAGCGACCCACTACCAGCGCAGCGCCGAGCAGGAAGAGATCCTTTGGAGGTACTAAGGGTACCCAGAACCTCAAGAAGACCAAGTCCGCACCGGCTCAGTCACAGGCAGCGAGCAACCGAAGCAAACCTTCGAAACATCCAGTGTGTAACCTTTGTGGAAGGAACCACCCTGGCGAATGCTGGTTCGTGCAGGGCTTATGTTTAGGATGCGGGAAAGAAGGACACTTCTGCAAGGATTGCCCAACTAACCCCGGGTGCGCCTTTCCCGTAGCAGAAGTGCAGACACAGACGGCTGGTCAGAGGCCAGCACAGAGCTAGAGGTCTACTGCGGGTTCCAACCCGCCGAGAGGACAGAATAAGAACCGCCAGCAGCAACACGCGTCTGCGCGCACCTACTCCATGCACGGGCGTACCGAAGTGAACCGCGATGTCATCTTGGGTATGTTCTCACTATTCGACACTCCTATGCTTGCATTAATTGACCCAGGATCTACGTTGTCTTACATATGTGTTCCTATGCCTGAAAAATCTGATATCCAGAGGGGTGATCTGGAATACCCTATGGTAGTATCTAACCCGTTAGGACATAGCATGCGACTCCATCATCTGTACCGCAACTGTCCGTTGACGGCCCACGGAGACCAGTTGTCCGCGAATTTGATCGAGCTACCATACAAGGAGATTGATATTATCCTTGGTATGGATTGATTGACCGAGCGTCAAGCGATAATTGACTGTGGGTTGCGCACCGTACGGCTGAAGACTGACGATGGTGACATGGTAGAGGTTAAGGGAGAGTTGTTCCCTAAGCCTCCAGAATTTATGTCTTATATGCAGGCAAAGCGGCTGATTCGGAAAAAGTGCGAAGCGTTCTTGTGCCACGTTTGCGATACCGGGAAAGAGACCCCCAAGCAGAAGGATATCCCCACAGTGTGTGACTTCCCCGATGTGTTTCCCGACGACCTCCCTGGCTTGCCACCGCCAAGGGAAGTGGAGTTCTCGATTGATCTGGTTCCTGGAACGGAGCCAATCTCTGCGACGCCATACCGCATGGCACCTGCGGAGATGAAGGAGCTGAAAGCCTAATTGCAAGAGCTATTGGACAAGGGGTTAATCAGGCCGAAAGTGTCCCCATGGGGAGCACCAGTCCTTTTCGTCAAGAAGAAAGACGGATCCACCTAGAAGAACAAGTAATCCTAGGAATAACAAAATTATTTTTAGAAAGAATAAAAATAATAATTTGAGACAACCTAGAAATGAGTCTAGGAACTTAATTAATAATTCTAGGAATAATAACATTAGATCACCTAGAATTTTATTGACTCAACCTAGGCATATGCATAATCCAAATGTAGTTTGCCATTATTGCTCTAAGATAGGACACATAGCACCCGTTTGTTTTGCCAAACACAGGGATTTGTTTTATAGCTATGATTATTATTTGCCTAACCCTAAAGGATCTAAAAGTTTTTGGGTACCTAAAAATTATTTTTAGATGCATATGTATGTGTGCTTGAAGACTACAAAATTGGCTCCAAGAACGAAACCCAATGAACTGCATCAAGGGGGAAGTTTGTTTTATGTTACTACATTTTTTTTGACAATTGATGCCAATTTTTTTCAAACAATTGGATTATTTTTAACCCACAAGGACCCAAAAAGACATTGGGTACCTAAAATCATTCTTTGAAGGAACCCCAACACGTTAGACGATGCACAAATGTAGGGGGAACCAAAAGTAGACGAGACTGGGTAGAAGTCATTCGAACAGCGATGTTGCAATAGAAACATCGATAATCTAAAGCTCCAGGACTAATGAAAATCTCTCCAGGACATTTTCAAACATCGATGTTCAGTATCAAACATCGATGTTCAAGGAGTATACCTTTACATATTTTTAAAGTGCTTTTTGCTAATTCCAATAGGGGGAAGTGTTTGGGTATATGCAACAAGCGAGGGGGAATCTTGTTTTCAAAGACGTAAGGGGAATTACCATTACTCTCTCTTTGAAAACCCAGCTTGGCCTGCATATCCCCGCCTTGGTTTGTCATTATCAAAAAGGGAGAAATTGTTGGAAAACACTTTCACTTTGACGTTTTGCTAATGACAATGTTTGTTTCCATTTAGGTTTGACGTTTTGGGTTTTTATCTTTGGTTTTTGCTTCTGGACACATTTAAAGGTTTTCCAAATCATTAGTTTTCAAAAACCATAACCTTTGTTTTTTCGGCGTTGGTTTTTGGCGTCCAAATCAATCAAGTGGTTTTTAAGCTTTTATGATTGGTTTTTACTTCTGGACATATGCAAATAGTTCTCCAACAAAAACATGTTAAAAACCACCTTTCGTTTTTGGTCTTTTGTTGAAAACCATGTGAAATGGCATAAACTTGGCTAGCCGTGCTTTTTACCTTAATGAAGTGGTTTTTAATTTTTTATACTTGGTTTCTACATAAAATACATTTTATATGAGTTTCCAACACTTGGTTTTCATTTTGGAGAACTTTGGTTTTTGACATCGGTTTTCGGCGTTGGCTGCCAAGCGAACCATCCCAACATGCATGTCGGAAACCCCAACAGCGATGTAGGCATTCAGAAGTCCTTGGCAGTAGGTTTTTGAACAGCGATGTTCATTGTTGAACAGCGATGTTTTCAAATGACCGTTGGGCTATTTAAGACAAAATCTTTCCATTTTTGAAAGTCAAACACCCCAACATCGATGTAGACTTCTAGACATCGATGTTTTGATGACCGTTAGCCATTTTTAAAGCAAAGTCCAAGACAAAACAGCGATGTTCACTATATAAACAAGAGGGACACCCGGTTTCCTACTTCAGCGAAAAGCTCAATGACACACGGAGACGCTATTCTACCTACGACAAAGAATTCTATGCGTTAGTACGGTCCCTTGAGCATTGGCGACACTATCTCGTGAGTAAGGAATTCATCCTTCACTCCGACCATGAGGCGTTGAAGTACATTCAAGGGCAGCACAAGCTTCGACCTCGTCATGCCAAATGGGTTGAATACATTCAAACCTTTACATTCACCATCATGCACAAGAACGTGTCCATGAACAAAGGCGCGGATGCGTTGTCCCGGAGACACTTATTACTAACGGTACTTAGTACCAAACTTCTTGGTTTTGAATTTTTGCAGGAACTCTACAAGGATGATGAAGATTTCAAGGAGATGTATGCCCAATGCTTATCTCAGCCCCATGGAGATTACCTGATCAAAGATTGTTACCTCTTTCGTGGTAATCAACTGTGCATCCCGAGGAGCAGCGTTCGTGAAACCCTGATAGACGAGGTCCATGGTGGTGGACTAGCTGGTCATTTCGGGATCAACAAGACTTATTTGATGATGAAAGAGCATTACTTCTGGCCAAAAATGGAGAGAGACATCGAGCACTTCATCAAGAGATGTCACACTTGTCAACTTGCAAAGTCCCAAGCCTTACCCCAAGGAATGCACTTACCCTTACCCGTCCTGTACGCCTCGTGGGAAGATGTTAGCCTGGACTTCATTACCGGGCTGCCCCGAACTCAATGAAGCAAGGATTCCATAATGGCGGTGTAACGCCCCAAAACATACCCTAAAATTTTTAATGAATAAATATTCAATTAGTCAAATTTGTTTCGATTAAAATAAATAGTTATTGGGCTTTGGGACGAAATGAGATGTGTTTTGATATCCAATATCTTAATCTGGATAAATCTCTTAGAGATAAATCCAATATGTTGAATATTTGTGTGGTCTTGATTGGGAACATGAGTACAGACCCAAATCAAGAATAAATAAAGAAATTAGTTATGTAGTGAACTTTTAAATGATTTATTGAAATAAATCATGGAAATAAATAATATGAATTGAATATGAGCACCTTTTTGAGTAAAGGTCAATTAAATCAATTTTGACTCTGTCAAAGTCAACCACCCAAAAATATGATGTCAGAAAAAGTGTTACAAATAAATATAAAAATTATATCGTTGGATAGAGTTTAAATGTACGATCACAACGGTGCAAACGGATTTCAATTCGGAGAAAGTTGGACCAAAAAGTGTTCCCCGACTGGGACCAAATTAGTCCCAATCAGGGACTTGCGTTTGGAATCGTAGGAATCGGCCGTCCCCTCCACTGAGACGCCAAAACAGGAGAATTGGTGTCATCCCCATGTCTCCTTCTCCATTCACCTCACTATATAAACCCTCCATTTCTTCACCATTCTGCATCAAATTTGATCTGAGAGATAGCCTTGAGTGTGGAGAACCCAGTGGTGCTGTCAATTTAGTGTGAGGTCGCCGGAGTTGAGAGCTATTGTCGCCAGAAGTTTTGCCGGAAAATCTTCAAAACCTCCATTACGCTTCGAGGTAAGCCCGTAGATATATCTAAAGATTAGAATGTTCATATAGGTTGTTTTTACGTTCATAAATGATCATTTGGTTGAGTTTTGTGTTGGACATGTTTGAAGAACCAAGAATCATAAACCTTGAATTTGATGTTAAAAATATGTTTTAATGATTCTAAAATGATCTATGAACCTTGGAGAACATTTCTATATAATTTAATTGAAGTTTGGTGTTTTAAAACAATAATACTCGAAACTGACCCGAGGAAGAAGATGATGAACAGTAGCCGAAAATCGATTATTTACTTACTAAAAATCGATTAGAATTTTATTCAGACCAGTGGTTCAAAGTCAGTACCATTTAATCGATTATTTATGTTGTACAAATCGATTATTATGAATTAATTGCTTATTTATATTGTAAAAATCGATTATTATGAATTAATTGATTATTTAAATTGTAAAAATCGATTATTATGAATTAATGGATTATTTAAATTGTAAAAATCGATTTTTTATGAATTAATCGATTATTTATATTGTAAAAATCGATTAAAATTAATTAATTGATTATTTAAATTGTAAAAATCGATTATTATGAATTAATGGATTATTTAAATTGTAAAAATCGATTTTTTTATGAATTAATCGATTATTTATATTGTAAAAATCGATTAAAATTAATTAATTGATTATTTAAATTGTAAAAATCGATTATAATGAATTAATTGATTATTTAAGTTGTAAAAATCGATTATTATGAATTAATGGATTATTTAAAATTATATAAATCAATTTTTATAAATTAAATGATTATTTTAAACTATTTTCCTCAATTCTAGATCCTGTTCTGAAAATATTATTGAAAATATGCTCTAAAATCCTATTTTGTTACCAATTAATTATAAACCATAAAAATATGATTTTGTACAATAAAAATGATGTTTGTGACAAATAAACATTATGTGATGCATGACGGTAAGTTCGGGTGTTAACACTCGAGACTAGGCCGCTATTTGTTATTATGCATTATGACAATTGTTTGATTATTGATTATAATGAATTAATGATGATGAACGTTTTGAATGATGATCATGAATTGTTAAAGTGAAAATAATGAATTAATGAATCGTATTGTTAAGGATATCTAGAACAACTCTAAGATATACCCACTTGTATATTGATGATGATTATTAAGGATATCTAGAAGAACTCTAGGATATCTAGACCGGATATCACCCACCCGATAAATCATTGTTCGGTTGGTACGTAATCCACATGACCCATAGGGTGGATTATCGATTCTTGTGTTCTGCATTAAACTATTTATAGTTTAAGGGCCTGGTTAGAAATGTTGCCTTAGACTAGGAATAGCTAAGAGCTTGTTATAAAATGATTTGTCCTTAGATTAAGAATAATTTAAGAGCATGGTTGAGATATTGAATATCAAATGACTTGGAATAAAATAGTGAAAATATCATGAACGTTTGAATTATATATTGGGTGCATGATATCAAATGGTTGATTATGAATTGAGATTCAATTTATTTGAATGTTTGACGCTTTAGATATGCTTACTCAGCTTCACCGCTGAGCGTGTAGTGTGTTTTATTTGCTACACGCAGGTAGGTAGAATGAATGATTGGCTGATTCCTGGCAGCAAAAGGGGCGAGACAGTTGTGGTGGATCATTGAACAAAATAAATAATTATGTTGTTATGAGACATGTTTAAAAGTCGCTTCCACATTATTATTAAACACTCCGTATTTTCTACAATTATGTATGGAATATTATTTATAAATAAAAATGTTTGAAATGTTTTAAATTATCACGATTACCAAATCAATACTTTAGTCCGAAAGGGGCTGCAGACCTGGACGGATTAGGGTGTTACAGGCGGTTGTGGATAGATTCTCGAAGATGTCCCATTTCATTCCCTGCGTTACTACATACGATGCTTCCCAAGTAGCCGATCTCTACTTCCGAGAGGTCGTTAAACTCCATGGCATAACCCGCAGCATGGTTTCTGATAGGGATCCCAAATTCCTTAGCCATTTTTGGATGACATTGTGGAGAAAGCTAGGCACAAAGCTCAAATTCAGCACCGCTAGCCATCCACAAACTAGCGGTCAAACTGAGGTCACCAACAGAATGCTTGGAACTCTCCTTCGAGTTCTAATCAAACGAAACATCAAGCAATGGGAAGAGCTACTACCGCACGCCGAGTTTGCCTATAACCGAACCCCAAACAAGACCACACGACTATCCCCGTTCATGGTGGTCTATGGCTCAAACCCCCTCACCCCACTTGAGCTCGATCCCATCGTAGGAAAAGAGCAATACAGTTGGGCAGCTGATCAAAGGTCCAAGGAAATTCAAGAACTCCATGAAAAGGTTCGAGACAAGATTGAAGCGGTAAATGAGAAAGTTAGTACTAGGATCACCAAAGGAAGAAAATTCACAAGTTTTCAACCCGGGGACTTGGTTTGGATTCACCTACGGAAAGAGCATTTTCCCACTAAACGTAAGTCCAAGTTACTACAAAGAGCCGACGGTCCATTCGAGGTTTTGGAGAAGATCAACGACAACGCCTACAAAGTCAATTTGCCTGGAGATTACGGAGTTTCTGCTACATTCAACGTTAAGGATCTCAGCCCGTATTTTGACCCTGAAGAACTTCCGAGTTTGAGGACAAACTCTTCTGAAGACGGGGAGGATGATATGTTGTATTTAGGTGCCCTAGCGGCAATCAAATACCTATGTAATTGTACACTTTATCATGAATGAAAGGCCTTGAAGTATGTTTTATATCTCGTGTAACATAACATAGCTTCAGTCCATAAACGATAGCGCTTTAGTAACATAGATGAGGACTACGATAATCTGATTATGAGACTGTTACTTCTTGACGAAGGCTATGTCTAGAATATCCCTAGTCGCACTTTATGATAATACGGACGTCATAACGTATCAAGACTAGTACGTACGAGATGAGATAGTTGCGTCTCATAGACTATAGGTATTGTGATATCTTAATCTGTACGTAGGTGCATATTATATCGATAATATGTGACTGGATTGACTCATCTTGAGAATATTGCATGGATCTACAGTAATGTGTTTATCAGTATTCTCAAATCGACCTTGCTATAACTATCCTCAGACTTGAGGTTATTACATTCTCTGATATGTGGGGCCGTATGCTTTGATTCATAACTAATGCTATCTGAAATACTGGTAGACGTACAGTTATGCGTTGGGTATGCCGCTAAGCATATTTAGAGATGTGAATAACAGATACAGGATCTGTCCCTTCTACTGTATAGAAGTATAATGTCAATGGGCCCACTGAATAGTAGGACTTGGGAAAGTGCATGGCCATGCCTAGATATGTCACTATCTAGAGACTGATAAATATCTGATCCCTGCCAGTCTACTTGAGATTCAGTAACAGCTGATTTAACTATACAAGGATACACATCCCATGCCTTGTGTTAAATCATGACATTTAGGACAGAAGGATAATAGTTATAGAATGTCTTGTGTCGTAGAAGGTATTGATGAGATGAACGTCTTTTTCATAATCTGGGGGTAATAATGTGCTGCTAGATACCGCTTATTATCTATGGTATTAATTTTATTAATATCATTGCCAGTGTTATGGATACCTAAAGGGTCACACACTTAGGACTTGTAAGGGAGTAGTATACTACACTAGTGGGAGTAATATTAAATATATAGTTTTGATAATTTTATATATATATGTATTTCGAAAATACATATGTATTTTAAAATTATATTTTGTTTGTGTCATTTTAATTATATGATAATTATATTTTGACAAAACAAATTTTATTTTATATATATATATATATATATATATATATATATATATATATATATATATATTATATAATATATATATATATATATATATATATATATATATATATATATATATATATATATATATATATATATATATATATATATATATATATATATATATATGTAGCACCGATATATATATATATATATTACTTTTATTTTCATCATTTTAATTATATGATAATTATTGATGTAAAAATAAAATGTGATGTATTTTAACATGCTATGGCCGAAAATATCAAAGGGGAAATACAAGACATAAATTGATTTTCTACCTAATGATATATTTGATTGATATAATCAAATATTTGATTAACAAAAGGATATTTGTCTTGTTGTGTTGGTTGGGGACATTACATTAATCCTAATTTGTTTTGTCCCTAAGCTATTTCCTAGAAATTCATTTAAGTTGTTTATTATAAAATGAAAAACAATCCCTCCCCTTTTACACTTAATAGTTTCGGGCATCACAAGGAAGAGAGAAGAAAAATCTTATTTTGTGTTCAAAGTTATTTTTCTAAAGTGTTAGAAATATACACAAAATATTATAAAGAAATATTTATAAGATAAATATTTTACTATATATTTATTACTCCCAAAGTAGTATTATTATAGTTTTTACTATCCTAAATTAAACTTGCTAGCACAAGTTTAATCTAGGGCTCCGGAGCAAGTTCGTGTGGATACGTTGGAGGCTTCATACGTTTGGCGCTACGTTCATCTCCTCAAAACCATCCCCGACCGTTCCTCCGTTCTCCGTTTTCACCATTAAGGTAAATTTCTTACTATAACTAGTAATTTACGTAAGTTGTTCTTGGGTGGAATCGAGTTTTGGACTATAAATTTTGTTTTCCGCTGCGTTATCCAAGCCTCGTTTCCCTACAGTGGTATCAGAGCCGGCTTACGAAGTTACTAGTTTAGTAATTTTTACCGTTATTGTTTTTGTAGATTAGTCAATAAATTTTGGAGACAAAAATTTATCCCATTAAAATTTAATTAGGTGGCCATATTTAGATACTGGACCTAATATAATTTTTTTTAGTAATTTTCGGAATTATTGTTTGGGGTATTTTTATATTATTCTTATTAAGTAGTTTATGTGTAGAATACTTGTTATTTGTGCCATAAATACTTAATATTTATTAAAATTAGATTTTGTATTTTCTGGGAAGTATTTGACATGTCAATATAACTCAGAAATTTTAAAATCGATTTTTGGAATTAATTTCCTATTTTTCTATTTTTAAATTCGTTTATTGAATAGAAAATGGGAAAACTTATTTTTGACGATCAAAAATTAATTTTAATTCATAATAAGTTGCGACCAGAGATTTTAAGCTTGTATAAAAATTTTCATAATTTGTAAACACGTAAAAATATTTATTTTGTATTTTTGAAGTAATTGGATCGGTACTATTCACTAGTCCGATTTTTAATTATTTTAAATTGCAAAATTAATATTTTAAATTCTAGAAAAATCATATTCTGGTTCTGGAACTTATTTTTGACTTGGAAAATAAATTTTGATATTTTTGGAATTTCGAAATATATTTTCACAATATAATTTCGGTTTTCTATCTTTGAAAAATGGTTTTCAAAATTTTATATTTTATTCATTCTGGAATTTTAGGATTTCCAGATTAATAAAGTTTACTGGGAAGTCTCCAACAATTATTTGCTAATTTATAAAAACATATATATATTTAATTCAAAATAAAAGCCCTTTTTCGAATTTAAATATATATAAATACGGTAAATATAAAATATTTTATTTTCTGGAATTTAGAAAATCATATTTCTAACATTCTGGAAATTTAAAGTATTTTATGATTTTTAATTAAATTACTTGCTAGTTTAATTAATTTATTGTTGATAGTTTATTCCGTAGAATAGAATAAACTAGGTCTGGGCGAGCGCGATTCGCCCGGTGTATGCTTTAATATGTATGATGTGATGCATGTGATGCTTGTATGTATTATTGCATGGTGGATGATTGTGGCTTAGTTATATTTGTTGTAATTTTAAATACGGCCTGCGTGTCGTGCCTCATCCCTATACTCTGGATGTAATTCTCTTCTTTACCTCAAATATTCTTCTCTCTCGAAAATTATAAGAAGATAAGAAGACGAAGTCAGTTCGTGATAGAGAATCCTAAGGAAGACGTGATGGGCCGGAGATAGAAGATCTCTTGATCAAGGCTCTATCGTTTGTTTTTCTTTAGGAACCACAATCATTTCACGTTTACTTATTATGCATGTGATGTATGATTGAATGTATGCATGTATGTGATTTTCGCTAGTGCATACGCGCGGTGTATGCCATAGGCAAGACTGCGTAATAAATCCCTCATAATTTTAAGTTTGTGCCACCCCGACGCCCCGTCACTTGTCAAACCCAATTTAGATCGGTAACGGACTCACCCAAGTGAGACGCCCGGTTTACGTTGGTTAGGCACGAAACCTGTAACTAGGGTACTGACTCGCCCTGGGTTAGTCTTAACTAAGTCTTGGTCATAAGGATGAGAGACTTAGGGCACTGCGGTAGGATCAATAAATAAAATCAGATCATCCAACCAGAGTTGTAAATTGTTACAATTGGAATTTATTCCTACCAGAAATAATTTAACTGTAGGGCAAGATGCAAAGCACAACTATAGTTAAATGAAATATGGATCTGGCCCAATTAAGAATTTTATTTAAAAGAATCCACCGAACCAAGAGTTGTAATAACGATTGCAATTGGAATGAATTCCTACCTAAATAATTTAACTGTAGGGCAAGATGCAAAGCACAACTATAGTTAAATAAAATATGGATCTTGGCCCGCTAGGGTATTCTTCAAATAGAAACCCCAAGTCAATAGGTTCCGTACCTGAGGGTAGTTGACTTGTTAGAAATAGTGGAGAGTATTTAATAAAGACCTATTAGATACTTAATTCATGATAATAACTATCTTCGCAAAATTCTGTAGATGGCAAACAACAACACAAACAACCTCGCCCTGCGTTCCATTCTGGATAAAGATAAATTGAACGGAACAAACTTTGTTGACTGGCAACGCAATCTCTGCATTGTTCTCCGCATGGATGAGAAAGAGTATGTGCTCGAAAAGCCATTCCTCCTGCACCTCCCGCTAACGCCCCGAAAGCGGTCAAAGATGCCTACGAGAAACACGTTAAGGATGACAACCAGGTTAGCTGTGTCATGCTGGCTACCATGATACCCGAGCTGCAAAAACAGCACGAGGACATGAAGGCCACGAGATGATCGTGGCCTTGCGGCAGCTATACCAGGGGCAATCCAGGCATGAACGTTTTCTCGTGAGTAAGGCCCTCTTTAGTTGCAAGCTATCTTCAGGGAACCCGGTTGGTCCGCACGTTCTCAAAATGATTGGTTACATAACCAATCTGGAGAAACTCGGGTTCTCCTTGCAGAAGGAGCTGGCAACGGACCTGATCCTGCAGTCGCTCCCTGAGCTGTATAAGGGTTTTGTCATGAACTACATGATGCATGATCTTGACAAACCCCTTCCGGGGCTTCTTAAAATGCTCCAGACTGCAGAGGAGAACCTTACTAAGGGCAAGGGTGCTTCCGTCCTTATGGTCCAAGGCGGAAAGGGGAAGCCGAAGAAGGGATTAAGATTAAGGCTAGGACGGTCGGAAAGCCTAAATCAAAGTCCACTTCATCTGCAACCCAGAAACCCATAGGAGGAGTTGCAAAGGGCAAATGTCATCACTGTGGTAAGGCAGGCCACTGGAGAAGAAACTGCAAGACATACCTCGCAACCAAGAAGAAGGAAGGTACGACCATTTCTTCTGAGGTGTATGTTATAGAAGTTAACATGTCTATATCTTCATCATGGGTACTAGATACTGGATGTGGGTCTCATATCTGTACTACCATGCAGGGACTGAAGCAGAGTAGACGGTTAGCTCGAGGCGAGATTGAACTCCGAGTCGGCAATGGTGCACCTGTTGCAGCTTTGGCAATCGGAACTTATAGTTTAGTCTTGCCTAGTGGTCTAATGTTGGAATTAAACGATTGCTTGTACGTTCTTGCAATTAGCAGAAACATTATTTCTGTTTCATGTCTTGATAAGAGTGGTTTCATCATTTCTATTAAAGACAAGTCCCTTTCCATTTACAGAAAGAATGTTTTCTATGCTAATGCCAACATGACCAATGGGTTATATGTCCTTGACTTGGACATGCCTGTCTATAACAGATCAACCAAGAGGAACAAACCGAACGGTTTGAACCAAACATACCTATGGCATTGTAGGTTAGGCCATATAAACGAGAAACGCATATCCAAGCTACATCGATCGGGAATGCTGGAGTCATTTGATCTTGAATCATATGACACATGCGAATCTTGTTTATTGGGTAAGATGACCAAATCTCCTTTCACCGGACACGGTGAAAGAGCTGATGATCTTCTGGCACTCATTCATAGTGATGTGTGCGGGCCTTTCAATACAACTCCACGAGGTGGTTATTCATACTTCATCACTTTTACTGATGACCTCAGTAGATATGGCTATGTGTATCTCATGAAACACAAGTCAGAATCCTTTGAAATGTTCAAAGAATTCAGGAATGAAGTTGAAAAACAACTTGGCAAAAGTATTAAAACACTACGATCCGATCGAGGTGGAGAATACTTAAGTGGTGAGTTCGATGACTATCTTAGAGAGCATGGGATTTTATCCCAACTCACACCTCCTCGGACTCCACAATGGAATGGTGTCTCTGAAAGGAGGAATCGAACCCTGCTTGACATGGTTCGTTCTATGATGGGTCATTCGACTCTACCAGAATCATTCTAGGGGTATGCGCTGAGCACTGCAATATATACTCTTAACGAGTTCCAACCAAGGCGGTTGAAGGAACACCATATCAGCTATGGACGGGCAAATGCCCGGTTCTGTCACACTTAAAGATTTGGGGCTGTGAGGCTTATGTCAAACGTCTTTTGACGAATGGCAAGCTTGACGCCATGTCTGATAAGTGTTTCTTCGTGGGATACCCAAAGGAAACTCGAGGGTATTCATTCTATCACCCTATCGATAAGAAGGTATTCGTTGCTTGCAATGGTGTCTTCCTCGAGAAGGAATTTCTCTCCATCGCAACTAGCGGGAGAAAGATAGAGCTCGAAGAAATTCGAGACGACGAAGAAACTACCGCGCCGGTTCTGGAACATGAGCTAGAGGAACAAACTATTGTACCTCAAAATGCTCAAGATACACAAGAACCCCGTAGGTCTAACCGGTTACGCACACAACCTGAAAGGTATGGATTCCTCCTAACCTTTGAGGGTGACGTAATGCTTATCGACCAGGATGAGCGGAGACCTACCTCGAGGCAATCAGTTGTCCCGAGGCTGAGGAATGGCGTCAAGCCATGCAGTCCGAAATGGATTCCATGTACACCAACCAAGTATGGACTTTGGTTGATGCACCCGAAGGGATCAAACCCATTGGGTGCAAATGGGTCTTCAAAAAGAAGACTGACATGGATGGTAAGGTGCAAACCTTCAAGGCACGATTGGTAGCAAAAGGATATCGTCAAATACATGGTATCGACTATGACGAAACTTTTTCTCCAGTTGTCATGATTAAATCCATTCGGATCTTACTTGCTATCGCAGCATACCATGATTACGAAATCTGGCAGATGGACGTCAAAACGGCTTTCCTTAATGGAAACCTCCTTGGGATGTCTTTATGACACAACCCTGAAGGGTTTTGCGCTCCTGAAGAATCTACCAAGGTATGCAAGTGGCAGCGATCAATCTACGGATTGAAGCAAGCCTCACGGAGTTGGAACATCCGCTTTCACAAAACTGTCGTCGGCTTTGGTTTTGAAAGAAATTCGGATGAATCTTGTGTATACAAGAAGGTCAGTGGGAGTGTTGTAGTCTTCCTTGCTCTGTATGTTGATGACATACTGCTCATAGGAAACGATATTCCTACTTTAACCACCGTCAAAACGTGGTTGAGTAAGAGTTTCTCTATGAAGGACTTGGGAGATGCCAATTATGCACTTGGCATAAGGATCTATAGAGATAGATCACGGAAGCTGTTAGGTCTCAGTCAAAGTACATACATAGACAAGGTCCTTGCTAGATTCAGCATGTCTGAGTCGAAACGAGGAAGTTTGCCTATGACCCAAGGCACGAGTCTTTCCAAGACTCAGGGTGCTTCCACTCCGGAGGAAGTAGAACGCATGAGAAATGTTCCTTATGCATCGGCCATTGGATCCATCATGTATGCGATGGTATGTACGAGACCTGATGTCGCCTTTGCTCTGAGTGTCACGAGTAGATACCAGTCCAATCCTGGCGAAAGCCATTGGACGGCTGTGAAGAACATCCTTAAATACTTCCGTAGGACTAAGGATGCCTTCCTGGTATATGGCGGAAAAGAAGAGCTCAGTATTGTTGGATATACTGATGCCAGCTTCCAAATTGATAGAGATGACTTCAAGTCACAGGCAGGGTATGTGTTTTGTTTGAATGGCGGAACTGCTACCTGGAAGAGTTACAAGCAAGATACTACCGCTGATTCCACTACAGAAGCAGAGTACATGGCTGCAGCCGAGGCAGCCAAGGAAGGTGTGTGGCTCAAGAATTTTATTACTGAGCTTGGAGTGGTTCCTAGCATCAAGAACCTATACCGTTGTTTTGCGACAACAATGGGGCAATTACACAAGAGAAAGAACCTCGGTCTCACCAGAAGACCAAACACATCGTTAGACGTTATCACATCATACGAGAAATCGTTGCACGTGGGGACGTTGAGATTTGCAAGATAGGTACAGACGACAATATCGCGGATCCGTTGACGAAGGCTTTGGGAAAGCCTAAACACGAGAGTCATACGTGGTCCATGGCATTCGAGAAATGCTTGATTGGCCTTAGGGCAAGTGGGAGATTGTTGTATTAGGTGCCCTAGCGGCAATCAAATACCTATGTAACTGTACACTTTATCATGAATGAAAGGCCTTGAAGTATGTTTATATCTCGTGTAACATAACATAGCTCAGTCAATAGACGATAGCGCTTTAGTAACATAGATGAGGACTACGATGTTCTGATTATGAGACTGTTACTTCTTGACGAAGGCTATGTCTAGAATATCCCTAGTCGCACTTTATGATAATACGGACGTCATAACGTATCAAGACTAGTACGTACGAGATGAGATAGTTGCATCTCATAGACTATAGGTATTGTGATATCTTAATCTGTACGTAGGTGCATATTATATCGATAATATGTGACTGATTGACCCATCTTGAGAATATTGCATGGATCTACAGTAATGTGTTTATCAGTATTCTCAAATCGACCTTGCTCTAACTATCCTCAGACTTGAGGTTATTACATTCTCTGATATGTGGGGCCGTATGCTTTGATTCATAACTAATGCTATCTGAAATACTGGTAGACGTACAGTTATGCGTGGGTATGCCGCTAAGCATATTTAGAGATGTGAATAAAAGATACAGGATTGTCCCTTCTACTGTATAGAAGTATAATGTCAATGGCCCACTGAATAGTAGGACTTGGGAAAGTGCATGGCCATGCCAGATATGTCACTATCTAGAGACTGATAAATATCTGATCCCTGCAGTCTACTTGAGATTCAGTAACAGCTGATTTAACTATACAAGGATACACATCCCATGCCTTGTGTTAAATCATGACATTTAGGACAGAAGGATATAGTTATAGAATCTTGTGTCGTAGAAGGTATTGATGAGATGAACGTCTTTTTCATAATCTGGGGGTAATAATGTGTTGCTAGATACCGCTTATTATCTATGGTATTAATTTATTAATATCATTGCCAGTGTTATGGATACCTAAAGGGTCACACATCTTAGGACTGTAAGGGAGTAGTATACTACACTAGTGGAGTAATATTTAAATAATAGTTGTGATAATTTTATATATATATGATATTTCGAAATACATATGTATTTTTAAAATTATATTTTGTTTGTGTCATTTTACTATATGATAATTATATTTTGACAAAACAAATTTTATTTATATATATAATATATATATATATATATAT